>JACEFZ010009832.1:0-138003 GCA_014155875.1 Cepaea nemoralis | reverse complement strand
AAAGATAGACCTGGAATAAGAGTTGGAGGTTATAATGTAAACAATATGTGCCAGATAGATTAGTGTTGACAGTTGATATGCAAAGGATCTGCAACTAATGTTGACACTATAGTAATAGAGAGTGTCAAAAGCCAAGCAAAAGTTGCATTTCAGAAGATAAAAATTATATAATGTAATAAGTCACTTTCATTGAATAACAAAAAGAGAGTACTGAAATGTTATAGCAAAAGGTTCCGATGTATGGTGGTGAATCTTGAAATGTGAATGAACAAATTAGAAAGATCTTAAAAGCAGCAGTGATGTTGTTTCTGTGAGCAATGCTGCGAATATCTTGGACTGTTAAAGTAACTAACAATGATTGGAAGAGGTTGATAAAAGTAGAACATTATACGCAACTATAAGAACAAAAAAACAAACATTAATCTTTAGCCATACAATGAGAAGAAATATTGGAAAACATCCATATAACTGGAATTATTAGCGTTTGTAGATGCAGAGGCAGACTGAGAAATTATGATGGATAGTTTATGATGGTGGCGTGGAGTAATATGCCACGGGGCATAATCGAGACAAGAACACAGACCTGTTCCATGACTCTGGTGATCGTGAGAGATGGTGAACCATGACTGCCCACACTTATCAGCACTTAATGATGATGACTGAGACATATCAATAGAATTGATACAGAACAGTGTAGGTGAGTATGGCCGAATGTTCTTAAATATCCAGTAATCTGATGCCATTGTAAGGGGTTCAACCCTCTACAGCATACAGTTGGACTAAAATTTTGAAATGTCATCCTTGACTTGGGGACGTAAATTACAAGTACCTCTGAAGTTGAAGTGGGGTTGCCTGATGGCGAGGGACACTGTTGATAGGGAAAGCTAATCCACACGCAGAATTCAGTCCAACACTACTAGAAGTAGTGTGTTTGGACTGGACTTTAGTTCAAAGTGAACGAGCAAAAAAAAACACAAATACAGAACAGCAAGAACCAAAATTAATGGAGTATGCATGGCTATACAATTTAACAAAATGCTTGAAGAAAATGAAAGCATTTGGTAACATGGTTCATAAGGTTGATTGTACAAAATTCTTTGAATTAAATTGCACCTGTTATTTTTGTTAATGCTGTAAATACTAATTTCAGCAAAGGTGTCCACTGTTTTTGGAGAAACAATGAAATGGCACCTGCAGGAATGTGATAATGATAGAGTAGTAATGTTATTATGAGATATTGGAAAATATTCAGCTGGGTCATTCTGGAGAGATTAAGTGATGCCATTGACAAACGACTAAGGGATGACAGGCAGACTTATGACTCAATAGATCCTAGACTGACCAGATAGCCACATTACACATAATAATAGAACACAGAATTGAACTAAACTTGTCACTGTATGTTGGATTTGTGGACTATAAAAAGGACTTTGATAACATTGATAGTGACGGTCTTCATCAGGACCAACAAAAAAACAATAAGGAAATTACCAGGCAGCAGAAAAACCAACCTTATCCGACAACCAGAGCGGAACCAATAAAACCAGTTTGAATCAGGACTAACAGTCCACCAACTATGGATCTCAACTCTAACCAACGCCGAGGAGGCAGGTTGAAAGAAACCAAATTTGGAATTTTGTTTTCAAATTGATAGATAGATTGATAGTGAATCTCATTGATGAGACAAATTTCAGGTTGACATTCAGGTAGGGGCATTCAAATATAGGGAATACAAGGGGGCTTCAAATTAATATCTTAAAAGCATGATAAAAATTACAATAACCATGACATTGTCTTATAAATTGTCAATATAGTTAAGGATGTCAAGAGTATTAAGCACGTGACATTGTGGTATAGACGAACATGGTGACATTATAAAGACAATTTAAAGATGGCTGCCCCACTTTTGACATGTACCAAAGAGGAGCAGCATTCTGTTATCCATTTTTTGATCAGTGAAGTGTATAACCTATAGAAATTCATCAGCGAATGAAGATCCACTATGGTGATGCATGCCTGTCAGTCCAGCAAATGTATGAGTGAAGTAAGAAGCTTGAACCCTCACTCAAATCCAAACGCCTTGGACTTCTGAGTAAAGGTGTCCTTTTGCAACATGATAATGCTCGACCCCATACTGCCCATGCAACGGTTTAAACCATTGAAGACCCCCACTTTCAGTGTGTACCATATCTCCCATACTAGTTTAGTTTAGTCGATGGATCAACATCACGGCACACGGGTGTAACCCATAAGTGCACCGTTCTCCTCCTAACTCAAACCTGAGTCTGGAGAAACTCAGCTCAGTCCACGAACTCGGTAGCACCGGCGAGGATCCTGAAATACTTTGGGTAGATCTTTAACTCAAAATTTTGTCCGGGCAGCGCCGTTAGGCTACTCTTTTTCGATTTCCAACTGCCAAGGGATTATTTACGTATGCAGCAATACACACCGGCGTCTGATCTCACTACCCAGAGACCAGGGGAAATTTTATTAGTAGAAGTCCACGTGAAAAAATCCCGGTCATCACCGGGGCCTTGAACCCGGGATCTCCAGCACTCGAGGCGGACACCATACCTCAAGATCACGCAGCCCCCCCAATGCTCCCCCCGTACTAACCAGACCAGGATTTTTTACGTATGCAGCAATACACACCGGCGTCTGATCTCACTACCCAGAGACCAGGGGAAATTTTATTAGTAGAAGTCCACGTGAAAAAATCCCGGTCATCACCGGGGCCTGAACCCGGGATCTCCAGCACTCGAGGCGGACACCATACCTCAAGATCACGCAGCCCCCCCAATGCTCCCCCCGTACTAACCAGACCCAGCCCCAAGTGATTTTCACATGTTTGGACAACTCAGAGAGTCATTGGGAGGTTTACGGTTTTCATTTGTAGCCCACTCGTATATTCAATATCATTGGTTCTTTGTGGAAAACTGTTGGTAGCAGGTAATTACTTCATGTTGATTGTTAATACATTGGGCATCTTTCCTGTTGGTCCTTTCACAGGTTCTAGATTTCCTCTGGTGGCCACTAGACACTTCAGTATGATCACATACTATATGGCATAGATAACAACTTTAACGCCACAAAGTTTCCATAAAAAGTGATGACACAACAGTGATGATTCATTTAAAATACTAATATTGGTTCTCTTCTCGAATAAGCAACAAGATACACATGTCATAACCTTTGAAATTTGCAATGACACTGTTGCCTTACATTTGTTTTCAAAATGATAGATAGATAAGAGATAATTAATCTCATTGATGAGACAAATTTCAGGTTGGGGCATTCAAAACATATAGTGACATTCATTGAGAAAAGTAACTTAAACTTAATAACGCAATGCAGTTTCTCTGTGTTAAGTGGCCGCCATATAATTGTTCTGGAACCCTTTTGTTGAGATGCACCCTGATCAATGACTTGGTCCAGGCTGACTAAAACTTACTGTCAAACTTTCACTCACGCATGGTTAAAACTTTTCTGTGACCCCTGCTTTTCTCTGAAATGCTCTTAGCATTTACCACCCTATCAGTCACTTACCATTGAAGCATAATAACTGACACATGAAGCTTCTTAAGTAAAAGTAAAGGACCTTTGCCTTGAGGGTACTGGGTATATGGTTAGTTAGTTAGTCGAGGTTCCAACTTCACGGCAAGGGGCCTTCCCCATTATGCTCCGTTCCTGTGCCAGTGAATATCACACAAAATTCTCCCCACTGTCCTATGTGAAAAGTGGTTATATGGTGCTAGCCTCATATGTTTTGTAGACCAATCGGCTCTTGATGGGTGTTGTGGTCAATATCAGACTGGCTGCCTCTACATCCCGGGATTTTGATGGGTGTTGTGGTCAAATATCAGACCGGCTGCCCTACATCCCGGGATCTTGATGGGTGTTGTGGTCAATATCAGACCGGCTGCCTCTACATCCCGGGATTTTGATGGGTGTTGTGGTCAATATCAGACCGGCTGCCTCTACATCCTGGGATTTTGATGGGTAATGTGGTCAATATCAGACCGGCTGCCTCTACCTCCCAGGATCTTTCCTATTACTTGTGTTAGACTGGGTCAACCTGGGATCCCAGGCTAGTTTAAAAAGTCCACCTCAATAGAGATTTGAACACATAATCACCAGGTTGGCTGGCAGTACTACCCCTGTGATACCACAATACCCCTGCTTCTTCATGAGCTACCTGCTCACAGCTGAAGTGTTGATATCATCATCATCATCACATGTGATGTATACAACAGTTCATGCCCCATTGGCACGATCTGACAAATATATATTTGTCACTTAAATTTAACACTGGTGTGTCTGTTTTGTTTCAGAATGTCTTTGGTGTGTGTATTCATCCAAAGTATGGAGGCTGGTTTGCCATTAGAGGGATCTTCATTTTTAAGTCAGTGCTGTGTCCTCATCTCCAGCAAACAGAGCCTGTTGACTGTGTGCCTAAGCAAGAAGATAGGGTCAAGTTGCTGGATCTCTTCACAAATCATTGGAAAGACTGGAGATATCGCGATATCATCCCTGTTGAGAAGAGGTACTCGGAAGATCAGAAACAATACTTTGCTACTCCACCTAAAGACCGCACAGGTCTGATTTTAGAGCTGCGAGAAAAAAACTACCAACATTTTTCAGATTCAAGCAAACAAAGTGATCAGAGGACTAGATAGATTTTAAGATATGATATTACTCTGCCATTCTGCCATTGGAGAAAGATTGAGCTCTTACAACAAGGAGGAAATGGTGTCATAATCTACAATTATGCAGACAGTGAACTGTATTTGATTCCTTTCATAACAGATTCAAGTGAAGACTTTTGCATTGTTAGGGTGTCAGTGTTCATACAGTAATTATACCCGTGGTTACTATTCGGTCTAGAACCTGGAGAAAGGTTGAACTAGTTTATGCCCAAACTCTCTTACTCAACACCCACTGAAGAGCTGAATAATTAGAGCAGTGACTCAGATACTGTGGTTTGTTTTAAGATTTGATGGAAAAGTTCATTTTATACTATAAGTTCAGAAATGAAAACAGTCCATTCTGTGAATGTAACAGCTCTGAAATAATAGTGTAACAAATGTTACAGGAATGTAAGTTATATAACAGTAAACATAACATAATAACGATTTCTACTTCATCCTGTGAGACATATTGGGTCAATTCTATTAACCCTTTACAGGGCAGACGCTTGTCCGTTTTGTAGCCCTGAACGGGCAAGATTTTTTTAGGTTCTGTAAAAATTTCGGGTCGCGTTAGTAAAAACATCACAAATACGGTGTTAGTCAACTGATTTTAGTTAAATAAACAACACAATGAAGGGAAAAGCATGCAGAATATGTTACTCACGTGATTGTTGCCGGTAATCCATATATGAACACAAATATTTACGAAATACGGCATGTTGTTTGTGATTTTCCGTCATCTATACGGCAATTTACAAACACATTTTCAGAATCATAATCACGTTCTTTAAAGTCCGACTCACGACTGCTAATGCAAAGTAACGCTTTGCACTGATATCTAGCTCCGATTAATAATCAACTTCGTGCCCTTTAATGTCATTTAAATTGAACAGAGCGAAATCTCGGCTATCACTTGAAGAATCGCCAAAATCCATTTTGAAAAACAGCGTAAAACTCCCGAAAACTATCAAAACAAGTCCATAAAAGTCTGTTCAAAGTCATTGTAGCGCGTTTACAAATGGCGGCCACGTTGTCAAGCTATCTGCAAAAGTGAAAGTAGCGGTCGGAAGTGTCGGAAAGCCGAGAGATCGCGTTTTTACAATGCATAATAGTATCGGCCGGAATCAGACGCTACGCTCGTATTTAGAGATCGGCCGGTAACGGACGCTATGCCTTGTAAAGGGTTAATGCTATTCCTCCGTGCCATTGTATAAGACCATCCAACATATTTCCCTCGGTCTGTCTCTTCTGCCACTGATCTTTTCTGTTGTCATGATTTTTCTTAATGCATCTCTTCTATTCACATGACCAAAGAACACCATTTGAGTCTTCTTTAGTTGCATACAATGTTCTACTTTCATTAGCCGTTTCCAGGCACTTGCTGTTTTTCAGAGGGTCATCGCTGAAGCTTCATAGTTTGTGTTTTGTGTGATGCTCATGGCAGGCGGCCTGCCAAACTGAATGGGATAAAGCCCGGTGCAATGAAGTTGATCCTCTAACTTTTAATTTGTTTTTGTTTTGTTTTGTTTTTAAGGGAGGCTTTCAGAGATGTCATGTATTAGTTTATACATAGGGTATCTACTTTGGTTGTTTTATATATGAATATGTATGAAAGGTTATCTAGTTCAGTTAGTTTAGTTTTTAGTTTTATATAATGACATCTACTTTTGGTTGGTTTGTTATTTACTGTGTACATAAAGGTATCTACTTTGGTTGGTTTATTTATTTGTTTGTTTCGGGAGTTAAGATTTAAAGATTGAGCATAATCCTCAACTGGCAACGCCCATCATATTCCAGTAGGAACCTAAGTCCTTGTCCACGTTCCATATTGACGTGGACAAGGCCTTAGGTTCCTACTGGAATACTTTGGTTGGATTATGTTACTGATTATGTTTGAACAGTTTGTTGCATATCCTTTACAGGCGTAGCAGTCAAATTGCAGCAATATTTGGCTGTTTGTGATTCCTGGTCGGGTTCATGTTCAGTAATTTGCCATTGCTTTCTGAATGATTGGCACTTATACCATTGTATGGAAACGAACACAAGGCGGCCTGCTTTCAAATTGCCAGCAGCTGTTTTTCAAACGCGGTATGCCGAATTCTGAATTGCATTCATAACCCCTTCGCACACCAGTATGTACACCAGGATATCTAGTTCAATTGGTTTAATTATAAGGTTTATATATTATCTTTATCTGAATCCATGCCCAGGCATTGTGCGATGAAATTCTAGCTCTAGTTCCAATCCACATACTTTCGTCTGTAAAGACGGCAAGGTGCCACTTACTTTGATTGACTTGTTTATTACTGTGTACATAAAGGTATCATCTACTTTGATTGGTTAATGTTTATGAGTATGTACAAAAGGATATATAGTTGTTTTAGTTATCAGTTTTATATAATGGCATCCTTTTTGTTTGTGGGTTAATTTATTACTATGGACATGAAAATATCTACTTTGGTTTGTTTATATTTATGAGTATGTACAAAAGGACAACTAGTTCTGTTGGTTTAGTTATCAGTTTTATGTAATGACATCTACTTTGGTTGCTTTATTTATTACTATGTACAAGAGGACATCTTATTTTGGCTGGTGTATTTATTACTATGTTCTAGAGGACATCTACTTTGGTTGATTTATACTTGAGTATTTATATCTAGTTTAGTTGGTTTTTTAAAATTTTTATATACATGTCTATCTAATTTAGTTGATTGAATTTGAAACCACAGGTCTGCTCATATTAACCTGGTACATTAGCCCTGTATGACACAAGGGTTGACCCAACCTCATAAAATACATGGTATCCGGGAGATATCAGCCATTGAGTGCTGTTTTGTCCAGGAAATGTGGGCCTGACAACACACCCTCAGTATTCTACTAAGGTGTACGCATAAGTCTTTTATCATTTTGCATAAAGTTATATCACCCACTCACCACTTTAGGATTTTACTGAAATTCACTGGCATCCCAGGTTGTTCCAACTTAAAATGGGTGCCAGGAAATATTCTGGGAAGTAAAGGTGGGCAGCTTCAATTGACCAACTCACCCATCAAGTGCAAGTTGGTGTATACAAATATGGGGCTAATACTATACCAAATACACCTCACAATATGGGAAAAGATCATTTACTTTTTAAAATATATTTTAATATTCTAATCTGTGGAAATTAAAGAACATTATGTTAATCTACTTTACAAAATACAATTACAAAAACTGGATGTTTCGGCAACAAGTCTTCTAAGCACACAACAATAAAATGCAACAACATATAAAAAACAGGAAATGACACTACAGTGGCTACATTAAGGCATACTATGTAGTATCATGTGAAATACAAATAAACAGAATGAAATAAAATCTATGGTAGTAAACTCCTAGGGTCCAAATATGAACCTATATACTATCACAATTTTGTTTAATTCTACTTATTTTTATTGTATATGATTCCACATTTTATGCCTTAATGTAATCATGTGGTTTCATTTCCACTGTTTGTGTGTTGCTGTTTTTTCTTGTTGTTTCCTAATGATTGATTGATTGAATGATCTAGGAACTGACCTCACAGCATTCGGGGCATTCCCATAGGCGCTCTGTCCCCATCCTCAGCAGCCAGCGAAGAGTTCCAACACCAATAGTACCAGTGGCAATCTGATTATATGTCAGTCTTGCCTTTCCTCTGAGCGTCGAGCGTCGACCAGATCCCCTTGTCACTCCTTGCTGCCTCATTCTTGCCAGACCATGATGATCCATTTGCTCTTCCGAGGTGTGCACATGCTCCCACAAGGCCGCAACCACGTCTGCCTTGTCATGCATCGATAATACTCCACCAAGTTTTGCAGAGCCAGCCAGTCTGTCCGCCTGTTCATTCCTCAGCACACCGGCATGCCCCGGAGAAAAGATCCAGGCGATGCCACCCGTGACCTCCGAAGTGAAGCAAGCCACTCTGCACGAAGCATGCCTGTCTTCACTTTCCTCAGCATGCTTTCTGAGTCAGTTACAATCACGATGTGTGTGTGTATTGTATTCTCGATCCAGTGGAAAGCTGCAGTGACCGCCTCCACCTCCATTTTTAAGCTAGATGTGGCATCATATGCCAGGCTCTCCTGCGCCATACTTCGGCCATTAGCTTTTGCTATGAACCCCTAGGTACTTCTCCTACCTCTCGAACCATCTGTGTAGATAATCACATCACCCGAGCGAGCATTATCCTGAATTAGTTGCTGGATTTCCACTTCCGTGGCCCCTGCTGGCCACTCCCTGCACCCCCGGCTCAATGTGATTATAACTCTGCACAAGTCTGACTGCTTTGCTGGCACTCTGACCCACTCCTCTCCTCGCCTAATGTTCTCCAAGATGCACACATGGCTGATCATATCCTCCGCCGGAGCCATCCATGATTTACCTCTTATCAGTCGCTGACCCTCAACTGCGTCCAGCACCTCATGCAACGGGTGATCTGTGTCTGCAGCTACTCTGAGGTATGCTTTCGCCTGCATCACCTTGAACTTACCTGCAACAGTCGGCAAATCAAGGATGTAACGCATACACACTACTGGGGTGTCTCTGGTGCATCCCAGAATAACCCGCATAGCTTCGTTCTGTATGCGCTCTAACTTCACCAGCTGACTCTTTTGAGACGGTGAGCAGTCCTAGTCCATAATCAATCACTGAGAGGATCAAGTGCTGGTATAGTGTGAAAAGCATTCTCTGCTCTGTGTCCTTTGCAGCCATTGTTTTAAGTGCATTGTGTCCCTTTTGAGATCTTGTCACAACCGTCTTCACATGGTCCTTGAAGGACAGGCTCCTGTCAAATGTAATTCCCAGATACTTCAGTTTGTTCTCTCTGTTGATGTTTCTACCATCTATCGTGAGGCTTGGGACATCATCTCTCACAATACTGTTGTCCAGAGAGCACCACAAAACAGCCGCCTTTTCCGGGTGGATGACACTCATTTCAGTGCACCAGTCAATCAGTTTGTCTATGTTGTTTCCTAATGAAAGCTTGTTGCTACATCTTCCTGTCTTGTATAATTGTATTCTGTTAAGCTGCCCTATGATGTGTGTTTGCATGTGTAGTCTTTGGATTGGAATCACAATAGTCTAATGGCCGGGGCACACATTCCATAACACTTATTGGAATTCTGTTTCTATTACCTACAAAATTTGATGTTTTTTTTGGTGTGTGTGTGTGTGTCTCCCCCGATGGTGTTTCCACCTTGTCGTGGTGGGGGAGCTTGAGTTTCTCAATGACCCTGAGAGCTATGCCGGCGGTAGCGTAGCTACCAGCAGGGCCTCCCAAGCCGGACAGGTCAAAGGGTAGAGAACAGACAAAGAGAAACACCCTGGTCCTCCAGGTTGGGGGTTGAAGCGTGGGGTTAACATCCCCACCTTTGTAAAAACCTTTCTTTGTTACGAAACAAATACATGAGCCTCGATATATTGGAGGAACATCCAAGCTGCTTGGTTATGCAGATGATATAGATATTATAGGGCAAAGTGAACAAAAGACATTAGAAATATTGACTCACTTAAAGGAAAAAGCCCAACAGATGGGGCTGGTTATCAACCAAGATAAGACAGAATATATGGTAATTTCAAGAGACGGAATGGCTAAAAACTCTGGCCTCCATACAAATAGATAATATGACCATTAAAGAACGGAAACATACAAATACCTGGGTACAATCTTCAACTGCTCCAACATCATAAGGGAAGAAATACAAACTAGAATCAACTCTGGAAATAAGATATACTATGCACTACAACATCTACTAAAATCAAAGGCGCTATCTCGTAACACCAAAATCACAATATACAAAACACTGATCAGACCAGTTGTGCTGTATGGCTCTGAAACCTGGAGTACAACGAAAGGAGACGAAGCCTTGTTACAAACCTTTGAGAACAAAATTTTAAGACGCATCTTTGGACCCATTAGGGATACACAAAGTGGAGAGTGGAAAAGAAGAAGTAACAAAGACATTTATGATTTGTTTAAGTCCCCGCTAATCACTGGTATCATGAAGGCTAATAGACTACAATGGCTGGGGCATATAGAAAGAAGGAAGATAATAGGGAAACAAAACTCGCTTACACTCAGGAAATAAATGACCGTAGACCCCGAGGTAGACCAAGAAGGCGGTGGAGAGATAATATACATACAGACCTACAAGCACTTGGAATCAACGACTGGCAAGAGAAGGTCCACCAGAGAGACGAATGGAGACAGATTGTATTTGCAGCAAAGAACCTCAATGGCTCGGAATGCTGAAGAAGAAGAAGAAGAAGAGTGTGTGTGTGTGTGTGGGGGGGGGGGGGGTGTCAACTGCTGCCTTGCTAATTCGGGTTAATTTTAAGAGTTTACTGGACATTAGTTTGGCTGAATGAATAAGTGGATAAGATTGCTCATTATTGTTAAACATCCGGTGTGCTGATACTGAGGTAGCAAGTTCAGCCTCTACACCGGTCATTTGAACTAAAATATTGACTTCTCATCCTCGACTTGGGGGTATAAGTTACAGATACCTCTGAAATCAGAGTGGGTTTATCTGATGGCGAGGGAGATTAATAATAGGGAAAGCTAATCCATATGCTAAAATCAGTCCAGTGCTACTATGAGGAGGCTTCAAATGAAAACCTTAAATTTTTTGTTGTTGTTGTTGTTGGGGGGGGGGGGGGGGGGGGGGGGGGGGGGGGGTTGTGTGTGTGTGTGTGTGTGTGTGTGTGTGTGTGTGTGTGTGTGTGTGTGTGTGTGTGTCTGTGTGGTGTGTGTGTGTGTGTGTGTGTGTGTGTGTGTGTGTGTGTGTGTGTGTGGTGTGTGTGTGTGTGTGTGTCGAGAGAGAGAGAGAGAGAGAGAGAGATGAGGAGAAGAGAGGAGAGAGAGAGAAGGAGAGATGAGAGAGAGAGAGAGAGAGAGAGAGAGAGAGAGAGAGAGAGAGAGAGAGAGAGAGAGAGAGAGAGAGAATATATTCTAAAAAAGTAAAGAACAAATATATCATTTTTGGATGTATTCACTACTGTGTTCAATGCAAGTCCTCTGATGCTGATAAAGTGCTTGGATTCCTTTAGAAAAATTGACTCTGAGGTGACTACTCAGTGTGCCTAACCCGGTCGTTATCAGCATGTCACAGATGTCACACCATTTTGAAACTTCCTACTCCATTCGTACACTTGCTGGACTGACAAGTATGCATCACCATACTGGACCTTCATTCACCGATGAATTTTTATAGGTCTCGTCCCTTTATTGATTAAAAAAATGGATAACAGAGCGCTGCTCCTCTTTGGTGCATGTCAAAAGAGGGATGACCATCTTTAAACTGTCCTTATGATGTCACCATGTTGTCTGCACCATGATATAACATGCTCAACACAATATTGACAGGTTACAAGACAATGATATGGTTATTGTAATTTCTATCACACTTTTAAGGTTTTCATTTGAAGCCCCCTCAAAGAAGTAGTAGCACGTGTATGAACTATGCTTGTGTTCAAAGCCAGCAAATGTTTAAAAAATGAGTTTATTTGGGAAGGGAGGAGGGTCACACCCACTTTATATGCTGTGACTTAGTATATGTGAAGGTCTAACATTTCACATACTCCAATGACATTACTTACTTGGGATAACCTTCAGTCCTTGCACCTTTCACATGTGTTTTTTATTTATTTATATTTATGAACATTTGCATTGAGAACAATCCTTGAATACACGCCTGCATGTTTAATAAATAGATTCACAGATACTGAGTAGCAAATGTACTTTGATGTGCGGCCAACTAGACACCACTATCAAAGGTGCTTTCATTAGCCAGGTCTGTCATCCTCAAATATAGAAAATGGACAGAATTAGTATCCAGCCATCAAAATAACATAATAGGTCTCAGAATTCTGTCTGTTTCAGGCTGGTTGTGATCACATGACATAACTTTCACACTGTTTACTGTTGAATAAAATACTGTTGCATGTGTCATTTCAGCATATTCAGCCTCATGACTGACTCACTAATTCCGGTGAATACTTGGATCCCTAAACAGCATTTGCCACACTTGTATGTTGCCGATCCTCTACCACTAGGTTGTGCCAGAGAGTGCATTGAGCTGACACCGTGATGGCTTTTCTTATACTCTCTGGTACTTTAGAGGACGGTTGTGGGTGTGCATTTGTGTTTGCTAACAACTTGGTGTTTCCTTTGGCAGCATTCCCCACATGTTATTCATCTGTCACTATTTTAAGTGTAATTTTTGTTTACAGAGCCACAAATTATTGTAACCACAATTGTCTCGAAAACATGATCACTTTTATATTTTAAACTTATTCTTTACCATGGGATTCAATTTATGTTTATTAGTTACCCCACTCATATATTCCCCACATATTCCAGAACACTTATTTTAATTCTGTTTACTATTAGCAACATTCCATCCATCCATCCATCATGTGCCATGCCGGTAAGCGTGGGCGGTCATGTTCTGCCATCTCACTCGATCACCAGAGTCGTGGATCAGCTCAGTGTTTCTGTCTCGACCATACCACAAGGCCAAGCCATCCAGGTACTTGTCTCTAGGTCTTCCCCTTGGTCTGTTCCCCTCGATCTTACCAGTTGTCACCAAGTTCTCCAAATCATTTCTTCTCATAACATGCCCAAAAAATTGTGACTGTATACGTCTAATGTCTCTAATCAGTTTACGATCTTCATTTGTTTCTTGAAGGACTTGTTCATTGGTCTTTCTGGCTGTCCATGGTATTCTTTGCATTTTCCTCAGAAGCCACATTTCTACAGCCATCAGATGGTTTTTCAGCCCTGACTGTTCATTGTCCAAGCTTCACATCCATATAAAAGTACAGGTTCCATGTAGCATCTCAATACTCTTTTTCTAATTTCAATTGACATCTTTTATATTGGTCAGTATGTTTTTCATCTTGCTAAAGGCTACTTTTGCCATGGCGATTCTTGTTCTAATCTCTTCAAGGCATCTCCCATCAGATGTTATTACTGTTCCAAGATAATTGTACCTATTCACTTGTTGAAGAATATTCCCATTTACTTGTATATTACATTGTGGTATTTCATTCTTCCTAGTGACGACCATAATCTGTGTCTTTTTACAATTCTAACCCTAGTTGTTCACTGTGTGTAACAACCGTATCTACTAAATTTTGCAGGTCCTGTTCATTGTCTGCAATCAAGACTGTATCATCTGCATATCTAATGTTATTGATGCATCGTCCCCCAATGTTGATTCCTTCCATATCTTCAATATTTCTGAAAATACTTTCACTGTACAGGGAAAACAGATCTGGAGACATTACAATCCCTGTGTGTTGCTGATCCTCCACCACTAGGTTGTGCTGGAGTTTCCCCCCCTCATTTAGCTGACGCCATGATGGCTTTTCTTATACTCTCTGGTACTCTAGAGGACGGTTGTGGGTGTGCATTTGTTTTTGCTAACAACTTGGGGTTTCCTTTGGCAGCATTCCCTACATGTTATTCATCTGTCACTATTTTAACATGTATTTTTTGTTTACAGAGCTACAAAATTATTGTCTTGAAAACATGATCACTTTTATATTTTTAAAAATGTTATACTTATTCTGTACCATGCTTTCAGTTTATGTTTATTGGTTACCCCACTCATGATGGAGCCATGGCAGCAGAGTGGTTAGTGTCTGCTTGCCAATATCTGAGTTCAATCCCCAGAAGAGGCAAGATGATTTGTTCAGACCTGTTTGGCTCTGGGGTCTACCAAACCTCATAACAATTTTCAGAATTTTCTAGAAGAAAAAGTGATGAGGGAGAAACCAGGCCACCTCACCTTGAAAATGTCAAGACCTAATACTTCACATCCCAGGTGCAGTATCAGCTATGGATTACCTTTACTTCTACTCATGATACTTTTCTTCATCTCTCTCATCCCAGTCAGATTTTGTATTAGCCAATTTTTATGCCAGTGGCTGCTTAACACCTTTTTGTCCCATTGTGTTATTTTAGCCCCTTCACATCCAAACATGTATTAGCTTTTGGTAAGAACTGCTTGGAATAGAATATAATAAAGTATTTGACTGGACCAGAAAGAGCTGCATTGTGATGTTTCATGTGTAAATAAGATAAATAAAATGGTGTTTATAGTGGAACCAAATGCTATACAGTTCACACATACAAGGTTGAGTGGAAAACTCCTTCCTTTTGGGATTTGTTCTTTCTTGATTTTCAGCATGTGAAGAATTTGATGGATGGACAGAAAAATAAATAAGGATCCTTTGAGAAACCAATGAAAACTGTACATTGATTAGAGAAATAAGATGTCGACAGTCACGTTATTTTTGGGCACATTATGTGGAGAAATAAACTGGAAAACTTAGTGACAGCTGACAACATTGATGGGAATAGAGGAAGGTGATGGCAAAGAGATAAATATCTGGATGGCTTGCCACATGGCATAGTTGGGACCGGAAACCCAGACCTGATTCAAGACACTTGTAACCTTTGAACCACGACTACCAATGCTTATTGACATGGCACATGATGATTTTCAACAAACATTGATATCTCCACAATGAAGGTTGGAGGTAATATTCTCCTATTTCTGTCCTTCTTGTCACGATGCACTCTTCTTCTTCTTTTGCCCTATATACCTCACTGGGGCACAGCCCCTCAGCCAACTCATGCTAAGCCATTCTGTCTTTTACTATCTCCTGCAGCTCCCTCCATCTCATCTCTCATCTCATCTCATCTCTCATCTCATCTCATCTCATCTCATCTCTCATCTCATATCTCATCTCATCTCATCTCTCATCTCATCTCTCATCTCATCAGGTTCCTCTTGTGCCTTGCGGTGTCAAGGTGAAGTATAAACAGCGGGAGAGTGCCCGCTTATGGGCTTCATGTGTCGATATTCCCATGGAATCTGTTATTCCCTGCATCCATCGTTTACGTGGTCGGCCTCTTCCTCTGCTTCCCTCTGGTCTGTACATCATTGCTTGTTGTGGTTAGTTGGTAACCTACTTGCATGGCCAAACCATTCGACTTGCTGCCTTCTAATAAAATCTAGCGCAGCTGTAACTCCCACTTTAATCCTGATTTCATCATTTCTGATCTTCTCTCTTCTTGATATATTGAGTCAGGAATATATATCTGGTCTGATATCTGATATATTGATCAGGAATATATATATTGATATATATGTCAGGAACGATGGATCTAATTATTTTACTCTACATTGTGTGACATCTGCAGTAAGTACCTGACGAGATGCAACGAAATGTGCCAGGCAATAAATCGTACAATATATGGTTTGTGTCTTCGTTATTAAAATCTCATTTCTGTTGTGATTTTTCTTTTCTCTTTTTCTGTCATTGTCCAGGATTGACATTGGTAACACAGAGTTGGTTGGAAGATTGTGTTTTAAAGTGCTTTCTTAGTAGTTATTGATACATGTTTGTTCTTTAGTATTGGTGCCATTTGTCCAATGAGTTGGTTTGCCTTATTGCATCTATTTTCGATCTTGTCTTCTGATTTGCCATTTGATGGTATTATACTTCCTAGGTACTTGAAACTCTTTACTTGTTTCAAGGGATGTTCGTTTAGGTGAATTGTTGTTGCTTTTTATTCTTTACTTACAGTCATTACCTCTGTTTTACTTGTGCTAATTTTCATGTTATGCTCCCTACACATTTCATTTAGACTATTCATGTGGTCTTGTAATTCAACTTCTGATTTTGCTATTAGTGCTTGGTCATCCGCAAACAGGAGTTCTCTAATGGTTAGATATGCAGATGGTTCTTCTTCCGTGTTCTCGTCATGTGGTGTTCTTGTGGTCTCTGTTTGGCTGGTTTCTTTACATATATTGTCTATATATGTTATGAACAAGAGAGGGGACAGGACACAACCTTGTCGTACTCCAGATCTTATGGAGCTCCCTCCATGACCTCCCAATATAGTTCATCTTTGTCTTTAATTCTCTTCTTCATATATTTCTTGATTTCCCACTATTTTGTTTCCCTTGTGGATTCCAGACAAGAGAGTAGCTAGTTATACTGTCATCAGGTTTTCTTAATGTATGTCCTAACCAGTACCAGCAATTTTGCTCATCTGTTGATTCACCGGAATGTGTTTAGTTCTCTAAATGAGCTGTACATGAGTGGTTCTGTCATATCATTTTAGTCCCACTGTTCTCAGCAAGCACCAGTTAATGCATTTTTATAGTTTATTAGTAATTATTTTAGTCGTTGTGAGAGGAGAGGAGTGGGTCACAATACAAAAGGAAATGTTAGAACTGTGCAGGGTCATAATCACATTGGACTGGGAGTGCAGAGACTGGCCAGCAGGTTGTGCTGAATGACAGGGTACAACAATTAATTCACAATTCATGCCCAAGTGATATAATCATCTACACAGATGGCTCTGTGCTTAGAGGCAAAAGAGGTGCCTGTGGGTTCATAGCAAAAGTTAATGGAAGCTGTTTAGTGCAGGAGAGCCTGACATATGGTGCCATAATGTCTACTCTGAGAATGGAGGAGGAGGCAGTTACTGCTGCATTCTGCTGGCTGGAGGATAAACAGCACACAATGTGATTGTAACGGACTTGCAGAGATGCTGAGTAGGGTGAAGACATTTATTCTTATTGCGGTGGCAGATTTCAATCAAAGATTAAGAGCATATTATGGATCTTTTCTCCAGGATATGCTGCTGTGTTGAGAAACGAGCAGGCAGACAGACTGGCTATGTCTGCACCACTTGGTACTCGTTTATAACATTTATATTTAAAGGCATTTATGCGCTGTTCAGTTTGTTTAGTAAGTGTCCAGGTCTCACAGACGTATGTTGCAAAATCGAAAGATGCACGCCCTTAAAAATCAAGTTGTTTTAGTTCTATCTGTCCCACTCCACAATTTATTCACTTGTTTTAGTCTTTGAAGAGCAATAGATATTCATCTTTTAATTTTTTTCAGTTTGTCACCATTGTTGGTAATCAGTGACCCAAAATATTCAAAATTTTCCACCACCTCCAATTTTTCCCTCATTAACATATATTTCTTTCTCCATAGTAGTTTTATCTGTGTGCATTATCTTCGTTTTTGCTATATTAGGATATAAGTTGTAATTTTCACTATTCAGTTGGGTTGAAGTTATTAGGTTTTCTGTACCATTCTGTGTTGTGGTTGATAGCAATGCTGTATCATCAGCATATCGAATCTCTCGTATGTCATGACCACCGATATTTACGGCATCATATTGCTCTCTGTTTATATCATCTCTGACATTTCTCATTATATTTTCGGTGTACATGGGACAGCACACATTCCTGACGGACTCCTTGCTTGATGTCAAATCAGTCTGATGTCTCGCCATCTATTCTAACTGCTGCTTGTTGGTCATTTTTATGAGTTGCATTTCATGTGATGGAATGTCCATATTCTTCATGAATTCCCACAGTTTATGATGTTGTACACAGTCAAATGCCTTTAAAATCCACAAAACATTAGAATAGGTTTAAATTAAAGTCTCTGCACTTCTCTATTATTAAATGCATGTTGAGTATGTGATCTCTTGTTCCCCTTCCTTGTCTAAATCCAGCTTGAACCATGTTAATTTCTTCTTCCATTTTCTTACAAAGCTTTCCCATTATTATTTTAATAGAATTTTACTTGCATGACTAATCAGGGCAACAGTTCTATGGTTGGTGCATAATTTCAGATTGCCCTTTTTTTGGTATTGGAATGAAGATAGTTCTCTTCCAATCTTGTGGGCATATACCATATTTCCATATCTTTTTACTTAATGCGTGATAGATGTGTATGATTTCTTCTCCTCCCGCTTTAATTAGTTCAGGTATCTCATTACATCCAGGTGATTTACCATTCTTCAGGTTCTTTATTGCCCATGCAATTTCATCCAATGATGGTTCAGGTTCTGTCTCTGCTGTCATTGGTTCATGTATCTCATTCATATCCTCACTGTCATTCATATCATACATTCCACTGCAGTACTCCTGCCATCTTTCTAGAATTTGTCTAGATTCTGTTAAGGTATTTCCCAACTTGTCACAGATAACATTTAATTGAGGTTGAACATTTCTTGTCAATAACTTAATTTTTCTGAACATTTCGTAATCTCTTCCAGCCTTATGATATTGCTCTACAGCAATCTTGTATATATTGGTTTTTGTACTTTCTTGTGTTCTTTCTTATTTCTCGAGTTAAAGATTCATCCTGCTGTTATCGGATTCACCGCCTTTCTGTTTCAGTTCACTTCATTGTTTTATTAATTCTAACGTGTCTGGTGTAATCCATGGCTTATGTTGCTTTTTCTTGGTCGGAATTAAATCTTTGGCTGCAGTTATCAAGATATCTCTAGCTTGTACTGCCAATTCATCAGGTGTCAATTCTTCCTGTATAGACATCAAGACCCAAAACGATTCTTCACTTCTACGTTGTATGCATCTGGTATTTTTGTGATATCAAAACGAAGTGGCCTTGGTCCTCGGGTAATCTTTTTGAGTTTTAATTTAAGATCTGCTTCTAATAACTGATGATCTGTATCACAGTCTGCACTTTGTAGGGTTTTTGCAGATGTTATGCTTAATCTCCATCTTCTTTGTATTAAAATATAATCTATCTGGTTTTTGGTAGTACTGTTTGGGGACTTCCGCATTGTCACACGTCTTCTATGATGATAATATCCCGAAGTTCTTACGATGATATGCTCATGATATTATTGTGTGATGGTCGTTGTCTAGGTAACGATACTCATGGTGTGTCAATGGAGATATCTGTCTTGCAATGTAACTCACCCCCGCAGTGCATATTCACCAGGCATTAAACAAGATTCCGTTGGCGCACATAATCCTTTATTACAGAAATAAGACGGACAAACGGAACATGTTTATACATCCAGAAACATAATGTAATCCATAGAATATAAATATCCTCCTCACAATTTAACCAGCACACATCAATTCCTTCTCACGGCCTGCTTCTAATCTCAATCCATAAGACAGGTAATCCAGCTACAATCCTCGGCTGGATCTCACACAATACAACCCACACATTGGGTTGGAGCCACTGCTCAACTATAGAACCCACTCTGGGTTTTGGCCTACACTCAATACAGAACCCACTCTGGGTTCCGGCCTGTCTTCCCAACTACCAGAACAACACAACACGGAGCTCTCTCTTAAACGACCTGACCCGCAGTCGGTCTCCTCTCTCACTGCCTTTCCAGTCGCCTGACTTCACACAACACACAACTCTCCCTCGACCCATCCCCCCCTGGGGATTTCCACTCATATCCGCCCCATTATTTCTGAGGGTTGATTGTATTCCTCGTAGCCAGGTCAGTCACTTTACTGTCTCCCACTCTCATCTCCATTCTTCCTCCTGCCCGGTCACTCAACTCAATGTCAGTGACCCAGGCTTATGTCATTACCCCCCTCTTAAAAGAAAACTTCGTTTTCAAATATTGGGAGACTAAAACTTACTAAACATGTGACCCAGACATATAGCCTGGGTAGCCCTAAGTATGGCTGCACCTTACTCTAGCTACCACACTACATAATACATCAAATGCTCATATTACACTCCTATATTCATCACACATAAATACAACCATCTATCTTGTGTATCAATGCATGAACTAATACATCACATCATAATAATAATACATCATAGAAAAGCATTATACTTATGTACCCACAGGTCTCTTACTACTTCACGACCCCACAATACTATTTGTGTACCGGCCCTATATCAGGTGGTTCTGTTCTTGCATTAACCCACCTCTGATTCCTGTCGATGCTGTGTCTACCTTTCATGTACCCATGACTCATGGTACATCTACAATTACAACATCTGTTTGCTATCCCTAGCCCTGGGTCAGTAATGTCGCGAAAACTCTTTTGACCTGACTCAACTTTCCTATCTGCATATTGCACCGTTACACTTGCGTCTCTGTTTAGTCTGAACTTTTTATTCAATCTTGGCCCATATATCTGGCACCTTTCTTTCTGCTGCATACGCCTTATGCCTATGTGCCCTGCACATGCACTATCCTGAGCTGTTCTAGTATATCGGTCTCTATGTGCTAAAGGTACTGCTCCTTGCCCATGTGCAGTTCTACTATCCGAAAACCTGCGAGTGAGAACATTGTTCTTCCTCTCGAAACACCATCTACCTTTCTTTGACTGCCTATGTTCTACTCTCCAACACCCTTGGGAACATTTGTTCAGAGTAGTATCTTGTCTCTGGGATTCACTAGCACTATATTTGGGATCCATTCTCATCTGCTCAGCTGTACTATCCTTGTCCTGAGTTCCTGTGTCTACTTCAAGTGCCTCTTCTACCTCAGCTATACTCTCTAATTTAGGTTCTCTTGTGGTAACTACCTCATTACTGCTTACACTATATTTTCGGTCCCAATAAACTACTTCCTCTTCTGTACAATCTTTAACTCCTATAACATTTCCTATGATCAAATCAGCCACTGGTGAGTCCAAAACACACGCTGTCACTCTTCCAGTGATATATGGTGTTTTTACTGTTATTATGGCTACTGGGTAGAACTCTACTGTGCCGTTGAATGTTATGCATCTAATCTTTTTCCCTGTATAATCTGAGGGACCTATTAAACTTCTCCTCACTCTGATAGACGTACATCCGGAATCCCTAATTGTTAACGCTGGTCTATCATTGACAAATCCCTGATGTAGCTTCAAACTTCCTCCTTCATGGACTGCTGATCCTGCTTTTACTGTATGACCACATATTAGGACTGGCTGACTGTCTTTTTCAAAAAGAGGTTTGCACCCACTACAATCTTCATTGTTCAGTGTCTCAATTACTTGCGCTGCATTTGAGTGCTCTGTTTCTCTCATCCTACATTGATGGCTGATATGCCCATTCTTTCCACATTTGAAACAAGTAATCTCCCTTTTAGTGTTGTTCGTTGGTCCATCTGATGGTTGTGCATCACACTCTGCTGCCTTGTGTCTCCAGCTCCCACAATTCCAACATCCGGCATAATTTGGACGTCTCTGGAAGTTCCCTCTTCTATATTGGTACCGTCCTACTCTACCAACATTGTTTCCTCGGAAACCATTATCTTGAAGTTCTTGTTGCTCACCTTTCTGTGCTGAATCCACACTTTTCGCCCTTGGTCTGATGACTGGATTCTGGTCCTGTTTAGTGTACGCTGCACAGACTATTTCCTCACTCATTAGTTTCCCAATAGATACGTTAGGATGTGCAGTCATGTAGTTTTGCCCTAACTGAGACATTGTGTCTATGTCCTTTGGCTTCCGTTCCTCAAAGAACGCTACTAAATTAGAATTGCATGCAGATACTACCTTGTCTCTTAACATTAGATCTACTAATTTATTAAAATCTTTCCCTACTTCTGCAAGCTCCATCCATTTGTTAAATGCATTCTTTACAGTGTTAACAAAGTCTGTGAAATCTTGATTTGTCTCTGGCACTAACTGTCTAAACTTTGTCCTATATCCATGCTCAGTGAGTTGGAACTTTGTCAGCAAACGTTGACGTAAGATAGTGTAGTTGTTCCTTTCTTCTACAGGTAAATTGAAACATGGTTTCTAGGGCCTTACCCGTTAAATACTCGCCCTAGTCTAATTGCGTACTCGCTTTCTGGGATGCCTAATACCTTCACTGATGCTTCGAATCTCGAAAGATAGGCCTCAAGGTGTCAATCCGGTCCGTAAAGTATGGCAGTTTTAATCTCTGTGACGACTGCGACGGTCTTTCTACTTTCCTCACTTTGACCCTTCGATGCAAATTCTAACTTTTTAATAGCAATTTCTGCTTCCATCTTAATCTTCTCTTTCTCAATTTCCATTCTCATGTGTGTCTCTCTCTCTTCCTGTAGACGCTTGGCTTCCATTTCAGCCTGTCTTTGTTCTCTCTCAGCTAACTTTTCTTCCTGTAGACGCTTTGCCTCGCGTTCATTATGCCTCTCCTCTCTTTCCGTGTGTTGTTGTTCTTTTGCTTCGGCATACTCCTGTAACTCTTTACCCTTCAGGCCTATTCTTTCACCTGCTTCAATATAATCCATTAAAGTAGGCATCTTGTACTTGTGGACACGTTGCTGTGAATCAGCCAACTATAAATGTACAGACTCTGCTGTTAGTCTTTGTGTCACTTCCCTAAGTACACCCGCACTCCCTGTGTACGTAAATCCGTAGTGCTACAATATCACTCTGTACTCACCCAGTCACTCTATAAGCACTAGGTAGTGAGGGGGGAAGTATCACCTATACTCCCTTATATCTATATATCTATGACCAAAAGTTCATAAAGTCCCTGGAAATATTGTTAAACATACATATAAATACATATACAAACAAATGGATGATAACACTAAGTGATGACTATCCAACGCTAGACTTCACAAGCTGAGTACACGGAGACGATGATGACACAGAAATAAACCACAGTAACAACCACAAGCTTGTGTAGAGACATCCCACAGTGCGCGTAAAATATAAAATTAAATTGACCAAGACCACTAGACAGCAGAAATGACGAAAGATCACAATAAAAACATATATCCGAACACAAGCAAATATTATATGTAAATATAACGAAAAGAAAGAGAGAAAGAACAGGAATATATACTGAAAATATACACAGATCTTGACGTCAGACAACTCGGCTCTAGATATTGGTTAAGACTATTTCAATGCTCACTGCAGAATCAAACAAACCGACCTTACGATTTTCTTCCCAGAAAACACATGGTGCACAGTAAGAAAATAAATTTTCGCCCCGCCTCCCGGCCTTCGAGAAGCAACACAAAAATGCCCTACTCTTGACAAACACTGGACCACATACAAGTAACAGCTTAACAACCGAAAACAATATTTATAAGACAATGAGCAGCAAACAGACTGTCCAACTCGTTGGCCGATAAATATGTGCCCACTAATCCGTCGCCAAAAGTTCTTATTTATTCAGTCACCAAAGTTTTTGTTCGTTTTAATAGTTATTCGCCCTCGGCTGGAAATGTCTACGACGCTGGATTTCAAAGCGACTTGTTGTTTGTTGAGTGGTTCCTGAATTCACGTGGTGATCAAAAGTTCCAACTGTCGGAAACGTTGACGGTAATAATAATTATATCCAAAGTGTTCTTTCGATATGTTGTTACTCTCGTTGCGGAGATGGCGCTTTGCTGTATCATATATGTTATAGATTCACCAAAAGAAAAGATCAAAATAATGGCAATAAATGTTCAACGCTTTCACTCTGTACAGTCAGTTCTTTTTGGCAACTGTATGCAACTATGTTCGCGGAGCCGACACGTCATCATTCGTTGTCAAAATGTTTGCTGATTATAAAGTAATGAACACAAAGGGCTTTTAACAAAGACGAATAATCAAATCTGGTTTCACACAAAACGCCTTGTTTTGTTCATTCACAATGAGTCAGCTTGACCACCATAGGTCGTGGAAATTCCCGAGTATCTTTCCTCCTTCCACCCCCAACTCACAATGTCACCTCAATTTCTCTTTATCACTCCCAGTGAAAAATTCCTCCGTCCAACAGTTTTCACACACACTTGACAGCCCCACCCGGCTGCGGTCGGGGTACCGTTACTATCCCCTTCAGTCAACTGTCCGTCAAATTAGCGACTGCCACTTTTTCTCTGTTTTCCAAACATGTACTTCCCCAGTACCTGGACGCTGGTGTACCCACCCGTCCTATTTACTGCGTCGAATAATCTTGACCAGTCAACTTGCAACAACACAGTGCGCTTGCCTCCAGCACACACACCTGTCAATTATCTTTGGTTCCCAATCCTGTCATTATCACCGACAGCGACGTCCTACACACACACACGCTGCCCTCGCCACTCTGGATTCAACACTCGTCTTTAATTTCAGCACTGCTGCCTGGTATCAAATTTACCTGTCACCGTAATGGACTCTCCCGGTTAGTCTGTATGGCGTGTCTTTATCACCCCCTCTCGCTTCAGCGATATGGTTGGTTCCAATTCACCTGTAGTGGACTTGACGTGAACTGCTGTAGCCAGTTCCCGCACGGAGAAAAACTCAGTGTTTATACGGTGGACACACTCCGCTGTCCACCCTCTCTCCGCGAAGAGCCCACAAACATCTCAGAATGACAACACTGTCTATAATGTTCTTAATTGGACGTAGCCCTCAGATGTCACACGTCTTCTATGATGATAATATCACGAAGTTCTTACGATGATATGCTCATGATATTATTGTGTGATGGTCGTTGTCTAGGTAACGATACTCATGGTGTGTCAATGGAGATATCTGTCTTGCAATGTAACTCACCCCCGCAGTGCATATTCACCAGGCATTAAACAAGATTCCGTTGGCGCACATAATCCTTTATTACAGAAATAAGACGGACAAACGGAACATGTTTATACATCCAGAAACATAATGTAATCCATAGAATATAAATATCCTCCTCACAATTTAACCAGCACACATCAATTCCTTCTCACGGCCTGCTTCTAATCTCAATCCATAAGACAGGTAATCCAGCTACAATCCTCGGCTGGATCTCACACAATACAACCCACACATTGGGTTGGAGCCACTGCTCAACTATAGAACCCACTCTGGGTTTTGGCCTACACTCAATACAGAACCCACTCTGGGTTCCGGCCTGTCTTCCCAACTACCAGAACAACACAACACGGAGCTCTCTCTTAAACGACCTGACCCGCAGTCGGTCTCCTCTCTCACTGCCTTTCCAGTCGCCTGACTTCACACAACACACAACTCTCCCTCGACCCATCCCCCCCTGGGGATTTCCACTCATATCCGCCCCATTATTTCTGAGGGTTGATTGTATTCCTCGTAGCCAGGTCAGTCACTTTACTGTCTCCCACTCTCATCTCCATTCTTCCTCCTGCCCGGTCACTCAACTCAATGTCAGTGACCCAGGCTTATGTCACGCATGAAGAGTCTTCTTGGGTGTTGTTTAAAAAAGTGTGTTGGCTATCGTTAACTAATTTTCTGTGCAAAATTCAATTAATTTGTCACCTGCATCATTTCTATTTCCCAATCAAAATTTTCCTAAAATGTGTCTCTCATGTTCAGCTCTTCCGTTACCCACTTTTGCATTAAAATCTCCCATTATGATTGTTATGTCATTCTGACCAATCTTATGTAATGTGTCTTGCAGTGTCGTAGTGTACTGTAAAATGTTGTATATATACCTTTGTGTAATATACCCTTGTGTAGTATACTCTTGTGTAGTATTGATTGATTGATTGATTTAGGAACCGACATCACAGCATTCGGGACATTCCCATAAGCGCTCCGTCTCCATCCTCAGCAGCCAGCGAAGAGTTCCAACACTAATAGTTCCAGTAGCAATCTGATTATATGTCCGTCTCGCCTTTCCTCCGAGCGCCGAGCGTCTCATTCTTACCAGACCATGGTGCTCCATCTGCTCCTCCGAGGTGTACACGTGCTCCCACAAGGCCGCAACCACGTCTGCCTTGTCATGCATCAATACTCCACCAAATTTTGCCGAGCCAGCCAATCTGTCCGCCTGTTCATTCCCCAGCACACCGGCATGCCCAGGAGAAAAGATCCAGGTGATGCTTACTACCCGTGACCTCTGAAGCGAAGCAAGCCACTCCGCACGAAGCCTACCTGTTCTCACCCTTCTCAGCATGCTTTCTGAGTCAGTTACAATCACAATGTGTGTATGTATCGTGTTTTCTATCCAGCGGAAAGCTGCACTGACCGCCTCCACCTCCATTCTTAAGCTAGATGTAGTGTTATCATACGCCAGGCTCTCCTGCACCAAACGCCGACCATTAGTTTTTGCCAAGAACCCCCAGGCACTTCTCCTACCTCTCAACACTGACCCATCCGTGTAGATAATCACATCACCCGGGCGAGAATTTTCCTGAATTAGTTGCTGAATTTCCACTTCCGTGGCCCCTGCTGGCCACTCCCTGCACTCCCGGCTCAATGTTATTACAACTCTGCACAAGTCTGACTGCACGGCTGGCACTCTGACCCACTCCTCTCCTCGCCTGATGTTCTCCAAGGGGCACACCTGTCTGATCGTATCCTCCGCCTGAGCCATCCATGATTTCCCTCTTATCAGTCTCTGACCCTTAACTACGTCCAGCGCCTCATGCAACGGGTGATCTGTGTCTGCAGCTACTCTGAGGTATGCCTTCGCTTGCATCACCTTGTGCCTACTAGCAACAGTAGGAAGACCAAGGATGTAACGCATACACACTACTGGAGTGTCTCTGGTGCATCCCAGAATGACCCGCATCGCTTCATTCTGTATGCGCTCTAATTTCACCAGCTGACTCTTTGAGACAGTGAGCATTCCTAGTCCATAATCAATCACTGAGAGGATCAAGTGCTGGTATAGTGTGAAGAGCATTCTCTGCTCTGTGTCCATTGCAGCCATAGTTTTAAGTGCATTGAGTCCCTTTTGAGATCTTGTCACAACCGTCTCCACATGGTCCTTGAAGGACAGACTCCTGTCAAATGTGATTCCCAGATACTTCAGTTTGTTCTCTCTGTTGACGCTTCTACCATCTATCGTGAGGCTTGGGGTATCATCTCTCACAATCCTATTGTCCAGAGAGCACCACAACACCGCCGCCTTTTCCGGGTTGATGACAGCACTCATTTCAGTGCACCAGTCAATCACTTTGTCCACTGTCACCTGTAGCTCCTGGGCTGTTTGATCCCTATTTCTCCCCTGCCTGTATGCAAGAATATCATCTGCAAATGTTAGAATCCTTCCAACCCCTGGTGCTTCTAGGTATGCAATCTTGCTCGTATACACATTAAAGAGCACCGGTGAGATTGCAGATCCCTGTGGCAGTCCCGGGGTTAAAATATGTGGCTCTGAGGTCCATGCGCCTAGACGGAGAGCAACCTTGACGAGAATGCAGGACGGCTGCTATCCAGTTCACCAACCAGGGATTGACCCCCTTCTCCATAAGTGCGGTCATCAAAATATCATAGCGAACTCTATTGTACGCATCTTCGAGATCAAGCGCTGCCGCCATCGTTTCCTGTCTACTCTGGAACCCCTCATAAACGTCAAAGGCAAAGGTGGCTGCATTTGACCAGGTATCTTTTCCTGGCCTGTAGCTCCCCAGGCCTCTTGGAAGAAGCTTCCCCCTTTCCAAAAAATCCTGCAGCTTAACAGCGACTATCTTCTCTAAAACCTTCCCAAATGTATTTTGAAGGGTGATGATCCTAAAGCCGCCAAGCTTTGAATGATCCTTGTATGGTTTTGGGAGAGGGATGAGATAGCTATGCAGCCAATCCTGCGGTACTGACGCCGTCCTAATGCTCTGATTAAAGCAGCCGGCCATCTCCTTCAGGTCTACATCGCTCAAAGCCTTCATGTGGCCATACCTGACACTGTCAGGCCCTGGTGCCGTGTCTTTTGCCTTCTGCAAAATATGTTTAACATCTTCAAACAGTATGATGTCTTCGTAAGGCATATTCTCTATTGTGCCAGATAATTCCACTCTAACTGCATCCCTGGTATCCGCATCACTATGATTGGTCTGCTCTAAAAATCTCTGGAGAAACGCCTCCCCTTTCTCCTTGTCTGTTGTCAAGCGTACCCCATCCTCTTTATAAATTGTTCCCACTGTCATAGGCCGATCTTTTCTTTGCATTTGTCTGTACAGTTTCCAGAATTTATGCAGTGTTTTATCACCTCCAATCTCCTTCATAAAACATTCCCATTTTACTTTCTTGGCCTCTGCAGCACATCGCTTGAAAGCCTCCACCTTGTCTTTCTTGTCATTTTCCGCTATGTCCACTTCCTCTCGTGAGCTTAGGGGTGTCTGTCGCAATTTCCTTAGCTGCTTCACTGCAGCTCTCTTTGCTTTCCACGCATTGTCTACTTCTGGGGTCCACCATGGGGGCTGCAAAAAAGGAGTTTTAACAGTCCTGTTGCATGCCCCATGTCTGAGGCGTCCAAGAAGGCTGTCGCTCCGCTCATACCGAAAGGTCTTGCGCGCTCTCCCAGCCTTAACTTTCCTGGACTTAGAGATCAGGACTGAGCATGGCATGTGATCACTCCCATGGTCATTCAAAACAGTCCACCTTACATCAAGGACTGATGACTGGGAGACAAGTGCCAAATCAATAGCCGTATCTGCATCGCCAGGCCTCATTGCCATTCTAGTCGGCCTACCATCATTTATGCAGACCACCTCGGAGTCCACCATGGCATCCGCAAGTGCAATTCCTTGTCGATTTTCTCCACTACTGTCCCAATCTCTGTTTCTCGCATTGAAGTCTCCACATATAAGTAGCCTATCACCTGGTAAGTCCTCTAATTCCTTAAGCCAGTCCCATTGTTCCTTTCTGACAAAACAGTCCACTGTGGCATATACATTTATGATGTTCCACCTTAAGCCACCAATCTCCATTTGTATACCCTGGACCTCTCTTGCACTGTGATTCCACTGGCTCAAGTCAAGTGCCACATGCTTTACTCCTTTCTTCACCAGCAGACCTTGCCCATGTCTCTTCTGCCCAGTGGGGTTTATATAACTGACGTACCCAGGGCAATGGTATTTATCTGTATTTAACTCCTGAAGCATCAGGACATCAAAATCATATATTAGCCTCTCCAATACAGCACCTCTCTGCCTGGCACTACGACAGTTCCAGTATCACTCTCTTACACGGTTGAAACCTAGTCTCTCCACTTTTCGTCTTGTTCTCCTGGCGCCTGCCCTCCTATTTCTATGCCTTCCTTCTCACACCATTTCCTCGCCTTCTCCCCCTCACCCTCTCTTCGCTAGCCGCTGAAAGATGTGTCAAGCGCAGAGCACGTGCTCCGTGGCTCCGGCGACGATTTCCGTGTTTAAATAAATCCATAGGCAAAGTTTGGATATTTGCAGGAAATAAACGGTCACCCTAGCATTGCCTGCTTACTAGGGAAGGGGCAGGGGATGTCCCTCAGGAGTCCATACGCCTGGCGCCGCCCCGCCCGCATACCAGACGTTCCACGTTCACGACCAACTCACCCGTGGCCATTCAGTCCTCGGCACGTCGGTCCACCTTAAACTTAGGGGTTTATAATCGGAGTTTTCCATCTCCTAGATTGGCCGCTTTATTAGCTAACGGGCCCAATCTACCCGGGGGCAAGAGATTCCAGCGCCTCATTCCTGGCGAACACAGTATATACATGTATACAGGGAACAAAACCAATGTAATAAAACATCTATCAAATTGTAAGTACATAGTGAAAGTCACCACACCATGGAAACCTAACTCTCGTCACCAAAGGAAGCAGTGACAACAACAGTAATCTGATAATCAGTACACTAAACTATATACGTTGAGCTCTGCAGTACGACATGTGACCAAAATACACACTGACAATCAGGATAATCCACGTGACTTCTGCCGATATGTCAATAGATGAGGTGGGATTTATGAATTAGCCTTGTGTGTTTTTTTTTTTTAAAGCCACATATTCTAGTCACAGTGCATATAGATTCTGTAACCGGCAGCTTGGGGTGCATTGGAGGTTCGCTTGAAAGTTGTAACCAGTTTCATTCCGAATGTCCAGATGATGTATCAAGGACTTGTCATCGAACATGCTCGTCTCTCGGATGGTGTCCAGGACTTTCCCAAAAGAGTGGATTCTGAACATTGGTGGGATTTGTATTAAAACCAGGCACTGACATAGATCCACTGCCACAAATTGATCGCTGTCTTGATGTCTTGCCGCTTTTTTTTTTTTTTTAAATTGGCCAGGTCGCATCAGTTTGGGGGTCGAGTGGATCATAAAACATAATCATTGCCATATCCTTTTATTTGACAACGGCATAAAAGTTATCATCGTCCAGCCCAAACACTTTCCGACCGTCAAAGAAAACATCATAGGATCTTTATCTTCTAGAGTTTAGTAACCTAGAATTGACTGTTGCCCTGGGCGTAGCTGTTCATCCAGAGCCTGAAGAAGTTCAAGGAGTATGCATTTTGATTGGCCGGTACAGTGCCACTCAAGTTCCCATATATCAAGCTACTTTCTGGGGTAGAGTGTCTTAAGGGTGGTAAATCCACATGTACGCTGCCTCAATATTCTGGAGCCAAGATCCGTGTGCCAGGATAGTTCGAGTAACTACTCTCGTCAGGGTCTGGCTTAGGGAGTCTCGGGGGAGGCATGTTGTGGGTATGCGCCTAGCGACGGCTTGAGAGCTTCTGATAGTGATTTAAGGGGAAACTTCTCACAGATGTGGCGTTGTTGTGACCAAATATCGATACATAATTGTTCAAAACGTAATTGAGGAAACCCAGGAACTCGTGGGGCGTCTAGCAACTTGTCGTGAATGTGTTGTAGTTTTAACTACTTGACTGATCACTGGGCTTTTCCAAATCCATAAATTTTGAACATGTTTGAATCTGGGGTAGAGTGTCTCAAGGGTGGTAAATCCACATGTACGCTGCCTCAAAGTTCTGGAACCGAGATCCGTGTACCAGGATAGTTCGAGTATTTGCTCTCGTCAGGGTCTGGCTTAGGGATTCTCGCGGAAGGCATGTTGTGGATATGCGCCTAGCGTCAGCTTGAGAGCTTCTGATAGTTATTTAAGGGGAAACTTTTCACAGATGTGGTGTTATGACCAAATTTCGATATATAATTGTTCAAAACGTAATTGAGGAGACCCATGAGCTCGTGGGGAGTCTAGCAGCTCGTCGTGAATGTGTTGTAGCTTTAACGACTTGTTTCACGCAGGTTGGCAAACGTTTGGCCGCAACTGACCGACCAAAGGAGTAGAAGGTGGGCGTTCTATGAAAACTCTGGAATTTTGGTGCCGACTCTATAGTCCCCCTGGAAAGAATCACATCTTCTTGAGTCACAAATCGTCTAGCACTTCATAAGCATTTGTTGGTGAGACCTATGCAGCACCGTAAGCCTCGGTCCCCATGTATAATTGATCTACAGACGACACGTTTTGTGAATCAGTAGACTATTGGTGTGAAGATGATCCCTGTCTGTACGAAACAGCAGTTGACAGCGACTGATCACTGAAATCAATATGCGATTGTTACCATGGGAATGCTTGACTTGAGAACTGTAGCTCGCGATAACTAGCTGGGAATCCCTCAGTTATACTTACTAAGCAACATTACCTTTTGATCTGAGCTCTGATACAGCACTCCGCGACAGAACTAGAGCCAAAACTTCCGACTGTGAACCGAAAGTCGTTGATAACTTGAAACTGTTGATGAATATCTTCCTATCGGACAAAAAACACTTTTCGTCCTAACGGACGAACAGGATTTCCACCATCTTGCCTTCACGCTAACGCTAACACATTGTGTAGTATATCCTTGTGTAGTATACCCTTGTGTAGTATAATCTTGTTTAGTATACTCTTGTGTAGTATATCCTTGTGTAGTATAATTGTGTGTAGTATACTCTTGTGTAGTATAATTTCGGAACAGTCATAATATCTGATGGGAGGTGTCTTGAAGAGATTAGAACAAGTATCACCATGGCAGAGGTAGCCTTTTGCAAAATGGAACACATATTGACTAACAAAAAGATGTCAATTACAACAAGAAACAGTGTTGAAGTGTTACATAGAACCTGTGCTTTTATATGGATGTGAAACTTGCATGATGAGCAGACAAGCTAAAACATCTAATGGCAGTGGAAATGTGGTTTCTGAGGAAAATGCAAAGAATACCATGGACAGACAGAAAAACCAATGAGCAAGTTCTAGATGAGGCAAATGAAATCCGCAAACTGATTAGAGAAATTATATGTAGACAGTAAATTGTTTTTTTTTTTTTTTGGGGGGGGGGGGGGGGGGGGGGGGGTGGGCGGGCATGTTATGAGAAGAAATAAACTAGAGAACTTGGTGACAACTGTAAAAAGCAAAGGAAAGGCAGAGAAGTAAATATCTGGATGGCTTGTCCACAAGGCATGGTTGGGACAAGAACACAGAGCTTATCCATGACTGATGACCATGTATGATGGTGAAACATGACCGCCCACGCTTACAGGCATGGCATATTAGGATGATGAGTATACTCTTGTGTAGTATACCCTTGTGTACTGTATCTCTTGTGTAGTATATACTTGTGTAGTGTACTGTTGTGTAATATATCCCTGTGTAGAATACTCTTGTGTAATATACCCTTGTGTAGAATATTCTTGTGTAGTATACTCTTGTGTAGTATACCCATGTGAACTATATCTCTTGTGAACTGTATCTTTTGTATAGTAATTAGTATACCTCTGTGTACTGTATCACATTATGTAGAATCTTGTGTAGCATATTCTTGTGTAATATATCTTTTTATAGTCTGCCCTTGTGTATTATTTCTGTAGGTAGTATACCCAAATCTGGACACTTACTAAACAAGCTGAGCAGCGCATAAATGCCTTTGAATATAAATGTTACAGACGAGTTCTAAGAATATCTTGGGTAAAGAAAAGAACAAATGCATCCATACTTCAAGAGCTAAATATTGAAGAAGGCTGGCTATTAAAAACGATAAAACAAAGAAAATTGAAATATTTTGGTCACTTGAAACGTCACGAAAGTTTGGAGAGAACAATAATGGAGGGGTATATACCTGGGAAGAGAGGAAAAGGAAGGCCAAAGAGAAGATGGGTGCAGGATGTGGCGGATGATCTCCAGATGGGTGTATCGGACGCGGGGCATCTTGTTTATGATCAAGAGGTTTTCCGGAAGGTTGTTATGGGAGCGAGGTTCTGCAATGGACATGCTACTGAATGAATGACATGAGTATACCCAAGCTAGAATCTATCTACAGGGTGTTTGTAGTCTCACTACACTTTGTATCAGTACAAATTTGAAAAAAAAATTCTTTTTTGTTTTCAGTTGATAACAACATTCTGTTTGAGTGCAAGGATTTACTCCAGCAGACAACAGGCATTCTCAGTATATTGCTTCATGATGGACTGGAGCATATTTTTTGACTACATCATGTACTTCATTTTTCAGATTTGTTCTACATACAAAGTGTAGTGAGACTTTACAAACACCTGGTATTTTATTATTGGTCTGGCCTCAGCTCTATAGCTTAAGGCAGGAGGCAGTAATTGTCTGGGCTGTATTTTCACAAAATTCCTGAACCATTGTGTCTTTTTTCTCTCTATATATATAGACACATTTCACCAAGTTAAATACAGTAATATAATGACAACTTTGACTAATACACAAAATAGAGGACAAACCCATGTTTATTTTTTTTATGTTTATTGCTGTAATAACTTATATCATACACCGTATCAAACAAAACAGTATGTTTAACAATGTAACACCACAAACTGTTTCAATATAACAAACAAACATGTATTATTTACAGAATGTTACTCAGAGAAATGAGCAGGCTGACAGGCTTGCAGGTATGGCTGTTGTGGAGGACATATGAGCCATGGACCAGGCTGATATACTGAATGCTCTATGAGAAGTAAGTCGGTTGCGAGAACCAAGTGATGACTAAATCTACAACCATGGTCAGATTGTGAGAACCAAGTGATGACTGTGAAACTACAACCTTGGTCAGACTGCGAGAACAGCAAGCTAAGAGAGGTGTGGCCACAAACAAGAACACTACGCATGAAGCCAAAGAAGATAAATAAACCAACACAGAGCTGGTGTCGTTAGCCGCTACACGCTGCAGGATTTACTGAGGAGGGAATCCAAGCACTTGTGGACTGAATGATTGGATGAGCAATGAGGATGATCTGTTGACTACTAACTCAGAGAAAGAAACGTGACTTTGAAAACAACAGATAGCCCTCAGAAGACAGACCAAAGTGTAAGTCCACGACTACTTGACCTGGTTTTATCAGTATACGTTGTCCATCGGAGCATTGGGTTGGAGTCTGTTGACAACAAAATATCTAAACTTCATGGCGAAGACATAACCAGCCTAACCCCAGCCAGCCCGTGTATGCTGTGCTAAACCATGGAGCAGTCATAACCAGTCTAACCCCAGCCAGCCCATGTGTGCTGTGCTAAACCATGGAGCAGTCATAACCAGCCTAACCCCAGCCAGCCCGTGTATGCTGTGCTAAACCATGGAGCAGTCATAACCAGCCTAACCCCAGCCAGCCCGTGTATGCTGTGCTAAACCATGGAGCAGTCATAACCAGCCTAACCCCAGCCAGCCCGTGTATGCTGTGCTAAACCATGGAGCAGTCATAACCAGTCTAACCCCAGCCAGCCCATGTGTGCTGTGCTAAACCATGGAGGAGACATGACTAGCCTAACCCCAGCCAGTCTGTGTGTGCTGTGCTAAACCATGGCGGAGACACGACCAGCCTAACCCCAGCCAGCCCATGTGTGCTGTGCTAAACCATGGAGGAGACATGACTAGCCTAACCCCAGCCAGTCCATGTGTACTGTGCTAAACCATGGCGGAGACACGACCAGCCTAACCCCAGCCAGTCTGTGTGTGCTGTGCTACACCATGGAGGAGACAGGACCAGCCTAACCCCAGCCAGTCTGTGTGTGCTGTGCTACACCATGGAGCAGACATGACCAGCCTAACCCTAGCCAGTCTGTGTGTGCTGTGCTACACCATGGAGCAGACATGACCAGCCTAACCCTAGCCAGTCTGTGTGTGCTGTGCTACACCATGGAGCAGACATGACCAGTCTAACCCTAGCCAGTCTGTGTGTGCTGTGCTACACCATGGAGCAGACATGACCAGCCTAACCCCAGCCAGTCTGTGTGTGCTGTGCTAAACCATGGAGGAGACATGACCAGCCTAACCCTAGCCAGCCTGTGTGTGCTGTGCTACACCATGGAGGAGACATGACCAGCCTAACCCCAGCCAGTCTGTGTGTGCTGTGCTACACCATGGAGGAGACATGACCAGCCTAACCCTAGCCAGTCTGTGTGTGCTGTGCTACACCATGGAGGAGACATGACCAGCCTAACCCTAGCCAGTCTGTGTGTGCTGTGCTAAACCATGGAGGAGACAGGACCAGCCTAACCCCAGCCAGTCCGTGTGTGCTGTGCTAAACCATGGAGGAGACATGACTAGCCTAACCCCAGCCAGTCTGTGTGTGCTGTGCTAAACCATGGAGAAACCCCAGACAGTCCGTGTGTGCTACGCTAAACCATGGCGGAGACAGGACCAGCCAGTCCGTGTGTGCTGTGCTAAACCATGGAGGAGACAGGACCAGCCTAACTCCAGCCAGTCCGTGTGTGCTGTGCTAAACCATGGCGGAGACAGGACCAGCCAGCCCTGTGTGCTGTGCTAAACCATGACCCGAGTACATTCTAAGATATCCTTATCCACAGTTGTGAAGCTCCAGTAACGGTCTTACACCAAACTGGTTTCTGGACAAGGAGAGGGGAAGGAGGGCACTACAACACAAGTACTGTGGAAATTATACACTGGTGCCTGGCTGAGGGTAAAGACTACACCAGCCTCACTCTGATAGACGAAAGTCCCTTTCAGGGCTCAGACCACCTGAACATCAATGCCTGGGGACCTAAGATAAACCTCAGTTTGCCAGAGCTTTTACAAACAACCTCAATCAGTAAACATTTGAACACTAATAGGTAATAATTATTTACATTTTTAAAAACACAAATCATGCAATGTAGGTAAAGACTACACCAGCCTCACTCTGATAGACGAAAGTCCCTTTCAGGGCTCAGACCACCTGAACATCAATGCCTGGGGACCTAAGATAAACCTCAGTTTGCCAGAGCTTTTACAAACAACCTCAATCAGTAAACATTTGAACACTAATAGGTAATAATTATTTACATTTTTAAAAACACAAATCATGCAATGTAGGTAAAGACTACACCAGCCTCACTCTGATAGACGAAAGTCCCTTTCAGGGCTCAGACCACCTGAACATCAATGCCTGGGGACCTAAGATAAACCTCAGTTTGCCAGAGCTTTTACAAACAACCTCAATCAGTAAACATTTGAACACTAATAGGTAATAATTATTTACATTTTTAAAAACACAAATCATGCAATGTAGTAACTTTCAGAAAAAGCTATAATCAACACACACAAAAAAAAGAAGATAAGCATCAAGCATCAGCCATCATTGCATTTTTTACCATTGCTTGAACATGCAGGTTTTGCAGGCTTCTAGAATAAAGGCAGACTAATAAAAGTTAGTTGTTCCTCGCCGTGCAGGCAGGTACTCTCCGACTTTGGAGGAATCAGCGTCCTTTACATGATGTTGCAGTCAACCCCATGATTTATTGGCAGTTTGTAATTTACTAGGCAATGTTAGTTCAGTAACTCGCTGCTGCTTTTCAAATGGCTAATTCCTCACATCATCAAAATCAATGCAAAACGGTTACCCGCAGCCGATTTTGAACCCTCAACTAAATATGGCTGGGAATTCTGAAATTGCATGTCTCACTATCTCGTAAGCCACGGCACTTATCTTACAAATTAATGACTCATTTCAAATCATATACAGGTATAAGACAACAGATTATATATTCTTATAGTTTCACACAGCCGATGGATACTGGGTAAATAACATTGATCTAGTGTTGATCACAAAATATCTAAAACCTCATGAGGGAACATTACCAGTCTAGTCATATTCTCAGCTGTATGTACTGTGTAACTGCACGAATACTTTGCTTGGTTTTATCAAAAAGTACTGTAACACAATCCAAATGGATATACTACTTTGTACTGGATCAGGGAAAAAAAAGTACTATAACAATCCACATGGATGTAGTACTTTGTACCAAATAAGAGGAACAGTCTCTACACCAGCCTCACTCCGCTAGGTTTGAGTCCAGTAGGACTCAACAACCTAAACTCCTGAGCATTGAGCTTAAGATCTATATTCCAGAGGATTCACCAACCAGCCAAGTCAAGTTCTGGCATAATAACAGTGACATATAGTGCCTACCAGTAAAGCTGTCAGCCATATCAGAACTTAAATTATAAACATCATTCATTAAAAAAACATTTACACCACTAAAGCAAGCAAAGGTATGGATGTGTCAAAGTTGAGGTTCATATTCAACACATTATAAACACTGTTCATTTAAAAACAAAAAAAGCGTTGGCACCGCTAAAGTAAGCAGAAGCGCTGTTGTGATAATGTTGAGATTCATATTTAACACATTATAAACACTTTTGAATTAAAAAAAAAAAAACACTGACATCGCTAAAGGATGCTAATATTTCAGACGCTTCAAGTCTGACTAATGAGAGAGGATCGACCATGGTCTCCGCTGTGCTGAAGTCTGGAGAATCACAAAACTGTGCACGCCTTCAGACTACAAGAATGTCACAGCAAGTCCCTATGATGCTGGTAGACTAACAGCACCCACGTCTTGCACCCACCATTTGGAGACCTCTCAAGCATGTTGGGAATGTGAGTGTTGCTTGCCTACCCACATGGAACCAATCATCATCAGTCCCCAAACTCTTCAAACTATGCCAGTGTGAGTAATTTTAATCGAGAAAGTTCTACAGCAACAGCACAAAGGTAGGGAAACGGTTAATGAAACATGTTTGTTTATCACCTCTTGAGAAAAACTAAAGACAATGAAGAAATGAGCCTCATTAAAAAGTACAACTAATATTTCACAAGAAGAATTTGTCGTAAAAGCAAGATTATTGCCAATCAAAATATTGCAAAATGTAGAAAGTTAAAAGTTATTTTGTCCAACATTTGACTCATTTAGCCCCAATAAATATGACTTTTGCAGTACCAGCCATTGTATGTGTTTTCGCACTATTTACATGGGTTTAATATAACAGAAAAGAAGTCTGGTTTCTCCGGTGGTCACAACCACCTGTATTTAGTTTATTTAAATGTAATGATCTCATGTTTTTTTGTAGTGTTATCTCCGTTCTAGATAGTCTGCTGGGACTGAAAGAAGTATCTCCCTCCTAAATCATCTGCTGGGACTGAAAGAAATGTTATCTCCCTCCTAAATCATCTTCTGGGACTGAAAGAAATGTTATCCCCCTCCTAAATCATCTGCTGGGACTGAAAGAGTTAAAACAAAGATAAACTACGCACATTAGAGCTAGGAAGCTCACAAAAGATAATCAATGTTAGAGCTGATTAGAGAAGGCCACACAACTGAGAACCACTGTAACACACATATTATCTTTCTGGGTATTGTGTTGGAATCTGTTGACAACAAACTACCAAAAATCTGTGAAGAAAACATGACCAACCCAGGCTTAACCCAAACCCATCTGTATGTGCTACGCTGAATGATAACCTGGTCACATAATAATCTCTCCCTGCAGATGTGAAGTTTCAGCACCAGTATGGCACACCCCCTTTGACTTCTGAGCTTGGAGAGGGGAAGGAAATCTCTGCACAATAGTCCCCCTGTATATAGTACTTCTGTACTGGACTGGAAGAAAAGTCTCTCAACTAATTTCACTTAGTATTTCTGTACTGGACTGGAAGAAAAGTCTCTAAACTAACTTCACTTAGTATTTCTGGACTGGAAGAAAAGTCTCTAAACTAATTTCACTTAGTATTTCTGTACTGGGCTGGAAGAAAAGTCTCTAAACTCTCTAAACTAACTTCACATAGTATTTCTGTACTGGACTGGAAGAACAGTCTCTCAACTAATTTCACTTAGTATTTCTGTACTGGACTGGAAGAAAAGTCTCTAAACTAATTTCTCTTAGTATTTCTGTACTGGGCTGGAAGAAAAGTCTCTAAACTAACTTAACGTTGTATTTCCGTACTGGACTGGAAGAAAAATCTCTAAACTAATTTCACTTAGTATTTCTGTACTGGACTGGAAGCAATGTCTCTAAGCTAACTTCACATAGTATTTCTGTACTGGGCTGGAAGAACAATCTCTAAACTAACCTCACTTCCGCAGATGCAAGACCTTGACAGAGCCTATACGACCTGAACACCAATACGTAGACTACACAAGTTAAAAGTCTCTCATTAAAGTTGTCTGCCACAGGATTCACAAACAAACGAATCTAAAACCACTGTACACTTGACAACCAGAATGTTCTAGACAATCCTAGTTACTATCAATAACTCGTCTGTGAATGCTGTTTCTTCTTAGCCTGCTCAAAAATCCTGCGATTGTTAGTCTCCCTGCAGGCCTTCGGTCAAGGAGTTTCAATAGCAACTCTCTGAGGATTGAGAAAGATACAAATAAACATAAATACATCTCTGCGAGAATCAAGAAAGATCAAATAAATATATTTATGTGTCTGAGGATTGAGAAAGATTAAACAAATGCATTTACTTCTCTTTACTTCTCTTTGAAAAGTGAGACAGATCAAATAAAACTATAAATATTACCACAAAAAGGGTAAAACATGCTGTGTAATATATAGTGTGCAATTTAAAAGATATCATTATAGTGTACCATGCCAAGCAGTGCCAGTGACCATATTCCTCCCCAAACATCTCCCCTCTGTGTGTTTTATGTCCAGAAAAAGATGTAAAGTAACCCTTGGCCACTTGAGATACTGAGTTTGTGTTGTTGGCATCTTCATTCTAAAAGACACAAAGGGACTTCAAAGTGGTTGAATGCAAGAGGCTGGACGTCATTAGACGAGTTCCTTCCCTTAGTCCCATTCTTCTTTCCGAGGTGCAGTTTCCAAAGAAGGAGAGGAAGGAGAAGTCGGAAGAAAAAATAAGAGGGAAGGAGAAGAAGTGAAAGATAAAGATGATTACCACAACGTCTAACAGTTGTTTCAGACTTTTTATATTTTTAGTTGCCTGTACACTATCATCTGCATAATGAAGGTTGTTTATACTATAACCCCCAACTAATATTCCTGGTCTAACTTTTATCTTTCATTATTAGTTGGCTATACAGAGGTTTTAGATAGATATCCGGTGGCGAAAGACATCCCCAGTTTACTCCTCGCTTTATCTTGCTGTTAGGTTTCCTAATTTTTCAAATGTAGCCTGGACAGTGGAATTTAAATTTGTACTCTACAGCTCAATCGTCCTTCTATTTTTCACCCTTGTCTGAAAAGGCTAGGCATTCAACCTGCTACCCACGATTAGGAGGATCTTAATATCACCAGATTCCTTATCTGTACACATTCACAAAGCTGATTCGAACCCGGTGTACTTGAGTCAGAGGCGTACGCCTTATCAAAACTACTCTGTATTCTCCCATGAGACTGTTATATCGCTCGGTTCCAAGTAGGACATGTGTGATTGACTCTCATCCTTAAAACCCAGGTATGGGTGTATTCTCAAACATTTTACATTTGGTCAGAACATACTAAATATCTGGCAATCAAAGAGACCACTCCCATTCTTTAAACGTCTAGAACTCGAGATTTTTCTTGGTGGTTATTTTCTACTCAGACATCTGCTGTTAACACCTTCTATGGCTAAAATAGTTAATAATAGTGCAGAAGCGATATATGAAGCCCATAATCGGGCACTCTCGCGATGTTTATACTTCACCTCGACACCGCAAGGTACAAGAGGAACATGATGAGATGAGATGAAGCACTACTCAACATAAACTCTTAACAAACATTAACAAAATGTAAACTGGGATTCAATCGTACACCGTTAAAATATTTTTTTAAATTAAGCCAGTAGAATACATACTTTTTATTCTCCAAAAATGTGTGTGAGAATGTCTATCTAGATGCATTTTTGGATATCTGTGTGTCTGTTTCTCTGTACCTGAATGATGTAGGTTGTCTAGAAACATGTTTGTGTGTCTATCTGTATGTGCATGAAGTAAGTTGTCTAGATGCATGTTTGGGTGTCTGTATGAGGTAGGCTTTCACTTTCTGGATTATTGTTTGGGTGTCTCTGTATGAGGTAGACTGTCTAGATTCTTGTTTTGGAGTCTCTGTATGAGGTAGACTGTCTAGATTCTTGTTTGGGAGTCTCTGTATGAGGTAGACTGTCTAGGTTCTTGGTTGGGTGTCTCTGTATGAGGTAGCCTGTCTAGATTATTGTTTGGGAGTCTCTGTATGAGGTAGACTGTCTAGATTCTTGTTTGGGAGTCTCTGTAAAAGGTAGACTGTCTAGATTCTTGTTTGGGAGTCTCTGTATGAGGTAGACTGTCTAGAATTCTAGATGCATATTAGGTGTCTGTGGGTAAGATGTGCGGGTATATTAACCGATATAAGTGCCGTGGGCTGATTAATTGGCTTAGTCATTCACACTTCCTGTAACTGCCATTGGCTTATAAATAAAACTATAATTGAAATATCAATACAGTAGTTTTCCCTATACAACCCTTTTAATTTGATATATATTGCAACATGTCTGCTTCCATATTAACAACTTTTAAGTCATAACTGTGACACACCCCTACTAACCATTTTCCGCCATCCATTTTTGTTTGGTCGAAATCTAATGTTTGTTTGGCACTGAAACTATTAATGTGAGTGTTCGTGAGTAAGTTGTCTGTGTATATTAATGTATTGTATGAGTGTTCGTGAGTAAGTTGTCTGTGTATATTAATGTGAGTGTTCGTGAGTAAGTTGTCTGTGTATATTAATGTGAGTGTTCGTGAGTAAGTTGTCTGTGTATATTAATGTGAGTGTTCGTGAGTAAGTTGTCTGTGTATATTAATGTATTGTCTGTGTATATTAATGTATTGTCTGTGTATATTAAAGTATTGTATGTGTATATTAATGTATTGTCTGTGTATATTAAAGTATTGTATGTGTATATTAATGTATTGTATGCGTGCATTAGTCGTGTGCCCGCTCCGTGGCGAAGAAGTTACGAACACAGTTCGTAATACCGCATACCTGCGTTCGAAACATAGCTGCGGGAGATTTGGCAGCAGACCGCCTTGCGTTGTTTTTTTTTTTAGAAAATGGTATGGGCGCCGGTCGTTCAGATAGAAATGGCAAACTAATGAACGTAAACTTGCCAAGAAATCACAACAGCAATAAAATGCTGGGGTTGACTGCGACGTCTTTTAAAGGATACGCAACTAACTTTTTAAACTAACTTAATCGTGTGTGTGTGATTATGACAATGTTTGTGTGTGTTCGTGATGACAAAGACAATGGCAAAGACAACAAGCCGTACCTGGTGTGTTCAGGAAGATCCCGTCGTTTCCTCGCTTCGTAGTAGTAGTCGATACCGTCGTCGGGGTCTTTTTCCAGCACCAAGGCCCACATGACAACTCCAAGAGAGAAGGCGTCCATCTGCACGTGAACAAAATAACTATCATGAATACAACTATTTTTATGTGACCTCAGTGATACACAAGATTGATTATAGCGATAGTTAAATATGAGAAATACAGAGGAAGAATGGGAAACTCAAGTCATTGTTAGGAAGTCGCATGGTCGAAATGTTAAGAACACTCGCTCTTATACTTCCTGTGCGCTGATTGTGATGTAGGGGGTTTTCTACCTAAACTTGTGAGTTGAACTTAAACACTCACTTCTGATCCTTGACTTGCGATGTAACTTACAGGTACCTCAGAAGTCGGAGTGGGTTCGACTGATGACAGCTGATAGTGATAATAGGGAAAGCTGGCCCACGCACAAAAAGCAGTCTATTGTGGACTACGCACATATTCAAAGCGAGGGAAACAAACAAACGACAAACTAGTGATTGTGGTGTCTGTTGGGCGTGACTGCACACGACACGGGCGCCTCGGCGCACCGCATATATCTCTGACCTATTAAAAGACATGAGAATTCGATGGCGTTTGATACAGCAGTCGGAAATCGCAACGAAGTAGGTCGCAAGATTGCAGCCCTGGCAAAATTGTTATCAAAGAAAGCGTACACGCGGATCTTTGATGGCGAAGGGGTTATAGACGCAGTTCGTAATCCCGCATACCGCGTTCGAAACACAGCTGCGGGCGATTTGGCAGCAGACCGCCTTAAGTTGGTGCTTTATGGAATGGTATGGGTGCTGTTTGTTCAGGAAGCAATGGCAAACTACTGAACGTAAACTTGCCCAGGAATCACGAACAGCCAAAAATGCTGGGGTTGACTGCTATGTCCTGTAAAGGAAATGCAATTAACTAAACTACACACACGGATAGGTAAACCCATTATTTTGGGCAGATTCCAGTGGCGGTAAATAAAATAAATGGCTCTTTTCCACGCCTTATGTCAATGCCGTCCTTATTTCCCAGAATATTTCCTAGTACCCATTTTTGTCGACCTGGGAGTCTAGGTGGAAATCCCTGCCTCGGGGGTTCGAACACAGGATCACAAGGCTGGCAGACGAGCCTGCTAGCTGCCCAGAGGGGGTCAACCTTACCCAAATGCTTGCAGAAACAGGAGGTGCATAAGCTCCACGAAAGAGAAACTAGAAGAAAAGCGTCACCCCACAAAAATAAGTGACGCTTAGTGGCGTGTGGGTTATTTTATTTTATTTATTTATAATTTTTTTTTTTTTTGCATATCCTTATTCCAGGACATCGCAGTCAACACCAGCATTTCTGCCGCTGTGATCTCTTGGCAAGTTTACGTTCAGTAGTTTGCCATTGCTTTCTGAACGACCGGCGCCGATACCAACACGAAACCAACACAACACAGTTTGCTGCCAAATCGCGCGCAACTGTGTTTCGAACGCGGGCATACAGGATTACGAACCTTCGCCACGGAGACCGGCGTGTGGGTTATTACATCTGCTTTTTTTAAAATCCGAATTAAAATCCCAGCAATGACCTAATTCTTCTTTTTCCCCGACCATAAAAATTGGTACCGGGTTAATTTGTACACACTTCTGGAAATTTTCCGGGCAGGAAAGGTGTCGAGGAAAGTGTTTGGTCACCTCACCTCATTATGTTATGGCCTATACTGTGAAGTACTGTGGCCTTTACTGGGCCAGTTAGAGGTTGATGTGAAGGCCTATTAAGACACTTACTGTTGTCCGCGCCTTTCCTCCCCCAACAATGCACGGGACATTCTCAATATTATCTGGTAGCCTTTCTTATATTCGCGCGAAGTGCGATGGACTTAAGAACGCGATTCGCAGTCCGGCATAAAGCTATAAAGCTTTCGAAGCACAGGTGGGGGTGGGGGGGGGGGGGGGGGTGGGGGGGGGTGGGGGTGGTATGGTTGCAGACTACCTGGCACTGGTTTTTTTATACGATTGTATGAGTGCTGGTCGTTCGAAAAGCTATAGCAAACTACTGAAAGTGAACTTGTCTAGAAATCACAAACAGGCAATGGAGGTCGGCGTGGCCGAATGGATACGAGCGCTGGTTCTTAAATATCCGGTTTTTGATGCCGAGGTAGCGAAATAAAACTCTACACAGGTCGGTTGGACTAAAATGTTAACTTATCGTCCTTGACTTGGGGAGTAAATTATAAGTACCTCTGTAGTCGGAGTGAGTTCGCCTGATGGCGAGGGACACTAGTAATAGGGAAAGCTAATTCACACGCAAAAATCAGCCCAGAGCACAAGAAGTAGTAGCACGTATATGGACTACGCTTGAGTTCAAATCGAGGGAGCGAACGAGTTTAAAAAAAAAAAAAGTACAAATAGTTAAACATGCAGGCATTGACTGTGACGTCCTGTTAAGAATATGTAAATGTATTTATGTTTTCACCTAATTTTATGAAGCCTTCTCCACCTTAGAACATTTGCTGGTGACTGAACCGAAACCGCTGGCTTGATAACTAAGTATTAAGTCTAGTAGTACATTTACAATAGTCAAGTCAAGCACCCTCCCTTAAACACGTCCTCAAGCATACGGTGCCATACCCATATTTCTATAGGGTTTCTATATTTTCTATTTTTATATTTTCTGTGGGTTTCTATATATTTATATTCTCTATTTTCAATTTCTATATTTCTTAAAAAGGGGTGGGGGGGGGGGGGTCGCTGGGGCTGGGTGGTCTCAAAGGTATGATGTCGGCCTCGAGTGCTGGAGGTCCTGGGTTCAAGCCCCTGTGAGGGCCGGGACTTTTTCACGTGGACTTCTAGTAATAAAATGTCTCCTGGTCTCTGGGTAGTGGGATCTGACTCCCGTGTGTATTGTTGCGACGTAAAACTTCCCTTGGCAGTTGGAAATCGAAAAATGAGTAGCCTAACGGCGCTGCCCGGGCAAAATTTCGTGTTAAAAATATACCCAAAGTATTTCAGGATCCTCGCCGGTGATACGGAGTTCGTGCACAGAGTTGAGATTCTCCGGATTCAGGTTTGAGTTAGGAATAGAATGGAGTACTTATGGGTTACACCTGTGTGCCGTGATATTGATCCGTCGACTAAACTAAACTAAACCCATATTTCTACAGACCGTTCGACAAGCGGTGAGTGACGTGCTTAGCATATCTTCCCATTTTATATTGGGTGGTCCATTGCTAGGCCCGTTGCATTTAAACAATTCGTTACTATGCGGATTCGAACCCATGTCGTTGAGCCTTCAGGCAAGTGTCTAGCCAATTGTTTTAGTCGGTTCTCTTTAGTACACACACACGTAATAAATGTAAAAGGTAAAGGTAGTGCCACAACAGACACTGGTTCTAGGCCACGACACAATGAGATTGCGTGGTCAGTTTCCTTCATCGAAGCCAAAATATCACGGCGCAAATGGGTAGTTGATAGTTGATGGAAGGTAAAAGAAATAAAATAGTTTAGTCACACTAAATGACATGAGATTTATGTAAGGAGCATGCTGTGTATGTGGTAGGCAGGGAAAGCAGGCTATAATATAAATAGAAACATATTAAGAGATATATAAAGATATGTCATTTTGATGGGATGAATTGCTAGAGTGAGGGGAAGAAAGTGCTGAAGATCAATGCAGCCAAGCATCTCGTAGAAACAGCATTGAATTGATCGAACAAGAGAGCTTCTTTCAATGAAAGAAATAATCTAAACTGTATGTATACGATATAGAAGATGTGTAAGAGCATGAAATAACATTTCAAACAGAAAGTCTGGGGTGCAGGCGGTGAATCTGATATTACGTAGGCATACATAAAATGTATATGAATATGCATAAATAAGGTCAACGAGTAATAAAGCTTCAAGTATAGTAAATAAACCAACTTACCTTAAAAGGATCCAGCTGCTTATCGTCTGCTGCGTTTTTTCTTTCTGGAGCATAGTAGCAAGGTGTACCCCCACACTCTGATTTTTTCACTGTCGTCTGCCCAGGTTCTAGCGCTATGGCTAATCCAAAATCTCCAAGGATAGCATTAAAGTCCGCGTCCAAGAAAATATTGTCCAGTTTGACGTCCAGATGTGCGGCTTTGTGCTTGTGTAAGTATCGAAGAGCACAGGCTACTTGACTGATGCACAGTTCCGACAAGTCAGGGGTGAGGTGACCAACGTAGGAATCCAGAGTTTCCCTAGGGTAGTAATACATACATATTGCCAGGTAATCTGTGCACTGAGCTGCAATGAGGCACTTTGTTATGTAAGGATGATCGAAGGATTGCATGAATTGTACCTCGGCCTCGAACGCTTGCATGTTGCTGATTTTACGTTCTTCGTCCAGAAGGGTAAACTTCTTCACAACTCTCCTGGCTTCGGGTTTGGCCTCGGGTATGGCCAGCACGATCTCTCCGCACATCCCATTGTCTAATACCTCATCAACTTTGAGTTGGTACTTGGTAAAAAAATCCTCTTCGAGCAACCATACCTTGGGAGTGCGCAGAACCGAATCAGACATGATGGTACAATATAAAACCTCGATTCAAGAATGATAAATCCAAATCACAAAGCGAAAATAAATACAGTTTCTCCAGACGAATGCGACCACACACTAACTCTGGCTGTGTTCAGACTGAACTGACTGGACATTCCTCATGGTGGTTTAAATATGGTGGTCATCTTTGCAATTAGGGACCTTTGTTAAGTGACCCCTTCATGTCATGTTCTTTCCTTTTATCAACCCTACCACAGTAACAACATTCTATAGATGTCTACAAGGTATTGGCAAAATGAAGGCCTTGCGCCGACTTTTTTATCGCTATGTAAACACGCGGCAACCGAAGGCGGCGGTCAGTGGTCATTACACAATGCATGCCACCTGGGCCACGGGTGATGAGACAAGAAAACAGCCGGCCTCACCTGCGTCCATATCAGTTGATTAACTCAGCTTGGAGAGTGCCATAACTTGCTCATTCATACGCGTGGAGGATGTCAGGGATTTAGATTCTTTGAAACCTAAAATATTTGCATTGGGGATTAGCAATCCACGTCATCGTTTGTGCTGTTCTCATTAACTAGCCATTGTGCAGTCTTGCCAACGAGTCTTACAATTAATCTAGGACGACACCTGGAGATCATTGAAACCAGGTGAGTAAAAATAAATCCCCGGCAAGCATTGGCACTCATAGACATACTGTACAGAAATATAGAGAAGAGAAAAAAAATATAACATTTGAAAGCTTCTTTCCCTCTATTTCTACACGTGCTAACCAATGCCTGTCAATATATTTTTCGAGTTATTAATGGGTTTTCCAGCAACTGACGTGTGTGTTTATTGTGTGTAACGCAATGGAATCCACCAATCATGTCTCTTCTTTATTAAATGTCCGTACATACTAAAGTGCCGAAGAGGTTACGGACGCAGTTCGAAACACAGCTGTGGGCGATTTGGTAGCAGATCACCTTACTTTGGTTTTTTAATAAAATGGTATTGGTGCCGGTCAATCAGAAAGCAATGCAAACTATTAAACGTAAACTTGCCCAGGAATCACGAACCGCCAAAAATGCTGCGGTTGACTGCTACGTCCTGTAAAGGATATCCAACTAACTAATATACTAAATGCGCCTTGGTGGCATGTTTGTTACTGCGCTTGCCTGCCAAGGTTCGAACCCCAGCAGTGGCACGTGTATCCACGACCACAACAGTTCTAGGGTCGAACCCCAGCAGTGGCACGCCTTTCCAGGATCAGTACAGTTCTAAGGTCGACCCCCAGCAATGCACGTGTATCCACGACCAGTACAGTTGCAGGGTCAACTCCCAGCAGTGGCGCGTGTTTACACGACTAGTACAGTTCTAGGGTCGACCCCAGTAGTGGCAGGTGTTTTCAAGACCAGTACAGTTGTAGGGTCGACCCCAGCAGTGGCACGTGTTTACACGACCAGAACAGGTCTAGCGTCGAGCCAGCTTCAGTTACTGGGTACCTGATATCTTGCCGTCAACGTCTGGGAAAGAACGGCGGCGAGGAAGGGAACTAGCTACCACACAACTTTATGCGTTGATCTAGAATATGTGAGGGTCTAACACTTCACGCCCCAAATGTTGCATCTGATACTGGGCTAAATATGTATATGCATATCCTATTTACAGGACATCGCTATCAACACCCGCATTTTACTTCTGTTGTTGATGTCTTGGCAAGTTTTACGTTCAGTAGTTTACCATTGCTTTCTGAAAGGCAGGCTTCCATTCAAACACGTTAGAACCCAGCGTCACGCGGTCTGCTGCCAAATCGGTTGCAGCTGTGTTTCAAGCTCGGGTAAGCAGGCTTATGATTCGCGTCCGTAAGACCTTGACTACGGTGACCGGCGGGCTATATTTACCCATCATTAATAAACTAAAACCAGGTCTGGTATTATGGGATAGGGTGCGTTTGTGTGTTTAATATTTTACATACTCTTGATCAAAATACAAGAAAACATCTAGTAAGTGCATAGTAAAGTAAAAGACACTGTTACGAGCATTGAACATATTAATAATATTGGGACTATGGTGTTAGCTTCATATTATTTTAAGCCAATCGGCACTAGATGTGTCAACTGTCAAACTGTCATTTACTGCCAATATAGTACCTTGCGATGTGTGATGTTATCAACATCCCAGGACGTTTTCTAGTATCTGTTTGTAGACTGGGACGGTCTGGGAGTCAAGATCGATTGTTAAAAAAGAATGAAAAGCCTCGATGGCGATTCAAACTCTTTTGAAGTGCACCTATTCGCCAAAAATGCAGTGCCGTACTGGTTGCAGGTTCCAATTCCGAGGCACTTATAGCTCCCAGTTGTTATATTATCTAGCGTGTCCTCTAATCTCTACTTCTTTCCCGCGTCTTCCTATGAGTGCCAATCAATTCCTAGTAATTTATTTCTCATGCTTCAACATTGACCCCAAGGAGTCGTCACCAACTGATAGTTGTGTGTATTAAACATAAACAGACATGCGCTAGTGCTGCTGTAATTCCCATTCTCGTTCTCATGTAGAACATAATGAATGCGATGACGACAATGATCAGGAAGTTGCATGTCCTTTACAGAACGTTGCGGTCAACCCCAACACCTGGTTTACGTTTACTGGTTTGTCATTGCTGTCTGAACGAGAAGTCAGCGATGGAGTCCAACTGACCGCTGAAGGAAATGACCCGTGTACCCCGCCATCAGCGTCACAAGTTACGCTAGCACATTAAGCCTCGCGGCGTCACTGACTTCTGAAGAATGTTGCATGTCCTTTGCAAGACGTTGCCATCAACCCCAGGTTGATTTACAAGGCGATTTTACGTTCAGTAGATTTCCATTGCTATTTGTACGAGATGTTAACACTGAAGTCCAATTGACCGGTATAGGGTAGGATAGACCTACCTAATTATGACACTCCGGGATTATTTTTCCTGTTGGACTTCTAGTAATAAAATTTCCCCTGGTCTCTGGGTAGTGAGATCAGGACGCCCTTGTGTATTGTTGCGCACGTAAAAAATCCCTTGGCAGCTGGAAATCGAAAAAGAGTAGCCTAATGGCGCTGCCCGGGCAAAATTTCGAGTTAAAAATCTACCCATAGTATTCCCGGTGCTACGGAGTTCGTGCATTGAGTTGAGTTTCTCCAGACTCAGGTTTGAGTTAGGAGGAGAACGGAGCACTTATGGGTTACACCCGTAGTGCCGTGATGTTGATTCCGTCGACTAAACTAAACTAATTATGACACTTCTTTTGAGGATGTCTACCAGGTAGAGGCCGGCTCCGTGTAATGGTTTTACTGACGCGGTTCGTGATACCGCATACCCGCGTTCGAAACACAGCTGCGTGCAATTTTGCAGCAGACGGCGCTGCGTTCGTTTTATTTTTTTTTTTAACGAAATGGTATGGGTGCCGGCTCGTTTAGAAAGCAATGACAAACTACTGAACGTGACCTTGCCAAGAAATTACAACAGCAAAAAATGCTGATGTTGACTGCAACATCCTGTAAAGGATATGCAACTAACGTTTTAAAACTATTTGGCTGGGAAGACACTGACCTTTGAACCGATCATGATTCGCATTCTATTTATATTCCACATGTTTCAATTCAGACGGATGATAGATCTTTCTAATCATCACCGCCATCATCATTATGTCCCATGCCAATAAACGTGGACGGTTGTGGTATTCTTTGCATGTTCCTAAACAAAACCCCGTTTATAATCCTTCTAATGAGGACACCATGTGTAAAGTGTCTAGTTAGCCGGGCTCTGAAGTCACCTTCTTGTGGTGACGCGGTCACGTTCTGAAGGTGGTGGGTTCGTTTTCAGACTACGTCATATGGTTGACGAGTGCAGTTTTCCAGAGATCCCTAGGTGCCAACGCTGTAACTACGGAGTTCGTGCTCTGTGCCACGCTTTCGACAGAACGCTAAACCGACAGAGACTGAGCAATATGGGATAAAACCCGATGCGACGAAGTCGATAATCTTGCCTTTAAAGGATTAAAACCTCTTTTAAAGTTCACCTATTTGCCAGAAAGGCAGTGTTGTAGTGGTTGCAGGTTCCATTCCTGCCGTACCTAAAGCTCCCAGTTGTTATAATATCTAGCGTGTCCTCTAATCTCTACTTTTTCCCCCGTCTCCGTATGAGTGCCAATCAATTCCCAGTAATGTATTTCTCATACTTCACCATTGACCCCCAAGGGTTCGTCAGCAACTGATAGTTGTGTGTATTAAACATAAACAGACATGCGGTAGTGCTGCAGTGATTCCCATTCTCGGTTTTGATTAGAAAATAATGAATGCGATGACGACAGTGATCAGAAAGTTGCAAAACCTTTCCAGAACGTTGCGATAAACCCCAACACCAGGTTGATTGACTAAAGTATGTCCAAAAAGGAATGCCGTCATTCACGATCAATTATTTTGAAAACTGTCTGTTGCATCGTTATTCCTGCGTCTTATATTTACCTCCACCCAAGGAATATGTCTTTGATAGGTCCAAAAGCAACTTAAATCATCGAAAGCGGCGACATTTCTTTGATGTTTTGGGGAAAATGTAGTGAATTCACTCTTAAAAAAAAAAACTAGCCTTACAGTAAACCTCATTATTTCTGGTAAGGACACAAGTACAAGGCGTAGCCAGATTTGTATGGGAGTGGGTGCAATAAAAAAAATAGCTTAAAAGTCGACAGGGTCAACTGCATTGCACCGGGTTTTTATCCCATATGGCTCAGTCTCTTTCCGCAGGGTGGAAAGCGTCGCACAAAGCAAGAACTCCGTAGCTCCAGCGACGACCCTCGGAAGTCTCCGAAAAAATGCACTCGTGAAATGAAGGAATCGAACATACAACCTTCGGAGCCCGAGTCAGACGGCTTGACCACTTCACCACGGAGACTCCCGAGAGGGGTGCAATGTGTAATATTAGTAAAGACAGAGAATTTGCAGAGGCATGGGGTAAATAATGTGTAAATTGACAGGAAAGTAGAAGGAATATATTTCTTACCTTATTTTTCATTTCCTTCTTGTTTCTTCAGCTGCTGGTTAATAATTGTACACAAGTATTCATGTTACTAGGATGCATTTAGCTTTTTATATTGAGTTCGTGAAAGCTTCCAAATAGCTGTGCGTTAATGTGCGTATGGAGTGACCAGAAATGATACCGCAATTTAGTCATCATGTGTCCATTTTTAAGGATCTGTTCAGCTGTCTGTGTAGTTTGTTCACACGTACACATGGGTGACAGACCCGCTTTGAGTCTTCGTGAAAGATTGTCTACTCTGCTGTTTACTGTTCAGAGACGGAACATGATTACCTGTTTTGCACTATGAAAATAGTTGTCAGTGTCTCTGTAGTGGGCTTTCTTCTTAACGACCAAGATGTTGGTCCTCTTTTCATTGTAGTTTATAGATTGATTCGTATGCACGTGTGTTGTCCCCTAATTTGACAACGTGTTTGCTCTCACGTTTCTTGTTATGCCACAATATGTCAGTTTCCACCGCAATATTACTCTTCTGTTGGTATTCAATGCGCTTAGTGTGTGTGTGTGTGTGTGTGTGTGTTTTTTTTCAATACCAGTTGTTTGTCACCGCTGAGGGCTTGCGGAATTGAAAATTCATCACTGTGGAATACAAACTGTTGCCATTGACATTGTGCTGATGCTGTAATGTTTAGGGCCTGCAATTCGTCTGAATGGTTGGAGCAAAATATCCCAGTAAGCGTGCACGCGGATTAAGGTCTGCGATCTGCTCAGACCTTAATCTGTGTCGGACGATTCCAGTAGGTTGATGACTGCTCTCGGTTGCATAAAATTCAATCCATCCTTTCTCCAATAGTCCTCTTCCTCTTTCAACACATGGTCCTCACATTTTCCCAGTAACTTTTATCAATATTTAATAGCGCGGACTGGATTAGTATCTTGACGTCAGACAATTTGAATATAGTATTGTCAGCTGCCACCTGTCCTTTAATTTTAGCCCACACAAGTTCTATAGGGTTAAAATGAGAGTGGTACGGCGGAAGTCTCAAGCAACCATGACGATGCTCTTCTATCAACTTGTCGATTTGATATTTCTTGCTTTTTTGGCGTCTGTTTTACAAGGGACAACAATTCTAGCTAGAAATACCTTTCTGGAAATGGTATGTTTTCCATTCGGAGCCATATCTTTATTGCTCCCTTTGTGCTCGATGCTGTAGGTATTTTGTCTTCTTGGGCAACAACATTGATATCATGCATTGTCCATAATTGGACACGACGGTCTATCTAGGGATGGAAGCACAGTATTCTCGAGCCAATCTCTAAATACATTACCATTCATCTTATTATGATAATCCCTATTGTCTGTATGCTTTGATACGAACACGAGCCCAGCATTCTGTTGTAAGCCATTATGCGTATTACCAGCATGGGCCATGACCAAAAGCTGTCCTATACTACTGGGCACATATCGCTTTATCTGTCCATCCACTGATTGCCATTCCTTATCACTTGTGTGGTGCGCATTGATCCACATTTCATCCAAATACACTATGCCATAATTTTCTTTGCGCATTTCCCTTATTTCACGTAGATATCTGCTTCTCATAACTCCTAAATGCGGTTTCTCGCAAAGAATAGTTCTACCTCCCTTGTACTTTCTAAAAGTGAAGATAATGTCCTTATAATTTGCCACAAAGTTGTTTTGGATAGCTCTATGTTATTGTTCTTTCTCAACCAAACCCTAAGTTTTCTTACAGTCACTGTTTCTTTGGCATCCAGCATTTTTATAATGCTGGATAATCCTGGATATAAAATCCAAAATTTTTATAATTTTAGGAGTCTCCATGGCGAAGTAGTCAAGCCTTTTGACTCGGGCTCCAAAGGTTGTGGGTTCGATTCCGGGCCAAAGACAGAGAATTTGCAGAGGCATGGGGTAAATAATGTGTAAATTGACAGGAAAATAGAAGGAATATATTTCTTACCTTATTTTTTCATTTCCTTCTTGTTTCTTCAGCTGCTGGTTAATAATTGTACACAAGTATTCATGTTACTAGGATGCATTTAGCTTTTTATACTGAATTCGTGAAAGCTTCCAAATGGCTGTGCGTTAATGTGCGTATGGAGTGACCAGAAATGATGCCGCAATTTAGTCATCATGTGTCCATTTTTAAGGATCTGTTCAGCTGTCTGTGTAGTTTGTTCACACGTACACATATGTGACAGACCCGCTTTGAGTCTTCGTGAAAGATTGTCTACTCTGCTGTTTACTGTTCAGAGACGGAACATGATTACCTGTTTTGCACTATGAAAATAGTTGTCAGTGTCTCTGTAGTGGGCTTTCTTCTTAACGACCAAGATGTTGGTCCTCTTTTCATTGTAGTTTATAGATTGATTCGTATGCACGTGTGTTGTCCCCTAATTTGACAACGTGTTTGCTCTCACGTTTCTTGTTATGCCACAATATGTCAGTTTCCACCGCAATATTACTCTTCTGTTGGTATTCAATGCGCTTAGTGTGTGTGTGTTTTTTTTTTTTTCAATACCAGTTGTTTGTCACCGCTGAGGGCTTGCGGAATTGAAAATTCATCACTGTGGAATACAAACTGTTGCCATTGACATTGTGCTGATGCTGTAATGTTTAGGGCCTGCAATTCGTCTGAATGGTTGGAGCAAAATATCCCAGTAAGCGTGCACGCGGATTAAGGTCTGCGATCTGCTCAGACCTTAATCTGTGTCGGACGATTCCAGTAGGTTGATGACTGCTCTCGGTTGCATAAAATTCAATCCATCCTTTCTCCAATAGTCCTCTTCCTCTTTCAACACATGGTCCTCACATTTTCCCAGTAACTTTTATCAATATTTAATAGCGCGGACTGGATTAGTATCTTGACGTCAGACAATTTGAATATAGTATTGTCAGCTGCCACCTGTCCTTTAATTTTAGCCCACACAAGTTCTATAGGGTTAAAATGAGAGTGGTACGGCGGAAGTCTCAAGCAACCATGACGATGCTCTTCTATCAACTTGTCGATTTGATATTTCTTGCTTTTTTGGCGTCTGTTTTACAAGGGACAACAATTCTAGCTAGAAATACCTTTCTGGAAATGGTATGTTTTCCATTCGGAGCCATATCTTTATTGCTCCCTTTGTGCTCGATGCTGTAGGTATTTTGTCTTCTTGGGCAACAACATTGATATCATGCATTGTCCATAATTGGACACGACGGTCTATCTAGGGATGGAAGCACAGTATTCTCGAGCCAATCTCTAAATACATTACCATTCATCTTATTATGATAATCCCTATTGTCTGTATGCTTTGATACGAACACGAGCCCAGCATTCTGTTGTAAGCCATTATGCGTATTACCAGCATGGGCCATGACCAAAAGCTGTCCTATACTACTGGGCACATATCGCTTTATCTGTCCATCCACTGATTGCCATTCCTTATCACTTGTGTGGTGCGCATTGATCCACATTTCATCCAAATACACTATGCCATAATTTTCTTTGCGCATTTCCCTTATTTCACGTAGGTATCTGCTTCTCATGGCTCCTAAATGCGGTTGCTCGCAAAGAATATTTCTACCTCCCTTGTACTTTCTAAAAGTGAAGATAATGTCCTTATAATTTTCCACAAAGTTGTTTTGGATAGCTCTATGTTATTGTTCTTTCTCAACCAAACCCTAAGTTTTCTTACAGTCACTGTTTCTTTGGCATCCAGCATTTTTATAATGCTGGATAATCCTGGATATAAAATCCAAATTTTTATAATTTTAGGAGTCTCCGTGGCGAAGTGGTCAAGCCTTTTGACTCGGGCTCCAAAGGTTGTGGGTTCGATTCCGGGCCGCATCCTTCGGTTCACGAGTTAAATTTTTCGGAGACTTCTGTGGGTCGTCGCTAGAGCTGCGGAGTTCGTGCTTTGTGCGATGCTTTCCGCGCTGCGGAAAGAGACCGAGCCATATGGGATAGAGCCCGGTGCAATGAAGTCGACCCTGTCGACTTTTAAGCGACTTTTTAAAGCATTTTTATAATAGCTCGCCTTATGACATCTTTGTCAAAGCTGTCTACAATAACCTTTCTACCTACCGTTTGGTTATTGCGTGGTGGTTTAATTCCAGATTCTTGCACCCATCGACGAAATGACCGTTTACTCAAACCCAATGCATGCACTGTTCTTTTTTCGGAATTTGTAATAGTATAAAACAGTTTCCTGCGATCAGCTTCTATACAAAAATATGTGTACAACTTCATAGCGATGCTTTGAAGTGTATACACAATTTCGCATTCAATCCCATTGAAAAATATTCACACATTTCAATGTTAGCGATAAGTGGTAAGATTTAAAAAAATAATAATAATAATAATCAGGTTTCATGAAATAACCCACAGTTTGACGACACCTCTGAACAGTCCCAGTTTAAACTGCGCGGGGTTCTTGGCATAAGGCCAATCCCGTGAAAAACGTAAAATATTCAACATTGAACGCTGATTGTCTGGCTACGCTGTAATACATTTAAAATTATGAATTTCATCTCTGACCCGTAAATTATATACCGCATATAAACAAACTTTGAAATGTGCTGTACAATCTCCAGAACAAAAATTTTTTTGTTGGGTGGACATAATGATAAGGTTATATGCTAAATCTCATCATTTTCCTTCAGTTGGTTACTGAGATGTGGAATTTTATATTGGGGCAGACAAAAATAAACACACTATAGCTAAGTTTACGTGTACTGGTGTGTCATTGTTATCTGAACGAGAAGACAACGTTGGAGTCCAACTGACCGCTGTAGGAAATAAACTATGTACCACGCTATCAGCGCACGGGCAGAGCAAGCGCATTAAGCTCCGCGGCCACGCTGACTTCTGATGAATGTTGCAAGTCACTCGCAGGACGTTGCCATTAAACCCAGGTTGATTTACTAGGCAATTTTACTTTCACTAGTTTGCGATTGATATTTGAACGAGAAGTCAAGCATTGAAGTCCAATTGACCGGTATAGGGAATGGTGCACCTACATAATTATGACTCCGTTTTGTATGGATATTTACCGGGTAGAGCCTAACATACTGAGAACATGTAAAGAAGGGAGGGGATTGCTTCGGCCCATTGTGTTAAACATAATAGAGAGAGCTACTAGTTAGTTGCCGGTCTCCCTGGTCGAGGAGTTAGCAGCTTTCTCCGTAACCCCAAATACTCTCGTGGTTGACGTGAGCGCACGAGAATTGAACGTGGTTCGAGTCGCGCCAGTGACTTATGAGAGTATGGAGCCGGTCGCTCAGAAAGCAATGGCAAACTACTGAGCGTAATCTTGCCAAGAAATCAACAATCAGATGAAAGATGCTGATGTTGACAGCGATGTCCTGTAAAGTATATGCAAAACATTTTTAAATTAGTTGGTTGGGAAGCCCCTGACCTTTGAACTGATCCGTGATTCGCATTCTGTTGATATTCCACATGTTTCATTTCAGACGGATGATTGACCTTTCTAATCATCACCGTCAAAATCATTAATGTGCCATGCCGACAGGCGTGAACTGTCACGATTCGCCATCTCACACGAGTATTATTCTCATTCTGCCTTTCCCTTGCTCTTTTCCCATCAATTTTGCCGCTTGCTATATACTATATTTTCTAGTGTATTACGTGCAGAAACATTTGTGACTGTCTGCGTTTAATTTCAAAAATCAGTTTACGGATTTCATTTCTTTCTTGTAGAACATTCTCATTTGATTTTCTGTCTATCCTTGTATTCTTTGCATTTGCCTCACAAACCACACTTCTAGTCTTTCTAATGAGGACAGCAATTGTAAAGCATCTATTAAGCTGGCCTCTGAAGTCACCTTTTAGTGGTGATATGGTCAAACCCACTGCCTCACTCTCCGATTGTCGTTGGTTCGATCTCAGACAGTTATTTATTCACGAGTGTAGTTTTCTGGCGATCTCTAAGGGCCAACGCTGTAACTACGGAGTTCGTGCTCTGTGTGACGGTTCCAACAGGCCGCTTTGCAGAAAGAGACGGAGACATATGGGATAAAGCTCACTGCGACGAAGTTTATCCTCTCGCCTTCAGACACCATAAAACCTCTTTTGAAGTGCATCTATTTGCCAGAAAGGCAGTGTCGTAGTGGTCGCAGGTTCCAATCCCGATGTACCTTTATTTCCCAGTTGTTTTATTTTTTATGTCTCCTCTAATCTCTACTTCTTTTCGCGTCTCCCTATGAGTTCCAATCAATTTCCAGTAATGTATTTCTTTGACTTCAATATTGACCCCAAGGATTCGCCAGCAACTGATAGTTGTGTGTATTAAACATAAACAGACATGCACTAATGCTGCTGTAATTCCCCATTCCCGTGCTCGAGTAGAGAATAATGAATGCGATGATGACAATGATCAGGAAGCTGCATATCCTTTGCTAAACGTTCCTATCAACCCCAACACCAGGTTGATTTATTAGGTAATATTAGGTTTACTGGTTTGCCATTGCTGTCTGAACAAGAAATCTGTGTTGAAGTCCATCTGACCGTTGTGGAAATGACCTTTGTACCCCGCCATCAGCGCACCAGAAGCGCAAGCGCATTAATCCACGTGGCCACAATGACTTTTGAAGAATGTTGCATATCATTTGCAGGACATTGCCATCAACCCAAGTTGATTTACAAGGTGATGTTATGTTCAGTAATTTGCCAACACCGGTCTCCCTGGTTTAGGATTTATACGACTTTCTCCGTAATGCCGTATACTCTCGTGAGTAACGTGACGTGCGCGATAATCGGTAGCGGTTCTCGCCGCGTCGGTAACTTTCGGGGTATGTGAGCCGGTCGCTCAGAAAGCAATGGCAAACTACTGAGCGTAATCTTGCCAAGAAAACAGCAATCTGCTGAAAGATGCTTATATTGACAGCGACAGTAAAGGATATGCGAACCAAAAAAAAATTTACCGATAGCTATTTGAACGTGAAGTCAATATTGAAGTCCAGTTGACCGGTATAGGGAATGAAAGACCTACCTAATTATGACACCTTCTTGTTTGAATATCTATCTAGTAGAGCCTAACATATTGACACAATTTGAAGAAGTGAGAGGATTGTTTCGGTCCATAGTGTAAAGTGTAAAACATAATACTCAGAGCTACTAGTTGGTTGTGAAGAACCTGACCTTCGAACTTGCCGCAATCCGCATTCTATTTATAGTCCACATTTTTCTATTGAGAGGATGATAGACCTTTCTAATCATCACAGTTATCATTATCATTATGTGCCATTCCCACAAGCGTGGACGGTCACAGTTCGCCACCTCACACTATCTCTATATCTCCACCATCGGTCTTGTATCAGTTCCCGATTATGCCACAGACGTGCCATGCCTTTCGGGTATTATTTTCCCTCTACCTTTCCCCTACTCTTTCCCAATTAATTTTGCCACATGCTACTAAGTTTTATAGTGTATTTCCAATTGACAAGTATATGGAATATTAGGCCTACCTAATTATGATACCTTCTTTTTAGAAAGTCTACCAGGTAGAGCCTAATATATTGATTGATTGATTGATTGATTGATTTAGGAACCGACATCACAGCATTCGGGGCATTCCCATAAACGCTCCGTCCCCATCCTCAGCAGCCAGCGAAGAGTTCCAACACCAATAGTGCCAGTAGCAATCTGATTATATGTCCGTCTCGTCTTTCCTCTGAGCGTCGAGCGTCGGCCAGATCCCCTCGTAACTCCTCGCTGTCTCATTCTTGCCAGACCATGGTGATCCATTTGCTCCTCCGAGGTGTGCACGTGCTCCCACAAGGCCGCAGCCATGTCTGCCTTGTCATGCATCAGTACTCCACCAAGTTTTGCCGAGCCAGCCAATCTGTCCGCCAGTTCATTCCCCAGCACACCGGCATGCCCCGGAGAAAAGATCCAGGTGATGCTTGCCACCCGTGACCTGCGAAGCGAAGCAAGCCACTCCACACGAAGCTTACCTGTCCTCACTTTCCTCAGCATGCTTTCTGAGTCAGTTACAATCACGATGTGTGTGTGTGTGCGTGTGCGTGTGCGTGTGCGCGCGCGCGTGCGTGCGTGCGTGTGTGTGTGCGTGCGTGTGTGTGTGCGTGTGTGTGTGCGTGTACGCGCGTGCGTGCGTGCGTGCGTGTGTGCGTGCGTGTGTGTGTGTGTGTGTGTCCTGCACCATACGTCGGCCATTAGCTTTTGCTAAGAACTTCCAGTCACTTCTCCTACCTCTCAACACCGAACCATCTGTGTAGATAATCACATCACCCGAGCGAGCATTATCCTGAATTAGTTGCTGGATTTCCACTTCCATGGCTCCTGCTGGTCATTCACTGCACTCCCGGCTCAATGTGATTATAACTCTGCAAAGTCTAATTGCTCCGCTGGCACTCTGACCCACTCTTCTCTTCGCCTAATGTTCTCCAAGATGCACACCTATCTGATCGTATCCTCCGCCTGATCCATCCATGATTTCCCTCTTATCAGTCGCTGGCCCTTAACTGCGTTCAGCGCCTCATGCAACGGGTGATCTGTGTCTGCAGCTACTCTGAGGTATACCTTCGCCTGCATCACCTTGAGCCTACCAGCAACAGTCGGCAAACCAAGGATATAACGCATAGACACTACTGGGGTGTCTCTGGTGCATCCCAGAATGACCCGCATAGCTTCGTTCTGTATGTGCTCTAATTTTGCCAGCTGACTCTTTGAGACAGTGAGCAGTCCTAGTCCATAATCAATCACTGAGAGGATCAAGTGCTGGTATAGTGTGAAAAGCATTCTCTGCTCTGTGTCCATTGCAGCCATAGTTTGAAGTGCACTGAGTCCCTTTTGAGATCTTGTCACAATCGTCTCCACATGGTCCTTGAAGGACAGACTCCTGTCAAATGTGATCCCCAGATACTTCAATTTGTTCTCTCTGATGACGCTTCTACCATCTATCGTGAGGCTTGGGACATCAGCTCTTACAATCCTGTTGTCCAGAGAGCACCACAAAACAGCCGCCTTTTCCGTGTGGATGACAGCACTCATTTCAGTGCACCAGTCAATCACATGATCTACTGTCGCCTGTAACTCTTGGGCTGTTTGCTCCCTATTATCTCTCCCCTGCCTATATGCAAGAATATCATCTGCTAAAACGTTTAACGAAGGAAGACGATTGTTTCGGCCCATTGTGTTAAACATAATACAGAGAGCTAATAGTTCGTTGCCGCTCTCCGTGGCGAAGGCGTTACGAACGCGGTTCGTAATTCCGCTTACCTACGTTTTAAACACAGCTGTGCGCTATTTGGCAGCAGACCGCGTTCGCTGGGTTTTAACGAATTAATATGGGAGGCGGTTGTATAGAAATCAGTGACAAACTATTGAACGTAAGCTTGCCAAGAGATCACAGCAGCAGTAAAATGCTGGTGTTGACATCGATGTCCTTTAAAGGATATGCCAAAAAACAAAAAAATTAAAAACAATAGTTGGGTACCGTCTCCGTGGCCAAGGCCTTACGGAAGCAATTAGTAGGCTCGATTACCAGTGTCCGAAACACAGCGGAGACCGATTTTGCCGCAGACGGCGTGGCGTTGGGTTTTAACGTGTTGGTAGGCCTATGGGTGCCGGTCGTTCAGAAAGCAATGGCAAACTACTAAACATAAACTTGCCAAGACATCAACAACAGCAGTAAAATGCTGATGTTGACAGCGATGTCCTGTAAATACGATATGAAAAAAAAAAAAAAGGTTGGGAAACCCCTGCCTGACCTTTGAACTGGCCGTGATTCGCGTTCTATTTATATTCCACATAAAAAAAAAAAAAAATTTAAGGCGGATCTTAGACCTTTCTAATCATCACCGTCATCATCATTATGTGCCATGCTGATAAGCGTTGGTCATTGTTTACCATCTCTCACGATCACAATTATGCCATGTGGCCGAGCCATTCAAGTATTTTTTTTTTCACTCTGCCTTTCCTCTGTACTTTTTCCGAACAAACCGGCTACTTGCTAGTAATTTTCTTGTGTATTTCTCCTCAAAACGTTTGACTGTCTGCATTTAATTTCTCAAATCAATTTAAGAGTTTCATTTCTTTCCTGTAGAACGTTCTCATTTGTTTTTCTGTCTGTCCATGTATTATTTGCATTTTCCTAACAAACCACACTTCTTATATTTCTAACGAGGACACCACTTGTAAAGCGTTTAGTTAGCCGGGCACTAAAGTCACCTTCTTGTTGTGACGTGGTCAAACCGACTGCCTCACGCTACGAAGGTGGTGGGTTCGACTTCAGACTGCGTCATTTTGTTAACGAGTGTAGATTTCCAGAGATCCCTAGTGGCCAACGCTGTAGCGACGGAGTTCATGCTCTGTGCCACGCTTTCGACGGGCCGCTAAACCGACAGAGACTGAACAATATGGGATAAAACCTGGTACAACGAAGTCGATCATCTTGCTTTTAAAGGATTAACCTCTTTTGAAGTTCACCTATTCGCCAGAAAGGCAGTGTTGTAGTGGGTGCAGGTTCCAATCTCGACGAACCTAAAGCTCCCAGTTGTTATATTATCTAGAGCAGTGGTTCTCAACCGGTGGTGAATTTCCCCCCCCCCCCCCCCGGGGAATTTTAGAGTTTCCAGGGGAGGGGGGGGAATTAAGATTATTTCAAGACGGCGTTAATACAAGAACCGATTACTTGATATTGTTTTTCCCTTCATACTGTACTGTTTTGTACGCCTCACCCTTCTAAAATTCAATTTATAAAGTAAGTAGACCCACACATCATGTTTTATGTGGACGTCTAGACTTGTTATAGTATGTGCTATTAAATTTAGCTTCCATTATTACGTATACTGTGTAGGGGCGGGGGCGGGATTTTTAGGTAAGAAATATGAAAGGGGGAAATGACGTTCTGAAAATATGGTGAAGAGGGGGGGGGGGGGGCACGGCCAAATTTTTAGATACGAAATACGAAGGGGTGGGGGGGGGGGGTGACGTTCTGAAAATATGGTGAAAGAGGGGGGGGCACAGGCCAAAGAAGATTGAGAACCACTGATCTAAAGCATCCTCTAATCCAGTGTTTTCCAACCTTTTTTGTGCTATGCCCCACCTAAGCCTTTCTAAAATTCTTATTCCCCCCCTCCCCCCACACCTACCATATACATTATTTTTAATGTTCAGAAATTGAAATGTTCACTGAAGAAACTTGAATGATAGGTTTTAGGAAGAAATCAATAGGAAATTATTGAGCAAACCCAGTAAGTAAATTTTTAAAACATATAATGGAGAACTGAATTCAAGTACAAAATAATTTTAATGAAAGAATTTTCTATATTATTTTAATTATTAGTAATTATTTATTATTTAAATTTAGTGAGATCCTTGCGCTTGATGCTTGCTGCAAAGAGATTTTATGTCAGGTTCCAATTTAGTTAACTTTAGTCTCAAGTCTGCCAGTTTTGTTATATCCAGCCGATTTCTTCCATTTTCGAATTTCCCCACTTAACAATGGAATTGCGCCCCTGTGGGGCGTGTGCCCCACGTTGGGAAACACTGCTCTAATCTATACTTCTTTCCCCGTCTCCGTATGAGTGCCTGTCAATTCCCAGAAATTTATTTCACAAACTTCAACACTGACCCCAAGGGTTCGCTAGCAACAGATAGTTGTGTGTATTAAACATAAACAGATATGCACTAATGCTGCTGTGATTCTCATTCTCGATCTCGTGTAGTAAATAATGAATGCGATGACGACAATGATCAGGCAGTTGCATGTACTCTGCAGAACGTTCCGGTCAACCCCAACACCTGGTTGATTTACTAGGTAAGTTTACGTTTACTGGTTTGTCATTGCTGTCTGAATAAGAAGTCAGCGTTGGAGTCCAACTGACCGCTGTAGGAAATTACCCGTGTACCCCACCATCAGTGCACCGGGAGCGCAAGCGCATTAATCCCCCTGGTCACACTGACCTTTTAAGAATGTTGCGTGTTCCTTGCAGGACGTTGCCATTAACCACAGGCTGATTTACTAGACGATTTTACTTCCAATAGTTTGCCATTGATGTGTAAAAGAGAAGTAAGCAATGAAGTACACTTGACCTGTGTAAGGAATGGTGCACCTACCTAACTATGACACCGTTTTGTTTGGATATCTACCGGGTAGGGCCTAACATACTGAGAACATGTAAAGAAGGAGGACGATTGTTTCGGCCCATTGTGTTAAACATAACAGAATGAGCTACTAGTTGGTTGGGAAGCCCCTGACCTTTGAATTGGCCGTGATTAGTATTCTGTTGATATTCCACATATTTCATTTCAGACGGATGATAGACCTTTCTAACCATCACTGTCATCATCATTATGTGCCATTCCGACAGGGTAAACGGTCACGGTTCGCTATCCCACACGATCACCGTTCTTATATCAGTTCTCGACTATGCCATGTCGCCGAGCCATTCAAGTATTATTTTCATTCCGCCCTTTCCTTGCTCGTTTCCCATCAATTTTGCCGCTTTCTATATACTAAGTTTTTCTCCTTATTAAGTCTCCTGATACGCGCAGAACCATTTGTGACTGCATCTAATTTCTCAAATCAATTTACGGATTTCATTTCTTTCTTGTTGAACGTTCTCATTTGATTTTCTGTCTATCCTTGTATTCTTTGCATTTGCCTCACAAACCACACTTCTAGTGTTTCTAATAAGGACAGCAGTTGTAAAACATCTAGTAAGCTGGGCTCTGAAGTCACCTTTTAGTGGTGACGTGATCAAACCCACTGCCTCATGCTCCGATTGTCGTTGGTTCGATTTCAGCACTGTTATTTGTTCACGAGTTTAATTTTCCGGAGATACAAGGCTGTAACTACAAAGTTCGTGCTCTGTGTGACGCTTTCGACAGACCGATCTGCGGACATAGACTGAGACGTGTGGGATAAAACCTTGTGCAACGAAGTCAACCCTCTTGCCTGTAAACACATTAAAACCTCTTTTGAAGTTCACATATTCGCCAGAAAGGCAGTGTTGTAGTGGGCGCAGGTTTGAATTCCAATGTACCTTTATTTGTTTCATTATTTAAAGTGTTCTCTAATCTGTACTTCTTTCAACGTCTCAATATGAATGTCAATCAATTCATAGTAATTTATTTCTCATGCTTCAACATTGACCCCAAGGATTCGCCAGAAACAGACAGTTGTGTATATTGTTGTTGTTGTTGTTTGTCCATCAAGAATGATGATGACCATTCTTTTCATCCAGTGGGGTTGAAAGTATGGAGCCGTGAGTTCTAAGATGGCTGATAAGGCCTATTTTGGCTCGAAATGTTCTTTGACAATGTGGACAAAGAATGCTTGATGTTTCTGGAGGAGGATTTTCAGCAGTGGTTTTTTTGTTCTGTCTTTTCTTCACAGCTCTTGCAGTCCTGGTTGCCTCACAAGTGACTGCACCTTTGCGTAATGATGCACGCCACGAATTTCGGTCTCTGGCTGCAGTCTCCCAGGTGTCATGATGAATTCCGAAAGCATTCAGTGAGATTTTCAGTGTCTTTAAAGCGTTTCCTCTGGCCGCCTTGGGAGCGTTTACCACAACGCAACTCTCCGTAAAAAATTCGTTTAGGGAGCCTGTGATCTGGCATGCGAGTCAAGTGACCAGCCCAGCGAATCTGATTCTTCATTAGTAGGGTGTGGATACTGGGCATGGACGCTCTTTCTAGGACTTCAGTGTCTGGGATCTTGTCTTGCCATTTAATCTTCAGTAACTTCCTAAGGCAGACTGTGTGGAAGTGGTTTATTCTTCTTCTTTGCGATCATCCCGGAGTGTTTTTTCAGATGTGATTGCAGTGTGTCTGTTATGCGCCCTTGGGCCGAAACCCGTAGGCCAACACATCGACTTCAGCGTGCTTTTTTTGACCAGGTAGCATTCCTGGGGGAAGTGATTTAATACACTTTAGTGCCGGTACATAACTATGGACAAAGAGTTTATAAATCTTTGAAAACGATGCCACAATATGACTATGATTTATACAGAAAAGTTATGCCCCTTGAAATAACTTTTACAGAGTTAAGTCCCCTGAGATATATGAAATTATAATGAAAAATGAAAAATGAAATAATATTGGGTAAGCAGCCGATTTCACACTAAAAAAATATGACAGTGGGCTGCGCTGGAATGAAAGGAAGACGTGTAGAAAATTTCATCTCAATCGGATGGGCCGTTCGCGAGCGCATAAAGGACATAGGGACATACAGACAGACAGACAGACAGACGGAGATCGCCTTTTATATATAAGATAAACAGACATGCGCTAATGCTGCTGTGATTTCCATTCTCGTTCTCGTGTAGAACACAATGAATGCGATGACTACAATGATCAGGAAGTTGCATGTTATGTGCAGACCGTGGCAATCAATCCCAACACCAGGTTGATTTACTAGGTAAATTTACGTTTACAGGTGTGCCATTGCTGTCTGAACGAGAAATCGGCGTTGAAGTTAAAATGACCGCTGTAGGAAATTCCCCATGTACCCCGCTATCAGCCCACCGGAAGCGCAAGCGCATTATGTCTCGCAGCCACACGGACTTCTGAAGAATGGTATATGTCCTTTGCAGGACGTTGCCATCAACCCTAGATTGATTTACTAGGTGATTTTACGTTCAGTAGTTTGTCATTGCTATGTGAACGAGATGTCAACATTGAAGACCGATTGACCGGTATTTGAAATGATAGACCTATCTTATTATGACAGCTTTTTGTTTGGATATCTACCGCCTACCACATATTGACAACTTTTAAAGAAGGGAAACGATTGTTTCGTCCCATTGTGTTAAACACAATACAGAGAGATACTACTGTACTTGGTTGGGAAGCTCCTGAGCTTTGAACTGACAGTGATTCGCAGTTCACATGTTTTAACTGAGACGGATGATAGACCTTTCTAATCATCATCATTATATGCCATGCCAACAAGCGTGGACATTCAGTGCTCGCCACCACACAAGATCACCGATGATTTCGTGTGGCTGAGCCATTCAAGTATTACCCCCCCCCCCCCCCCCCCCCGCTTTTTTCCTATCAATTTTGCCACTTGCTACTAACTTTTCTAGTGTATTTCTACTCATAACTTGTAGAAAAATTGTTGACTGTCTGCGTCTAATTTCTCAAATCAGTTTAAGGGTTTCACCTCTTTCTTGTAGAATATTCTTAGTTTTTTTCTGTCTGTTCATGGGACTCCTTGTATTTTCCTCAGAAACCACACTTCTAATCTTTCTAATCAGGACACCACTTGTAAAGCGCCTAGTTAGCCGGGCTCTGAAATCACCATCTTGTAGTGATGTGTTCAAACCGACTGCCTCACTCTCCGTGTGTCTTTGGTTCAATTTCAGACACCGTCATTTGGCTGACGAGTGCAGTTTTCTGGAGAACTCTATGGGCCAACGTTGCGACTACAGAGTTCGTCCTCTGTGACACACTTTTGCCAGATTGCTTTGCAGAAAGAGACTGAGTCATACGGAATAAAACCCGGTGCAAAAACTTTGATCACCTTGTCTTTAAACACATTAAACCTCTTCTGAAGTGCACCTATTTGCCAGACAGTCAGTGTTGTAGTGATGGCAGGTTCCCAGTTGTTATAGTATCTAGTGTGTCCTCTAATCTCTACTTCTGCCCACGTTTCCCTGTAAATGCCAATCAATTCCCAGTAATGTATTTCTCAAGCTGAAACACTGACCCCAAGGATTCGCCAGCAACTGATAGTTGTGTGTATTAAACATAAACAGACATGTGCTAGTGCTGCTGTGATTTCCATTCTCGTTCTTACGGATACAATAATGAATGGGATAATAATGATCAGGAAGTTGCGTATTCGTTGCATAACGTCGCGATCAACAGCAACACCAGGTTGATTTACCAGGTAAGTTTACGTTTACTGGTCTGCCGTCGCTGTCTGAATGAGAAGTTGAAGTACAACTGACCGCTCTAGGAAATAACCCGTGTACACCGCAATAAGTGCAAGCGCATTAATCAGGAAGTTAACTCACAAAGACGGTTACTGGCATCAGAAGAAGACATTCCACATTCTTTGGGTATTTCATGAGAAGGGTGTGTCGTCACAATGGAAAAGTTACAGGAGAAAGCACTGGCAAACTGCAGGATGTGTATAATGCGAAGAAATCCATGGTGAGCAATCTGAAAACATGACAAGAGATGCTCTACATGCAACGGAAAGCCACTGAAAGCCTGCAAATATCTGGCAGATACTGGACGACTTACTCAGAACATGGATGCATTCAAACCAACTGTCACAGAGGCAACGTTCTAGTTAGAATATGTCACTTGATGATGATGGCAAAGTAATACAGTGAAATAAAATCAGTTTGGAAAATATATTTTCTTTATTTTGAAATTATTTTCATACACGAATCCACAAATTACTTCCCACAATTGTATATCTGATGGTAACCAGACAATTACAAATAAGAGTTGACATAAAAAAGTCTGTATTTGTCCCAAAGTTTGTACACATGTATACCATGCTCATATAATGAGTAAAGATTTCAATGTTTGATGATAAGCAAAGGACTGATAAACGTATAACAGAAACAGTTTGATTACTGCACTGTTTGAAACTGTTGTGAATTATGCTAACTGTGTGCAGATTGTGCTTGAGTAAAGCTACAAGACTTGCACTGGATGAATAAATATTGCTTGATGATAATAGGAGGAGGAGGAGGAGGAGGAGGAGGAGGAGGGAGTCTTGATGACGGGCGAAGTGATGCCTCTTGCTCCAAAGGTTGTGTGTTTGATTCCAGGCTCTTTCATTCGGTCCACAGGGGTAGTTTTCTCAGAGAGACACGGGAGTCGTCGCTGGAGCTAAGGAGTAAATACTTTGTGTGATGCGTTCGGCAGGTTGCTCTGCAGAATGATACCGAGGCATATGTGATAAAACCCAGTGCAATAATTTCAAATTTTAAACAGTGAATATGCAGTTATTTGTAAATTTTGGAGGGTGGGAGAAGAGTACAGTTTGGAGATTTGGCATCTGCCTCAACTAGAAATCTGCTGGACCAGCTGGTAACAACTGATGATGTCAATGACGTGGGTCAGACAACATAAATGACAACATGCTTGTTGAAATATTGCATATTAGCAATCTCAAAGACTGTCACTGCCGTCTCCAGCATATTTTGAAATATATCCAAGACCTAAACAAAGTATTGTTGTATATAGTTAAACAAACTGCTACAGAAATAATGCCAAATTTATTAAGAAATCTGCAATATGGTGGGCAGCTGACATGCTTTTGTGCAATACAAGAGGCAATCAAATGGGAACATAATTTACACTACACAACAAAGTAAAAGTCTGATACAAAGAAGTGAAAAAAAAAAATAAAACATATTATGCAAGGTTAAAATAAATTAAATGCACAATGTTCGACAATTAAAATACTGGATTTAACTGCAAAAGTAACAATATTTTGCCATGACTTATAAAGATGTAACCTGTAAACATAAAACTAACCACCTGACAAAGCATTAACAGTTCAACGGTTTGGCAAGAATTTAGACATTAAATACACAATAGGCCCTTTTTGCCAATGAAATAACTCAAGTCCTATTTGTCAAATAAATGCAAACAACAGTACAGCTCTGTCTATCTGGCCTGTAACAGAGACATTTCCAAAGCTAGAAAAACATGCTTTCCAAAAGAGCACAATGAACCCATTAAGCAGATGTGGGTATTGTCTAACACTTAGTCCTGAAAACCTAAAGATTGAATGATTAGTTTTGTGAATATATTTAATACTCAGACCAGAATTGGTACTTCCAGCCCTCATTTAAAATCCCTTGAGAAAATGACCTTGGTAAAGAGGCCATAACATTTAATCTTTAATATTAGGGCCTTACATTGGGTTCTGGTAATTGTTGGCTAAACTATGCGCCACTTTCATGTTGTGCAGTATGCTAAGAAACAAGTTAATCATTTATATCCTGGTGCTGTTTAAATGAAACAATAATTGATGATCACTCTTTAGTTTCTGTTATCTGTTGGGATGTCATCCTTGAACTCCGGATTTTAAAACAATATACCTTCATTAATAAAGTATATCATGTTGCTGGTGATGACATAAAATATGCATGATCTGATTGATGCAGAGGTTAAAACATGTTAAGATTGGGTGCTTGACCTCGCACCACAAGGAAAGTCCATAAATGACTGACGTTGGAGTGGGTTCGCCTGATGGCAAGGGACACTGTTAATAGGGAAAGCTAACCCACACGCAAAATTCAGTCTATCATTACTATAAATAGTGTGCATGGACTACGCTCGAGTTTAAAGCGAGCGAGCGCAAAAAAAAAAAAAACCAACAAAAAACTGACGCTGCTTTCTACCTACAACTAAGTTTAATTAGAAAATTTCATACATGAAAAATGGTGCAGTCAACGGGTTGAACATATTATGACTAGCTCATGTAAATGGTTAGGAAGATTGAATATTCCCACAGTATCACAAATGATTGAAGCTGGAAACTACTTTATCAATAGAAGCTGTACAGACAAATCATATTAAAGTTAAAAACCATACAATCACAGGATGCATACTGTCTTAAGAATGTTGCGTGCAGAACTTTATAAATAGTCATGACTTAATGAGACTTGTCTAGCTATATAAATCAATTCTGTGTAGATCACTTTAATTATCTTTAAAAATAAAATTATGAACATAATTGTGAGAAAATATTTATTAATTACTTTATATAGTATATTTTAAACTTGCACAACAGACATCATTCCTACAGATCACCAAAGTTTCATGATATATTTAGTTTTCAGCAAAAAAAGTATATCTTTCAGATTATTTTTCTCCTTTAATATACAACTACAAATGGTTCACATACAACTTCAGAATTGCCTTGCAAGATGTTTCATGCATTACATCTGGCAACAGTAAGGTTACCTTGCAAACACATTTGCAAAAGGGTGGGCCATATACCTAGAATGACTGGATATGTCTAGAAAACTGAAGCCAAGTGATGTTGTTAAGTTAGTTTCATATCCTTTACAGGACGTAGCAGTCAACCCCAGCATTGCTTGGCTGTTCGTGATTCCTGGGTAAGTTTGCGTTCAGTAGTTTACTATTGGTGATTGCTTTCTGAACGACCGGCACCCATACCATTTCATAAAACACCAACGTAAGGCAGTCTGTTGCCAAATCGCCCACAGCTGTGTTTCTAACGTGGTATGTGGGATTACAAACTGCCCCCGTAACCCCTTTGCCATGGAGCTCCCACCTAAAAACAAAGAAATGGGTTTGTAAAGAATTGCATTTGTTTACTTTTACAAGTAATTTTCAGGAGAATAACAAAAATTACTTCAAAATACAGTTGATGGATGTAAATTTAAACACTAAATGGCCTTCTGACCTTTGTATGTGATTATCAATTGTAGAATTTAATACTGTATTTAAGGTATTATGAAATTATGTTATGGACATCGCCATTTGCACTAGTTGTACACAAAATGCACTGAAATAAATCAAAGCAGCACATTATATAGTTTGGACTAATACTCGATCTTTGCAATTTGCATGAGTTCAATATTCTTTTTAACACAACTCATGTTCAATCTTCTTATATATAAATTAGGATCTCCGCCTGTCTGTCTGCCTGTATGTATGTATGTCCTTTATACGTTCGCGAACGGCCCATCCGATTGAGATGAAATTTTCTACACGCCTTCCTTTCATTCCAGCGCTGCCAACTGTCATATTTTTTTAAATTCTTCCTCCTCCTCCCATTCCCAAAATACGTACGTAAATATATGATGATGATGATGAAAGAATCCCCGAACCAAAACGCTAGGGAAAGGGAAGAAAATGACGTGACTACACAGAATCGTCACACGGCAATCATCATCATCATCAAGTGCCGTGACGGCTGGCGTAGGCGTTCAACTCTGCTGCTGATATATATGCCTCCATGCCACGGCAATATCAATAACAATTCACCTTTTTATGTGTAAGGAAGTTATCTACAGTCGTGTAGAAGGGAAGAACAATCAATGGAAGGACCGAAATCACAGAACCTAGACGAGTATGAATTCGGAATGGCGAACTCCCTCCTCCTCCTCCTCTTAATCCCTCCCTACTCCTCCTCCTCTCTCCGCCTATCTCTTCCTCCCTCCTCCACTCTCTTCCTACCCCTCCCTCCTCCTCCTTCCTCCCCCTACCTCCTCCTCCTCCCCCTCATCCTCCTGTCTCCTCCTCCCTCCTCCATTTACCCAAGACAGACAGACAGACAGATAGTCGGGAACGGGATCTTATATGACTACTTATATGATTTAAATGAGATGCTCTCCACCATGGGCTGGGCCGGGTCAGACAGACAGTCGGAAACGGGAACTTATATGACTACTTATATGAATTAAATGAGATGCTCCCCACCAGGAGTTGGGCGATGCCGGGCCGAGTCAGACAGACAGACAGATAGTCGGGAACGGGAACTTATATGACTACTTATATGAATTAAATGAGATGCTCCCCACCAGGAGTTGGGCGAAGCCGGGCCAGGTCAGACAGACAGACAGACAGATAGACAGACAGATTGTCGGTAACGGGAACGAGAACTTATATGACTACTTATATGAATTAAATGAGATGCTCCCCACCAGTGTCTGGGCGAAGCCGGGCCGGGTCAGCTAGTATTTCAATAAAATTGTTCCTTAGCGATGAAGTCAGTCTCTTAAAAGAAACATGGAGCATGTAAATATTTCAGCAGCCACCTCGTTTCATCATGTTGCAGGTCCTGCGCAAAATGCTGCTCTCACCAGAACCCACTGAACAGATTCTCAATCCTCTATCAGTTCTCCATCCTCATGTATTTTCATGCCCATTGTGTCTTCTGGCTGAGTGGCTAGAGACCCGGGTTCGATCCCTTAGTAAGGTGTGGGATTTTTTTCTGTCGGGGGCAAAAAGAAAATCCTAACCTGCATAGTTCGCGGCCACTGCACTAGCCAGGCGGCCTTAATTCCTCAGGCTCAAAGATCCCCATGCCATACACCGCAAGGTACTATATTGGTAGTAAATGACAGTTGTTTGTGTCTTCCATGTCCAGAGTCCAACTGTGTGCTGCTCAAGTCCTGCTTCTTGTTCCAGCAATGATGCCTTCCATCAGTTCTTTCTGAACTACTGTGACCTTCAATATGGCCAAAATATTTCAGTTTCTGCGACATAAGGCTGTTTATGATCCACTTTTATTTGATGATTAGATTTATTGACTGTATGCTTCTTCTTCTTGGTCCTTGGTATCTTTTAAATTCAAAAGCCCAAATTTTCTTCTTTAGCGAATGAGAAATGGTTCATGACTGATGTTCATGTGTTGCCACAGAAAAGATGCACGTTCTCAAAAATGTTACTTGAACTTTTCTAGTGTTGTGTGACAGGCTCTTAATGCTATTTAACCTCTGCACTGCTACGGCTAATCTTCTGAACTGCTTCTGAATGTCTACATTGTTGATTTTTCATCCAAGGCATTCGAAGTTAAGAGTCATTTTCAGTTTCTTTATTGTGGACTTCTTTGCTTGACATTTAGTATTGTCTGTGGACATTATTTCTGTGTCTTTTAAAGTTCAGAAAAGATTTCAATTTTTACTATCTTTTGACTGAAAGAATTTGCTCTTGTAATTCCTTAGCACTATTTGAGAGGACTTTAGCATCTGAATATCTAAGTGCTGGGACTGAGTTTCCATCAATTACAAATGGATCAAAATTGTCACCTGCCTCATCATTTTTGACATTTCTCATTACATTTTCTACATAAATATTGAACAGGCATGGGGAGAGAATACAGCCCTGTCTTACTCCCCTTTGCACCTCAAACCAGTTTGATGGTTCACCGGCTACTCTCACAGCTGCTTGTTGTTCTTGATATATGATTGGATTAAGTGAATTAAATGTGTTGGAAAGCCCACATTCTTTATGAAGTCAGTGCAGCCAACTATTTTATAAAAATACATTATTTGTGATAATAATGAAATAATTGACATTTCAACATATTTTACTGAAATTTAAATATTGAGCACAATCCACTACTGGCAACGCTGATCGCATTCCGGTATGAACCTAAGGCCTATCCACGTCAATATGGAAGCACTAGATTCGAGTTTCACCCTCGTTTGAGCTCGTCAGTAGTGCATATCCCTGACCGGATCCGGAAACAGTCCCGGATCACGCGTGTGAAGCGGGTGTGTAACCACGCGGCACACACTGGACACTGAATTTTTACTGAAGAAAATATTTATACAATTATTATGCATTTACCATTATGCTAATGCCAACTTATATCTCATCATAAATGAAGAAGGCGTGATAATTATTCACATAAAACACTTCACTGCATTTGAATTGTCGGCTAATGATAATCACATAGTATAAACAAATTACATTATTATAACATGGTAAGGAATTAAATATGTTAATTTTATCTCGTTTTTGAATGTGAGTTAATACATAGCATGTGCTTACATGCTTACAAAATTTAAGAGAAAAAAAAAACCCCAGACATTTTACAATTAAAAATGCAGAAAAAATGTAGTCTGTTAATTCTATCTTATTTTGAATCACAATTACTAGCAAAATAAGCTAGTTAAAGTACAATAAACCATTGATACAATCTGTTAATAAAAAAATACCTTTCTCTCTTGTTATATATGGGTTAATAATGATCATGCCGCTGTAACTAAGAAAACAAACAACAGACAATATACATAATATAAATGCAGTTTAAAATCTGTTACATACAAACAGGACATGTAGAAATTTGAAAACTGTGCACATATTTACATGCACATAAAATTTTATATATATGTGGTCGTATCCTACACCACTATCAGAAACTGAATTTTAAAAATATTTTTCAACAAACACCACAAAGAAATCAGTAGGATACAGTCACAGGTGACAGCAAATGTATACTAGGAAATTACATAAAATAGAGAAATCAAACAGCAATACACATAAAGTATTACACTTCAAGTAGCTTGTAAGAAAGAAATGAAATCAAAAGAAGAAAAGTCATAATAACAAACTGCAAAACTAGACTGACACCTCAAAAAGGAGAAGGTTAAAACATATAACAGGAAGTCTAAACAGAAGTGTAATCCATAATCGCATGAGATTAAAACATCAGTTTTATCATGTCTGTTGAAACTTGGGATCATTGTAATTATAACAGCCATTGTTTAAGTACGAATGGAAGAAAAACAAAAACAAAACAAGTTTATTAACATGCGCCAAGGGTGCAACATCTGAAACAATAAAATAGCAACTTCAATTTCTGATACAATTTCACCATAATTTCTTCCACAACTATTTAAATCCTTTTCTGAATCAAGAAAACACTTTCCAAAGAAAGCTTGCAACAAATGCAAGAGAAGTTTCTTTAACCCGTGTATCCATGTGACTGTTCAATTATTCTTGTGCTATTCTCATAATTTAAGACTAAATCTCAATTTGATGACAAGGTTACAAAAAAATTGACAGATGGCACACTGAAGTACCAGACTAGGTAAACCGATGCCTTTGAATTGATCAAAACACATACTTTATGTTTCTATACAATATTCCACGTTGCACAACATTCAACAACAATAAAATACTGGATGTAGCTGCATAAGTTACTATGATTTTGCTTTGTATAAGTCTTTTTTTGGATGTGATTGTGTTGTGCCTGTTTACAGCAGAGCTGCGATACTGCGCCAATAGGCTGACACATCTGACTTCTATGGGAGTTTGTTGACCGGGTTAACTTTCCGGTGAAACTTTAGGTTACGACTGGTGATTGTAATTTTTTGAAGCTAACTTCTTCAGATTGACTTACAACTGAAAATTACATCACATGTTAACACAAGAATGACCAGATGTGACTTGTAGAAATACTGGAATGGATGAATCATATATATATATATATATATATATATATATATATATATATATATATATATATATATATATATATATATATATATATATATATATATATATATATTACTTAATCTGGACTAGGCTCTCAACTATCTGAGCCACTATCAGTTTTTTTTTTCCTTCAGCGTTTCCATCCTGTTTCAGGATATTGCGGTCAACACCAGCATCTTTCAGCTGTATGTTGATTCCTAGGCTAGATTACGCTCATCAGCACGCCACGACTTTCTGAGCGACTGGCTTCATACTCTTATAAGTCACTGGTGTGACTCGAACCGCTTCCAATTATCGTGCACTCACGTCAATCACGAGAGTATTCAGAATTACAGAGAAAGCTGCTAACCCCTCGGCCAGGGAGCCGGCCACTATCAGTTGGGTTTGATAAATCTGGGGCAATTTTGATGGCCATCTCAAGCAGTGTACATTAAAAGTTGATCTCCAAATACATGACTAATATAATTTAATGTGACTGTGTCATACACAGCAACAACTACTGGTGTTAGGAAAACACCTGTGACTAGATTACACTGGACTGGTTCCTGCTCTGCTAACAGTGGACCCTTATAATACAACTCTCACATAACACTAATATACTCACACACACAACACTAAAATACAAGCTACATTTACTTCTCCACATCCTCCAAATATTTTGAGAACAGCTGAAATGTGACCTTTCCCTCCAAAGCTTTACCCATATTCGGCATACAAATGATCATGATCAGTTCTATTTAATGAAGTTTCTTTTTTAAGTTCTATTTAATTAACACCAGCACTGTGGTGCAGGGGTTGCGAATGCAATTCATAATCCTGCATACAGTAATTGAAACACAGCTGAGGGCGATTTGCAAGCAAGCCACCTTGCGTTGGTTTCCTTTACAAAGCTATGAGTATCAGTCATTACAAAAATGCAATGCCAAACTCCTAAACATAAACTTGCCAAGAAATTACAAGCAGCAAAAAATGCTGGGGTTGACTGTGATGTCCTGTAGAAGATATGCAACTCACTTTTAATTAAGTTACTGTTTAAGGTAAATTTTGTAACAAATCTCTTCTTTTGCTGCCTTTTATGTCCGAATGGAGCATGTGCCCTCTAGCATCCTTTAATGTCTTCTGCAGCGTCCTTCATGTACTCCATATTACTCATTTCTTTCTCTAATTCTCTTTAAACATTAGGACCAACAAATGCTGCTGGGAAATTAATTGGAGGATGCAGAGAGTTAATATCAGATTTCAAGACACATTTACTCTATACAGAATATTATTCAAACATGGACAACTATCTATGATGCATTGGGCAACAATCGTTGTGCAGCGGACATTTCTCCACGAGCCCGGAATGAACATGCCAGACTAGCTTGCTGTTTCATAGCCATAAGGATTGTTTGACTGCCATCTCCATAGATCCTCACCTGAAAAATGTAAAGATGATGTTCAGTGGGTGAGTTAAAGTTGAGTGATATTAATTCCAACTTTTACAAGAGCGTTGTTAAATTGACTAGTACTGTCAAAGAAATATTTTTAAAAAAAAGTTAGTTAGTCGCAGTTCCAACTTCACGGCAACGGGTCGTCCCCATATTGCTCCGTTCCTGTGCCAGTGAATATTACAAAATGCTCCTCATTGCCTCATGTGAACAATGGAATAGACAGGAGTGGTGGCAAGCCAACAGCCCACACAGGTACACTGTGCATAATGCCGCCGCTAGAATGCCAACACAAAAGTCCTCCTCGAAAAATACAGTTCATCGTCGATGGAAACGGCAGTCACCAGAAAGACTTCATTGACCGGGGTTTTATCCCATATGGCTAGCTAGCGATGTAGAAAAGGGGGGTTTTGAGCCTGAGGAATTAGGGCCACCTGGTTAGTGCAGTCGCCACGAACTGTGCAAGTTAGGATTTTCTTTTTGCCTCTGACAGAAAACAAAATCCACACCTTACCGAAGATGTGAACCCGGGTCTCCCGATGGAGAACCTGACATTCTAGCCACTGGGCGAGCCGCTCCTCAATGACTAGTACTGCTTATACATAATGATTCATGCTCTTCTTCTTTCATTCTCTTGAAATATGTCTGTAACTGCAATGTTGTCTCTTGTATTAATTCACTTGTCTTTTTTTAGTTCACTCAGTGGTCCATAGAGTTTATCTTCCATTGTCATCTCTTTAGGCCAGAAGGTTTGCCTAGACATGTAATTTGGGCAGTCTTGGAGTATATGCTCTGCTGTCTGCGATGCCAATCCACATGTGCACATGGCTGTTTCACCAATCTTGAATTTTATACACATGTGGTTGTGTAATCTATTGTGTCCTGTTCTGAGGCACAGAATAATGACTTGTTCTGGTCTGTCCATAACGTCATAGTCGCCTTGAGCAGGTATTGGTGGCTTTCTGACTGATTTGATCATTCTTTTCTTTTGGTGGTATGTAACGGGCAAATCAGGCTGTTCTTCTTTTGCTCCTTGCTTAGCTAATCAATCGGCTCTCTCATTTCCGGGTATTCCACAGTGGGATGGTATCCACTTTATGGTGACCTTATGCTGACAGCTAAGTTCAGAAAGTAGTGTCTTTAGTACTGGCAATTTCCCAGACAGGAGTGCCTCGAGTACTGATTTTGCATCTGTCAATAGCACCACCATTTTCATGCCCATTGCATCTTCCATCCTCTGCTAGTTCCCCATCCTCATGTATTTTCATGTCCATTGTGTCTTGATATATTGTCTGATCTAGAGATCTTATTTCAAGATGTGGATGATCAATGGGAAATGTTGAAGAATTCAATCAGTTTAGCTGCAGAAAAAACTATTCCAAAATTAAAGAAAGTGGGTCGTCAGACATGGATGACTGAAGAAATTTTACAGCTAATGGAAACAAGAAGACAGAATAAAAATAATCCTGCCAAATATAAAGAAATTCACAGAAAAGTCAGAACATTATGTAAGGAGACAAAAGAAGCATGGCTAGAGAAAAATTGTATAGAAATTGAAACATAACACAACAGTAAAAATACCAAACATAATGCACAAAAGAATTCAGGAGCTTACTAATCAAAGAACGCATACATCAGCAGGCTCCTTAAAGACAAAAGATGGAAAAATCATAATAGAAAAAGATCAGATTTTGCATGTATGGTCAGATTATGTGAAAAACCTTTATGATGATAACAGAGAAGAACAGTATGATATTCAAAACAATAATGAAGGACTATCAATTTTGAAGATGGAGGTTCAGAATGCTCTTAACCATACGAAATCTGGCAAGACCCCCGGTCCAGACAGCATCACAACAAAAATGATTAATGAATTGGAAGAATACGGAATAGATAAAGTTACCAGACTCCTGAATACCATCTATGATACTGGAGATATACCTCATGAATTATGTAATTCTGTATTTATTGCAATCCCAAAGAAATCAGGAGCCTTGGAATGTGATCACCATCGAACAATTAGTATAATGAGTCACATCACAAAGATTTTGTTAAGAACTATCAAGCAAAGAATTAGGAAGAAAATACAACCTGAAATAGGAGAGGAACAATGTGGGTTTGTAGAAGGCAGGGGTATAGTAAATGCTGTGTATATACTGAGAACAGTAATTGAACGTTTTATAGTCTGCTTTGTTGACTACACAAAGGCTTTTGAGAAAGTGAGACATGTCGACATGATAAGGATGCTTGAAGATCTACAAATTGATGGAAAAGACCTTAGACTGGTAACAATAACATATATTGGAAACAACAAGCTGCCATATGAATTGATAATGAAGTAGGTCAATATCAGCCTATTAAGAGAGGTGTCAGACAGGGATGTATAATGTCTCCAGATCTTTTTTCCCTGCACAGTGAACATATTTTCAGAAATATAGAAGATATGGAAGGAATCAACATTGGGGGACGATACATCAATAACATTAGATACACGATGATACAGTCTTGATTGCAGACAATGAACAGGACCTGCAACTTTTAGTAGATGCGGTTGTTGCACACAGTGAACAACTAGGAGTTAGAATTGAATTGTAAGAAGACACAGGTTATGGTTGTCACTAGGAAGGAAGAAATACCACAAAGTAATATACAAGTAAATGGGCATATTCTTAAACAAGTGAATTGGTACAACTATCTCATAATAGTCATAACATCTGATGGGAGATGCCTTGAAGAGATTAGAACAAGAATTGCCATGGTGAAGGTAGCCTTTTGCAAGATGAAAAACATACTGACCAATAAAAAGATATCAATTGAAACGAGAAAAAGAGTGTTGAAGTGCTACATAGAACCTGTACTTTTATATGGATGTGAGGCGTGGACAATGAGCAGACAAGCTGAAAAACATCTGATGGCTGTGGAAATGTGGTTTCTGAGGAAAATGCAAAGAATACCATGGACAGATAGAAAAACCAATGAACAAGTCCTTCAAGAAACAAATGAAGATCGTAAACTGATTAGAGACATTAGATGTAGACAGTCAAAATTTTTTGGGCATGTTATGAGAAGAAATGAATTGGAGAACTTGGTGACAACTAGCAAGATCGAAGGGAACAGACCAAGGGGAAGACCAAGAATTAAATACCTGGATGGCTTGGCCACGTGGCATGGTCGAGACAGAAACACGGAGCTGATCCACGACTCTGGTGATGGAGTGAGATGGCAGAACATGACCGCCCACGCTTATCGGCATGGCACATGATGAATGAATGAATAGCACCACCATGGCTGATATTTAGTAATTTCTCTGTTGCTATTTTTATTGCCTCAACTGCAGCATCATAGTTATGGCAATACTTTCCTGTTGGTACTCTGGCCGTGTCCCTAGTATTATTTGGGTATTCTATGTACACTCCCACTTCTCCATTTCGAACAGCATTTTGTGCTGACCCATCTGTGTAGACTCAGATCCAGAGGTCCTGTGGGTATTCTTCATCAAGAAAGCTGAGAGTGGCTGTTGTTCTTCCTTTTCAAATATTCCTCTCACTTTTGTCCGGATTTGTAGTGATAGTCTATGTTCATCTTTCCATGGAGTTCGCTCTGGAATAGTTTTCAGGGGGATACCAACTGTAGGCAGACCGGTGGTTTCTCTTCAGAGTCGTTTGGCCTGACGAATAAAACTGCTTCTTTTCAACCATCCCATAGCTAGGTTTTCAAATATGTTCTTCATAGGGTGGCCTGGCAAGCTGAGGAACTTTTCTGCTCGTATTAGCGTTTTTGTATCTCTGCGCTCTTTCGGTGCTTGTGTCCTCCCCATCTTCTCCATTTCCACTATAGGGGTTGATCTCATCCCTCCTGTGGTGACTCTAAGTGCTTGATTGTGCACCTTGTCCAGCTCTTGTAGTGTGGTTTTGTTTTAATGCTGAACACCACACAGTTGACCCGTATACCAGGTGTGGTTGTATGCTCTGTTGATAAACTTTGCTAAGTATTTTCCCACTGGATCTCCATGTGGTTCCACTTAATTTTCTCAGGATGGCTATTTTCCTTCTGGCTTCTGCTACTGTTTTGTTGATGTGCTTTCTCCATGTCAGCCTGCCATCAAATGTTACTCAAAGGTATGTTGGTTCTTTATCTTCTCTAAAGGGTATTCCATTTATCTGGATGATCCCTGCCTTTTGTTTTGGAGAGAGGGTAAATAGAGTGAAGCTGAACTTGTCAGTGTTTATGTTGACACACCATCTATATGCCCATGCAACAAATGCATCTACAGCTCTTTGTAGTAATCTGGTGGCCACTGATGCATGTTCTTTTGTGCTCCATAGAACCAGGTCATCGGCGTACATTGCCGCTTTAATTCCATGCGGTAGGTTAGCAACAAGATCATTGATGAAGATTAGAAAAAGTATGGGGGACAAGACTCCGCCCTTGGGAACACAGTGACGCGGTAGTACTTTCTAGATCTTGAGTCCATCTATCTGTACTCGAGCTCTTCTGTTGTGCAAGTATGCTTTCGCCCATTTGTACATTCTTCCACTGACTTTACTGTTTCTTCAGACCTTTTTTCCAGACTTCGTCAAAAGCTTTCTTCAGATCTATCCATGACTGATTCATGTGAAGGATAGCTTCTGATAGTTTTACATCACACATCATCATCATGTTACAGGCTGGCCCACTGGAAAGATACCCAATATTTTGCTAGTTCCCTGGCTTCTTGCATTTTCGTGACGTGTAAACTGATCCCTAACTTAAATCAAAACTGTAAACTGATTAGAGAAATTAGACACAGACAGGCAAGATTTAGTGGGCACATGAGAGGAAATAAACCAGAAAACTTAGTGAAAACTGGAAAAATTGGTGGAAAAAGAGCAAAGGAAAGGCAGAGAGAGACCAGCAAGTGCTGGGCAGACACACAGGAAATACTTACACATCTCATTAAGGCCTAGAGTTGCTCTCCATCCCAGTTCATTCTCTGCTTTCTCTGGGTTAGCATAGACTGAAGCTATGTCTCCAGCTCGGCGAGGTGCCACTTCATAGGGGATCTGTCAAATATAACATACAATCATTATTAAAAATAAGCAGTTTTACACACAGACACACACACCCTGATTTTCATTGTTTCTTTTTTCTTTTCCACTTCAATCATTAAATTTTATCAGTTATAACCAATTTCATCCATCTCTTATATCTGTAAGCTGGCTCCGTGGCAAAGGAGATACGGATGCAGTTTGTAATCCCGCATTCAAAACCACAGCTGCGGGCAATTTGGCAGCAAACCACCTTGCATTGGTTTTTATGAAATGGTATGGGTGCTGGTCGTTCAGAAAGCAAAGGCAAACTACTGGAAGAAAACATGCCCAGGAATCACAAACAGCGCAAAAATGCTGGGGCTGACTGCTATGTCCTGTAAAGGATATGCAACTAACTTTCTCTGTGTTTCTGTACGTGAGAGAAAGAGAGAGATAGAGAGAAAGAGAGAGATAGAGAGAAAGAGAGAGAGAGAGAGAGAGAGAGAGAGAGAGAGAGAGAGAGAGAGAGGTTAATGAACCATTGGCCAGGACAAATATCATTACTCACCTTCTTCTTTCTTCTTCTCCCCTTTATTTCACATTGGGGCACAGGACCTCAAAAAACTCACACCAAGCCCTCCTATCTATTGCTATCTCCTGCATCTGCCCCCCCTCCCCCACCAGCCCCCATGTGCGCCCCCTCCCCCCATATTATTCATCTCTGAAATTCTCTTTGTAGGTGTCCCACTATTTTGTTCGCCTTGTGGGTTCCAGACAAGAGAGCTTCTAGTTGTATTGTCCTCAGGTTTTCTCACTGTGTGCCCTATCCAGCACAAACATCTTTTCCCCACCTCGTGATTCATTGGAATTTGTTTAGTTCATTCCTTCAGCTCCAAATTGGTGATTCTGTCACAGCAATTAAGTGCTACTATTCTGCGCAGGAACTAATTAGTGAATGTTTGTAGTTTATTAGTAATACTTTTAGTCATTCTCCATGTTTCCATTCCTACAGTGGAACAGATTTAACACTGCAGTTTAACATTCTCAGTTTCATGATCAGTTTAACTTCTTTTGAATACCACATATTTCCTATGGATAGCAGCTCAAGCAAAGATACAGATAAGTAACCTTAATACTTTCATGTAGTCTTTCATGTATTTGTTTATATATTTTTGTTTGTTCTGTGCTGACGAAGGCTTTGGCCGCAACATCCATTTTGTTTCTTGTAGCCGTGCTCTAGTAAAGCTCACAATCTACTTCTCTTTTTTCGGTGATTCATTCATCACATATTTCCTAGTGCTATAAAAGCTCTTCTTGCTTTTTGTATTCTAATGTTAGTATCTACCTGTTCCCCCATTTCTGTCTATATTGCTTCCTAAATAGAAATTTCTTACCTAGAGGTTAGAAAACCTAACTCCCTATAAAGTACTTTTCTTGGGGCTGAACACACTTCTCAAAGGGGTCCTGCCATTGATGCAAGCACTTCAGGCAGGCCTCTCTGGGAATGAAGTACAACATGGCCGTCCCATTCCATGTAACATCTTCGCACGATGTAAATTATATTTGACCAAGAAAGTCTGAATCAGTAGCGAAGAATAGTGGGAGATGTTACAAGGATGGATCTTGGCAGCTGGTGTTCACCAGGAGCAGATAGAGGATGGAGGTATACAGAAGGCTTGCCATGTGGCTGTCAGTGTTGTGAGCAGCCTAAGCTGGTTATTATACCTCTGTTGTCTTAGCAGGACAGAGAAACTGCCCCAGATGTGAGAGACCAACATCTTAACTGCCTAGTCACACGATTCTCCTCAAATCTGTTAAGTCTGATGTTTAGACATCAAGACAATGATCAAGTGTTCTCTGTTGGTCTTAAATCAGGACCACAGAGCTGACTGCTGTTTTCCAGTGGTCTTCTGTTCAAATCCCATAGTTCTATCTTTCACATGAAGTAAATGTCCACAGTCAAGGACTTCCATAACTCCTAATCTTGAGTATCACAGCCTGGGATTCTGAGATAAGTAGCAAACATTTTTTGTTTTCAAATTTCATTTTCTCTTCATGATTCTCATCTTTTTATTCTTCTAATCTTGTTCTTATATTATGTCTTAATGTAATCACTGGAGGGTCTCTGAGATTATGTTGTGTTGTGTGTATTTGTTTGCTGATGAAGGCTGGTCTCATCACCAGGTCCTTGTATTGTTCGTAATTCTGTTCTGTAAAGCTGCATTACTTTATGTTATTTTATATTGTTTACATTCCCAGTCTTCAGTAATATCTGTAAATACAGCAATGCTTGCAGCCTGTTCATTCTTTAATGTTATTGGTTCCAGATTTCATGTTCACCCTCTTTGCTGTTGGAATTCAACTGTATACTGGAGAACAGTTAGAGACATGACCAACCAGGCTCTTTTGTTTGGCCATATACTCGACACCATTTGCAATAACACCAAATAAACAGTAGATCAGTTAGTACTCACGGTTTTGCCAGATGCTTCCTCAAATGCTCTGACCATTTCTAACACTGAATATCCTACACCAGTGCCTAGATTGTAAGCCTGGAGAACAAAAAAGACATTTTCTTGCACATATATAATGGAACAATCAGAGAGCTTTTAATACACAATTAAAAAAGACCACACATGAATTCATTAAACACAATAACTATAACATCAATAGCCAAAGTTTGAAACAAAATTATACAAACTATACAGAATCATGCGCAGCTAAACTATGTTGTGGACCATATTTAACATTATGATCCCTTTACAGCTAATAGATATCATGAACTGCCAGACTATAAGGGGTAGGGGTCAAAATGGGGTTGTATTTGGAGCAACTGACTGGAGTGGATACATCTTGGGTTGGTTGATGGGCTATAGACGGCTTGTAATTCCCATAAAAAAGTGAAATGGGAAATTTAAAATAAGTTAAGATAGCTATTTGAGAAGAGTTCATTCAGCAAGTAAATGTGGTAATACTGAAATTCTGTTTGAAGAGCGTAATGACTCCACAAGGTGCTAACCTCTTGCTACCAGAATGTCACTACATATTTTACACTGTGCTTTAGGATTTGTTTGTACTGCATCTGATTGGGGAATGTGCTGCCAGGAATAAAAACTTAATTGGTTGACAATGTTGTTCAGTGATTTTGTAATGGAAGAATGACTAACAAAACTGCTGCAATGACAATGAGCCATAGAAATTAATATAATAGCATCTTGTTATACACTGTGGCTAAGGGCTTGCGAACGCGGTTTGTGAGCCCGCATACCCGGGTTCGAAACACGGCTGTGCTTGTTTTTTTGAAAAAGGTATAGGAACCGGTCGTTCAGAAAGCAATGGCAAACTAATGAACATAAAATTTGCCCAGGAATCACGAACAGCGAAAATGCTGGGGATGACTGCTATGTCCTGTGAAGGACATGCAACTTATTTTTTTAATACATAAATAAGCAAAATATATGTTTGAAAATAAAAAGTAATGGTGTAAATAATGTTGTAATCTATACTTTAAACAAAATTAATCAAATCACCAGCCCTAACCTATGAAACATAAACAAGATCTATATTTCAAACAAAGATAAAAACAAACCAAAGTTAGTGAAAGTCTACATTTAGATAAGAGAAGCTACAAAATTCATGTAATATTTTGAGTGTGTAAAAATCTATGACAAATAAATTAAACTACAAAATCTTGTCTATAAAATCAATATTTAATTCAAAGATAAACAAATGACACAATGTAAAGTTAAATATAAGAAGAGAATCTATAAAAGTACTTACCACACACCCACAGTCAGCCTTCAGCTTATCTATAGCTGCCACATGACCCTTAGCTAGGTCGACTATATGAATGTAGTCTCTGACACCTGCAGAAGAATGAACAAACAAGTAAACACAACACCACTGGGAGCCCTGTATGTTGATGGGCAGCAAAGTGACACAATGGCTAGTGTTAGACCTGGCCCTGCACTTTCAGCAACCTATCAATATATTCTAAACATGGAAGACATGGTTCCTGGTAGAGAAGGCAGGGGTCAACCAGCGCTGAGATGGACACAGGACATTGCAGACACCTGGGGCTTGAAGGTCAATGAGGCAGGGGTCACCCAGCACTGAGATGGACACAGATTCTGCAGCCAAAGTTTTCTATGGGTTGATGTAGCGACACACACCAGCCCTCCTTAGTCATCTTCTATGAAACATAGTAGGCTCGAGTGTTGCTTTTCTTTGCGTCCCTTATGGGCCCTGGTAACACACGGGTGGATTTATCTGGGCAAACCAGATCTGTATCTTCCAACTACCCTTGTACTGAAATGTTTAGGTGTTAATATATAACATGACAACAGGAGACAAAGATTCTGGCAATTTAAGACATGACTCTTATAAATATACCACACTAGAGGGGAATACTGAAGGCAGATAAGTAAACTCTGGGAGACTGTCAAAGTATACAACAGAGTGATAGATAAGGCACTGGAGAACCATTTAAGCCAACCTACTCTGTGAAGCAGGCACTTGGTCGACTGACTGATATACAGTGTGACAAAAACTTAACTAGTGTTTTGGTGTTAGGATGTGTCCACAGCAACTTGCCCTAAGAAGGGCCATAAGTTAGGAATTGCCCTGATGATGATGACGATAAAGGGGCCAAAAATATCTATTAGATGTAGTAGTTTACCTGTGCCATCAGGAGTGTCATAGTCATCTCCATAAATTGTCAGATGCTCTCTTCTGCCCACAGCAACCTGAGCTATGAAAGGCATTAAGTTGTTGGGGACTCCCTGTGGGTTTTCCCCTATCTTGCCAGATTTATGGGCACCCACTGGGTTGAAATAACGCAGCAGAATGCCTTTCCATGTCTGTAGGAAGAAAAAAATAATTTAAAACTCTTTCCGTTGCTGAGTTAACTCATTAGATATCACAAGTTAATGATTTAGTTGCACTTCATGCAATTGAAAAAAGAAAAAAATTAAAAGTGAAACATAACTCATTGAATCTTTTCAAATATCAAATGGTACAAATATGTTAAACACGTAGTTGAATAATGAACATAATATATTTCTCCAACAGCTTAATTTTAAATCTGGTAGTTAATGAGTTAAACCACCCAACTTTAGTGATTACTTCGACTTCTGTCCCAGAAAGTTGTCACTTTAACTCATTCCATTCTAATGGTTTCTTTAACTTCTGCCATTCAAGGAAAAATTACTTGCTATTTCCCAGCAGGTACTTTCAGTGTCAGCAACCTACAACTATGGATTATGCAGAGAATTCGACCCAGTGTCAGAATTATTTATTGGTTTTGTTGTTTCCATTACAAATACCTCCTTAAAGGTCAGTTTAGTGATAGATTCTGCTGTTATCATTGCAGATACCATAAAGGTCAGTTTAGTGATAGATTCTGCTAATATCACTACAGATACAATGTCAGTATATCAGCTGTATGGTGTCTGCATAATTAAGAAAACAGAACTACCCAACTTCCACAGCAGAATTTAAACTTCTATTCTGATCAACTGTAAGTGTCAATATGACACAAATGTTTGTCATGTCACATAAAATTTCAGCCCTGATAGTAATCCCACAATGCACCTCATTTATAATCCCATAATACACATGATCTAAAATCCTATAATGTGTGTGATCTACAATCCCATTACACACATATCTGCAATCCCATAACGCACATTATCTACAATCCTATAATGCACAGAAGCTTGCGATAAATGTATGTTCAAAACAATGTAATCCCTTAGTAAATTTAAACACAGAAGCCCCATACAAAAGGTTACCTGATTTATTGCCTGGCATATTTCTATGCATCTCATCAGGTGCATACTGCAGAATTATACATCACATGAAATGAATGGATGAACCATATTTTGAGTGAGATACATAAATACACATGCACCGTACCTTATCTGCATTGCATACATCCCGTATGATCTCCTCAATGAAATACTTGGTTTTCCCATAGGCATTTGTACAACCTCCAATAGGGTGATTCTCGTCGACTGGCAGATACTGTGGTGAGCCATACACAGTGGCTGAGCTTGAGAAGATGATGTTCTTTACATCAAACTCTTTCATAACCTGGTAACAGTTTTAACATAAACAGAATGAACGAATGAGTAAACATATTTTATTTAAAAAGGCTTCAGAATTGAACATGCAGATGCATCTTACACTCACAGTTCGTTTCAATAACCATATTAAAGCTTGCACTATTAAAATGACTTTGAAGGAATTTCTGCATTTTACATTAACATAATTGCATACATATACACATTTCCTTAACTCTATTTGCAAAAGTTGATGTTTACTTCCGGGTAATTTTGCACCACTTGATGTGATTAAAACACTGCCGCAAATTTACCAAACTCTGCTAGAAGTGGCTTCAACAGTTGAGATTACAAGTCCAGATAAGTATGCTTTGATTTCCATTAAAACATACCAACAAATCACTTCTGGCAACCAGTCAAATGTGGCGGGATTATGTAATAAGTGATTTGAAGCAACAGGTTTCAGTTACTATTATTAATCATGACCGACCCAGAAATTACTCCAAAAAATAAGCTTGTGAAAAGGCATTTTAATGCATATACACTATGAGTTTAACAGTGATGCAGCATGATTTTGTTTATTCGTTTTTATTAATACCATGAAAACAGAAACATGCAACAGTTATAAATATAGATATCTAAATAACCATATATACAGAACCTGTATGCAAAACTTCAGAGTGAGAATAAAAAAGGGTTTCAAGTAATGACAACATCTGAATAATATAATGTTCTATGAATGAAAACTTCAAGTTCAAATGACCAACAACAATTATGCTTCTGAAATGACTCAGCAATGAGAATAAACAACTGTGGTTTATGATGTTTTACACCTGTTAAGAAGTTTGTATTTAAAGTGATTCTAAACCAGAAGAGTTCTACAGTAAATATGATATGTGAAATTTAGCAAGCTTTGGGTTTAATAGTTTCAGTTAATATGTACAGTAAAGGTAGTCATAAAGCAGTTACTGCCATTGGGGCATAGGTGTGAAGTGTTAGGCTCTTCACATATTCTAGGTCATGGCATATGAGGTAGGGAGGTAGGTTTGCATCCTCATCGCCTTTCCTATCCAGACAATTCTGAAAATCAGTGACTATTTATTGATGCAGGGTTGGCCCCAGAGCCATGTTGGCATGCCAAGATTCAAACCTTTTTCCTCATCTTTCATCTCCCAACAGAGCACAGACTCCCAACCAATCCACACTTGGCCTTCCTATGCCTTGCTGTTCCTGCATCTCCCTCCATTTCCTCCTCAAATGACTAATCTCTCTCTAATTCTCTTCTCTGCATTGTTAGGTCTCCGTCTACTTCTTTTACCCTTTGGATTCCAGAGACAGGCCTTTCTATTAAAGAGTTTAGAGCAAGAATCATTATGGCAAATGTAGCCGTCTACAAAATGGAAAACGTACTGACTAATGAAAAGATGTTAATTGCAAGGAGAAATCAAGTGTTGAAGTGCTACAAAGAACCTGTACTTTTGCATGGATGTGAAATAGGGACAATGAGCAGACAAGCTGAAAAACATCCAACAAAGTGGAAATGTGGTTTCTGAGGAAAATGCAAAGAATACCACGGACAGACAGAAAAATCATTGAGCAGGTTCTGCAAGAAGCAAATGAAACCACAAATTGATTAGAGAAATTAGATGTAGACAGTCACATGTTTTGGGGCACTTTATGAGAAGAAATAAGCTAGAAAACTTGGTGACAGCTGGCAAGATTGAGGGGAAAAGAACATGGAGAAGGCAGAGAAGTAAATATCTGGATGACTTGACCAAATGGCATGGTCGGGACAAGAACACAGAGCTGATCTACGACTCTGGTGATTGTGTCAGATGGCGAAACATGACTGACCATGCTCCCTGCTGAAGAAACAAGAACATTTAACTCACGGTTAACTATACAAGTTGAACACACAAACTTACCTCTAGCAAGTTAACTGTTCCCCCAATGTTATTATGGTAATACAATAAAGGCAAGGCCACGGACTCTCCCACTGCTTTCAGTCCAGCAAAATGCATAACAACTGAAATCTTATGCTGTAATAACAAACAACAACTACCGAATTATTTGAATACTGAAACTATGTGACAATTCCATTAAAATATTTACATACATGGTGTATTTTTAATGACTGGGGATTTTGGAAATACTGCCGTTCCAAGTTTTGTATTCACCCTCCGTGGAGTTCGCCGTGCTCCCTGGAGGAACACCAAGTAGTTAACAACGCTGCTCGTAATCCTGTATATCCACGTGGGGAAAACAGCTGCATGAGATTCAGCAGCGGAACACACAGCGCTGGTAACTTATGGGGGTATGTGAGTCAGTCGTTCAGAAAGCAACGGCAAACTACTAAATATAAAACTTGCCTAGTACATCAACAGCAGTTGAAAAATGCTGGTGTTGACTGCAACGTTCGTAAGGGATATGCAACATAAAAAAAAAATCTGTGTTCATGCAACATAAAAGATAAATACTAAACTTGGAATGGCAATGTTTTAAAAAAACCCGTCATTAAAAATACACCCTACACCTTTTTGGTGAGAAATTAAAATTTCTTCATGTTTCATTTCTGGAAACAAATAAAATCAGCCCATGGTCCATTTGTGGATTATAGGAGTATCATGATGGAAGCACCATCACTCAGTGTGGGTTATAGGAGTATCACGATGGAAACACCATCACTCAATGTGGATTATAGGAGTATCACAGTGGAAACACCATCACTCAGTGTGGGTTATATAAGTATCATGATGGAAACACCATCACTCAATGTGGATTATAACAGTATCACGGTGGAAACAACATCACTCAATGTGGATTATAGGAGTATCACGATGAAAACACCATCACTCAGTGTGGGTTATATTAGTATCATGATGGAAGCACCATCACTCAGTGTGGATTATAGGAGTATCACGATGAAAACACCATCACTCAGTGTGGGTTATAGGAGTATCATGATGGAAGCACCATCACTCAGTGTGGGTTATAGGAGTATCATGATGGAAAACCATAACTCAATGTGGATTATAGGAGTATCACGGCGGAAACACCATCAATCATTGTGGATTATAAGAGTATCACGATGAAAACATCATCACTAAGTGTGGGTTAACTATCAAAAGTAAGTAAGTCAGTCAGTCAGTAAGTAAGTCATTAAGTCAGTCAGTCAGTCAGTAAGTAAGTAAATAAGTAAGTCAGTCAGTAAGTAAGTAAATAAGTAAGTCAGTCAGTAAGTAAGTCATTAAGTCAGTCAGTCAGTAAGTAAGTCAGTCAGTCAGTCAGTAAGTCAGTCTGTCTGTCGTGTGTGTGTGTATGTGTGTGTGCGTGTATGTGTGTGTCTCTAGCTTTGAACTCAAGGATAGTCCATACACGTGCTACTACTCCTAGTGCACTGGACTAATTTTTGAATGTGGGTTAGCTTTCCCTATTACCCCCGCCATTAGGCAAACCCACTCTGACTTCTGAGGAATTTGTAATTTATGTCCCCAAGTCAAGGACGAGAAGTCAATATTAACTATCAAAATATTTCAAGCAGCAAGTGATCTATCTACTTTTCGATGCCCAGCCCCTCTCCGAGTAAAATAAACAGTAAACAACCCTGTCATACACCCGAAAGTACACTGGGTATATGATGCCAGGCCCAGATTTGTATTGACCAATTGGTAATCACTGGGTGATGTGGTCAGCATTTTGCTGGCTACCTTTACTGTCTAACACATTTCCTGGTCCCACTGACCTGGGAGCCGAGGTCAATTTTCAAAATCTGGCCTGACGCGGACTCAAACCCATAGGCACCAGCCCAGGAAGAGAGTGTCTAGCCACAATGCTACCCTGGCTCTCTCCTCTCCAAGTACATGAGGAAATATTCCATGTTGGTGGGGGTTTTCTCATTGTGAAATTGTAGCTTGGACAGCCGCCTATTTGGCCAACCATTAATTCTTGGACACTGGCCAGCTATTGGTTAGTTGAATACATTCCAACAAAGATAACTATCAGCTAGTTATTAGTAAGTTGCATACAATTTAAACAACAGCAACAAAGATAACTATCAGATGGTTATTAGTAAGTTGCATACAATTTAAACAGCAACAAAGATAACTATCAGATGGTTATTAGTAAGTTGCACACAATTTAAACAACAGCAACAAAGATAACTATCAGATGGTTATTAGTAAGTTGCATACAATTTAAACAACAGCAACAAAGATAACTATCAGATGGTTATTAGTAAGTTACACACAATGTAAACAACAGCAGCAAAGATAACTATCAGCCGGTTATTAGTAAGTTGCACTCAATGTAAACAACAGCAACAAAGATAACCAACAGCTGGTTATTAGTAAGTTGCATAAAATGTAAACAATGGCAAACAAGATGGTTTTTTCAACAGCTGGTTTTTAGTAAACTGTATACACTGTAAACAACGACAACAAAGATAATTTATCAGCTGATCATCATGTCTGTCCACATCCTTCTGTCTTGTGTACCACCTTTCATTTCTGCTATAGATATTTCTCCATGCTGTGATCCCAAACTGTCTGGCATCTTCTCTCTTAGTTTCCCCTCTAACTTTCCTGTTGTCACAACATACCCCAGTTTTCCCCTTCCCATGAAGTGTCTAAAGAATGTGGATTCTTCTAATGAGAGTAAGCAGTTCTCTATGTGAGTTAACTTCTTTTATATCTTCATTGCTTGTCCCATTATTCACATCATGCATCATCCACATAATTTCTCTAATCTGCTGACTCCATGATTTGCTTTCAACTGAAACTATTCCATGTTAAATATTGATATTGATCACATTCCTGGACTATTCTCTGTTACATACAACACATCTAATTCTCCCCCCCCCACTCTCTCTCTCTCTCTCTCTCATACGCATTAACGACATTCAATTCTCAATATTTATTACTCAAGTGTGTTAACTACTACAACAATAAGTTTTTACAATTGTCTGTTCTGTGTGCAGAAATTGGATTTGTCTTTCACTGTGGTTGTACACTGTGTGTTGATTTCTTGATATTATCTTCACACTTGTATTATTGCCTACCCCCTGCCTGGCTTTTCTATCTAGCATGGTGTTTATAAGACTGTAATGTGTTTTGAACAGGCCAAAATATTTTACTTGTCTCTACTTTTTTTTTCCTTCCATCAGCTCCCTCTCTGCATTTCCACCTTCTTTACAACTTCTTTGTTTATTCTCTCTGCCCCTATAAAATTTGCCATATTATTGAGCACATCCACATCAATAGGGCCTCAATGTAATATTCTAATAATTGCCTGTTCATTGTCCATGCTTCTGTACCATAGTGTTGAATTGTGTACACCACTAGCTAAATCTTAAAAATCAAGTCTTGCCCTTGATCAAGTAATACTTTTAGGCACATACCTTTTGAAAGACATCTCTAATTGCACTTCTGTCCAGTAAATCCACTTGATAGGCCAGCACTTTCTTTCCGGTGATATCCTCAACTCTGCTGACACTTACTGAGGGAAGATAAATGGAACACATTCGTTCATTTCTTCATCCACTTTTCCTTTATTCTACCTTAATAATATACATACAGTAAGCATGACTGAATAAACAATATAGATAAATAAGAACAAAGACACATAGTTCATTTCTTTCCATATTCCCCCCCCCCCCCAAAAAAAAAAATAAAAAATTACTCTACTCTCATGATGAGCCCGCAATAAACACTACATATTAAAAAATAAAGACATGAAGAACAAACCAAAATTAGTTCATTTGTTCATCTACTTCCATAACCAGTAGTTCACCTTCTTCGATGCCATAACCAATAGTTCATCTACTTCTGCACCACAACCAGTAATATACACACAATAAACATAATAGCTTAACACTAATATCTGATAGTGATAATTTTAACATTGCAGAAGATACCCAATAGCAGATCTTTGTTAACTGATGGACTTCAACATGAAGCAGAAGAAACTAAAGCATATTAAATGTTCTCCCTCTAAACAGGGCTATAGGGTTGTGCGCGTATTACACTACTTTCTGAACTTGGCAGCCAGCGTAAGGTCATCATACAGTGGATACCATCCCACTGTGGAGTACCCGGAAACGAGAGAGCTGATCGATTGGCTAAGGAAGGCGCAATAGAAGAACAGCCTGATGTGCCCGTTACATACCACCAAAAGAAAAGAATGATGAAATCCGTCAGAAAGCCACCAAAACCTGCTTAAGACGACTAGCACCTTAGGGACAGATCACAGCAGATCATTATTCTGCGCCCCAGAACAAGACACAATAGATTACGTAACTATATGTATACAAAATTCAAGATTAGCGAATCAACCATATGCACATGTGGATTGGCGCCGCTGACAGCAGAGCACATACTCCAAGACTGCTCAAAATATGACATATATCTGGCCTGGACAAACAAAAGTGAAAGATAAACTATATGGACCACAGAGTGAAATAGAAAGACAATGAAGTTCATGCAAAGCGATAACATTGCAGTAATAGACACAGTTCAAGCCAACGAAAGAAGTAGAAAGCCATCACATATTTTAAGCCAAACATATGAGGTGGGGTACCTATTTCCATTTCTCATCGCCCTTTCTTTCAGGCCCGTTCTGAAAATTATCGACTGCCCGTTTTTATTAGACTGGGGCGGTTTTAGAACTGTATTGTTTTGCATATCCTTTACAGGACATTGGTCTGAATAAATAACCCTGCATTTGCAGAGTAGACAAGTGCACTAATCACTACGCCACCTTGGCTCCTTCCTGCGTGAAAAGAAACCAAACTACCTCCACGCATTTATTACTCTGTTTACTCTGTGGCCTCAGCTGTTACCCCCACATGTTACCAACTACCTGGCTGGCCACGTGTACACAGCTCTAGAACGTTCTCAAATTAACCAGTCCCTTACACACAGCACGCACAAGTCCCACAACAGTCATGTACGTCAGCACAGGCTATCAGTTGCGTCAATTTACATGCGTGGCGGAGAGACACACACTAGCAAGCGCTGTCAGACACACTTTCTTTTAGTTAGCAGGGCAAATATCCTGCGTGTCTGCGTCACCCTATTGTTTTAGGTAAACAAACATGTTCACTTTACATACAGAAGCCACACACAATATGTTGCGCGGTTTACTGCTTGGCATAGTTTAGTCGACGGATCAACATCACGGCACACGGGTGTAACCCATAAGTGCTCCGTTCTACTCCTAACTCAAGCCCGAGTCCGGATAAACTCAGCTCAGTGCACGAACTCCTAAACAACGGCGAGGATCCTGAAATACTTTGGGTAGATTTTTAACTTCGAAATTTTGCACAGGAAGCGCAGTTAGGCTACTCTTTTTCGATTTCCAACTGCCAAGGTATTTTTTACGTGCGCAACAATACACACGGGCGTCTGATCTCACTACCCAGAGACCAGGGGAAATTTTATTACTGGAAGTCCAGGTGGATTTTTTAAATAAATCCCGGTCCTCGCCGGGGCCTGAACGCGGGACCTCCAGCACCCGAGGCGGACACCATACCTCGAGACCACTCAGCCCAGTGGCCGCGGTAATGGAACTAGTCAACACGTCTAATAATCTTATGTCTTCAAACCCCAGAGAACATAACGGATGAGCCTGACAAATGTTGCACCGGTGTCTTCGATCTTTATAAAATAAAAACGCGTCCAAAATGTGGGAAATGAACAGTAGCGTTCAGTCAGTGGAGCCTGTACTGTGAACGCGCGTGGGACTAGCTTGCGCTGACTGGAACTCATTCAGAATCACACATTACGGCCAGCGTATAAGAAACATTGATTACCGTGTATTAGTGACTGGGACTGCAATACCGACTCACGACGGTGGCAACAATACACACTGGTCCACAACATTCCCCCGTCGTCTGCGTTCATCCGGAATGTGGTTCTAGACGTAACTACGTTGAAATGTTTACAGCAGAGCTGCGATATCTGCACATTTCAGCCCACACATTCAACTTCTTCGGGCATTTGTTTACCGAGTTACCTTCCCGAGCAACAATATCCTAAGAGCCTAACGGCGCTGCCCGGGCAAAATTTCGAGTTAAAAATCTACCCAAAGTATTTCAGGATCCTCGCCGATGCAACGGAGTTCGTGCATTGAGCTGAGTTTCTCCAGACTCAGGTTTGAGTTAGGAGGAAAACGGAGCACTTATGGGTTAAACCGTGTGCAGTGATGTTGATCCAACGACTAAACAATATCCTAAGAACTAATATGCAGCATGTAAGCCCAACAGCCCCAATTTTCCGCTTTAGCGATTGTCAAATAGCCCATGACCGAGACCAGTAAGTTGCCACAGGAAAGATGCGTGTTCTCAAACATTCTAACCTAAACGTGATTGCTGGTGTTGGTCCTTGGGTTGCTAATACTGTTTAACCTGTGTATGTTATGATGTCTACGTCTTACTTAAAAAAAAAGAAGACCTAATTGTTAATTTCCGGCTCCCCGACGAAGAAGTTACGGGTGCAGTTCGTAATCCCGCATACCGCATTCGAAACATAACTGCGCGCGATTTGGTAGCAAACCGCCCTGCGTTGGTTTTCCTACGAAAATGGTACGAGTGCTGGTCGTCCAGAAATCACTGGCAAACTACTGAACATAAACCTGCCAAGAAATCATAAACAAACAAAAATGCTGGAGTTGACTGCTACGTATTGTAAAGGACTTAACGGAAATTAAAGGACTAACTTAATTGTTAATGTTGGAGCGAAGATATAAAATTGTTGTGATGTTTTCCATGTCTTGATTGTTGATTGTGATGTTTGGGCGGCGTGTAGTTCTGCCCGTGGACAATGATTGCTGTGTACGCATGTATAAGTAAATACACCTGTACAGTAATGTTTTACAATAACAGAGTAAATGGTACAAAATTATGCCGCCAGAAGGACACCTTTGGTTTTGAAGTGAACACAGTCACTTGATCTCCCCCTTGTAAATTAAACACAAGAAGGTCTGCATGACCGAATGGATAAGATAGCTCGTTCTTGAACATCCGATGTGCTGATGTCGAGGTAGTGGGTTCAATCCCTACACCAGACAGATGGACTAAAATGTTGACTTCTCGTCCTCCACTTGGGGACGTAAATTAAAAGTATCCCAGAAGTCGGGGTGGGTTCGTCTGATGGCAAGGGACACTGGTTATAAGGAAAGCTAATCCACACGCAAAAATCAGTCCAGTGCACTAGTAGTGATAGCACGTGTATCGACTATGCTGGAGTTCAAAGCCAACGAACGGGAAAACAAAACAACAAAGAAAGACCCGGACTGCAGTGTTAAGACGGCCGACAGAATTAGCCAGACTCGGACGCGCTATGCCGATCCAGCTGTCAAGTGCTGTTTTAGCGCGAGTGTTAAATTAACGTTTAGTCGAGGAGCCATATGTACCGTGCTGAATTATGACCTGGTGACACCCTAACATGCTCTTCCGCAGACCTCAAGTACTAGTACTGTTCTCGCGCTGGTTTCTGGACTTGGAGATACAGTGGTCGGGGTTCAATCCATATAGTCTACGAGTTGTCTGGGACGAAAAGATGGAGATGAAAGGAACTGGGTAACTCAGAACATTATGTCGTGTCCTAGAATGTGTGTACGCCCTAAAGTTTTACAATCCCAAAGGCAGCACCTACCAACCACCGGATTACGTGTACTTTACTCACGCTCCCTCTCTTTCTGTCATTCTCTCTCACCCCACCTCCTCTGTCATTCTCTCTCACCCACCGCCTCTCTGTCATTCGCTCTCACCCCCTCTCTGTCATTCTCCCCGCCCTCTCTCTCTCTCTGTGTATGTATCTGTCATTCTTTTTTTCTCTCTCTCACTTTTACGCTGTTTCTGTCAGTCTTTATTGATCCATCCATCCATCCACCTTTTCATACATCCACCCATCTCGCTGACACTCTCACGCATATTAACAATGACTGTAATTACGAGGTCGTGAAGCAAGCAACCATGAAATATACCTACTTGACACACAAGGAAATACGTCGAACGTTATGGCGATTATGAAATTTATTTTACGACACTTCCCAGTAAGCCGTGTGACACCTGCGCGATGTAAATGTTGATTTTACGACTGGGTCGAACATGTGGTGATAAATGTTACATGTATCGCGGACACTATTGTCGACAAGCGCCAGCAATGCATAGGGAAAACATCGAAGTTTTCACGGAAGCGTTCACGATAGACATTTAACCTTTCGTCAAAACAGGTGGATTAATTTCCTATGTAACACCACAAAAATGGATTGATTAAATATGAAACTTTACCACCAAGTTACCATACAACTGATAACGATAATACACTGTGGCAGAACAGTTAGTTCACTGAAACTGAACGACCATCGGCTGTCGCTCAACAACAGTAATGTATTTTAGACAGATCGTACATATCGGATGTTATCGCATGCTCATGTACATACTCCTATCTGTGCATCCTTGAGGTAAACTCCTACTATGACTCTGTGTGCCCTGTGCCTGGTTAGTACTTAAGGGGTCCATAGACTTTTCTATCAGTGGTATTTCAGGCACAACTCACTACCCCCAAAAATAAAACCCCCGCCTAGAACTGACGCACATGAATTCGATGAGAAAGATGATTTCCCTTAGTCCGCTCTATCCAACACAAGTGTAATTAAGTTTTGCTACAAATTGACTAAAGTGTCTACTAGTACTACAGCTATTTCTATAACGACATGTGAGGGTACCCCGTTGTCGGACATATTTCTTGTGAAAAACGCCAAGACACACATACTTTCCAACCATATAAGAGTATCTGTCTACAGTGCTCGTTTGCTAACTGTCACTGTAAATCTCGCGATATCATATCAGAAACTGATAAGAGGCAGCCAGCCAAAATGACATGCATAATCATAAAAAGGCACTGAAAGATACAGTGGAGCGACTTCAATGTAACAAGTTTTTATTCCATATAGATCAGTCTTTCTCTGCGGAGAAGATAACAGCCTGCCGAAAGCTATCAACTCCGTCGCTTCGCGACGACCCCAAGGAATCTCCACAAGAAAACTACACCAGAGAACCAAAAATAAACTCACAACTTTCAGAGTATGAGTCAGACGACAGAACCACTTCGCCATATAGAAGGCGATAACGGCAACCAATAACAAACAAAAAAGAATCAAATTCCGAGATACCGCTATAACAAAACATAAGACAGGCGGTTAAATGACAACAATGCCTCTATGAGAATATCAATAAGTTACAACTATACTTCTACGACAATAAACGGATTATGTGTTACTTGAGACCATTTCACGTGATAATCCTATAACCGGAAACAATGTAATACCGTAAACACTATCGTCAATGACACATGTTCACGTCATGCAGTGTATGAGCTACCTGGTTAAATTTTTTTTTTTCCCCCGCGTTTCCATCCTGTTTCAGGATATTGCGGTCAACACCAGCATCTTTCAGCTGTATGTTGATTCCTAGGCTAGATTACGCTCATCAGCACGCCACGACTTTCTGAGCGACCGGCTCCATACTCTCATAAGTCACTTTCGCGATTCGAACCACTGCTAATTCTCGTCGCGTCACGTGACGAGAGTATTCGGGGTTAGCGGAGAAAGCTGCTAACCCCTCAGCCATGGAGCCGGCTACCTGGTTAAATAACAAAATCAACTCTTTACACGACTTGAGGCATACTGGATATATGGTGCTAGCCTCATATTGGTATAGACTAACAGGCACCTCGTGGGTGATGTAGTTAATATCCAACTGACCGCCTTTACTTCCAAGACATTTCCTGGTACACATGTCGGGCTAGGCCGAAATAAGAGTCCAGGTAAATTAAATACCCATGCCGGCAGGAAGGCATGCTAGCCAGGCAAGAACAGGGCATCCAAGCTAGGGACGCTATATGGGGGTAGAGCCACCACAATGTAGCGATCACCCGGACCGGAAATGATTTTGGAAGTTGAACCTCCGCCGCCAAGCGTCTGCAACGACCACTTGTGGTGGAATAGGACGTCTTGCAAGGACCAAACCCACAGCTGTAGTGGAGGAAGGAAGGGCCCAAGCCTTAATAAAATTAACCCAGAGGACGAGCTGCCTTCCGCTCCGAGCGTGTAGGACAGGGGATATGTAAGTAGTGGACGCAACATGGCGAACTTGAAGGTTACACGGCTGCAACGACGTCTACGAGGTGGAGGCGATGATCGAGACAAACTGACGGGAAAAGAATCTGACGTATCCGCGATCAGTTAGGTACAGTGATAACGTTGGCAGAACCGGGTGCCCAATGTTCTCTCCCTCCATAGGCAGGGTGGCGCTTGGACACACTTAGTTATGTCAATATGGGATGTGCACTTCTGCGTTCACCGTAATGTTGGTTTAGACGTAACTGCGTTGTCTATTTACAACAGAGCTGCAAAATTTGCACCTTTCAGCCGACACGTTCAGGCATTTGTTGACATGGTTATCTTTCACGGGTGTTTCGTAGGACGTTCGACTCTCACTGTTGTGGTGTTGTTTCCATCGCAGCTGCCCCTTTAAGAATAGCTGAAGACATTCCGGTCAGCCCCCCCCCCCCCCCCAAAGAAGGCAGCGGCAGACCATGGGCATTCCCAATGAGGCTCCCTTAATTGCAGAGCCGACACATGGCGCTCTGGTACTGGACTCACCCAGGGAATCGTCACGTCCAGCACATGGCTGCTTAGCCTCACTCCCGTACACAACGGGCCGTTCCCCCGGAAACCAGAAGAATGCAGTCTGCAGATGACATCACACACAGTGAGCTTTCCATTCGGATTTTCCATGTAACGGGTTTGCTATCCAATTAATATTCCATTTCGTGCTACTGGGACGCCTCTTCCACCTTTGATGACACCCACACAATGAACTTTTGGGGATATGCACGATACATACGAAGGTCTCGAAGGTGGACACGCATGACAGAAGAAAGACGTCCGGGAATCATGACCTGGGCGAGCCCACCCCTGAGGGTATGGAAAGTAAAAGGGCTGAAAAATTCGACGAGGGGGGAAACCTCTTCTAATCGAAAGCTTGCAAAGTGGGGCAGTTTTTGTCACTTAGTTCTAGTTATACATAATTGAAAAATAACAACATAAGCTAGGAAAATGATGCTAAATCTTTAGCTCTAATTAGAAATAAGTGAAGATAACAACATAAGCTGTGAATTGTATGCTAAATATTTAGTTATACTTACACATAAGTGAAAATAACAGCAACACGAGCCAGGAATTGAACACAAAACGTTCACAGGATCTACTCACCCATACTGGCGTTCACCAGGTTGTCCAGCACCACCACATTGTAATCAGCCTTGAGCAGCTCTACCACCGTGTGGCTGCCGATGTATCCTGCGCCACCGGTCACCAAGACAAACTCCTCTGCCATTGTTAGGCTACGTGCTGCAAAATCAAACAAGCAAGGGCGGTTAAAGTCTGCTGGAGATAGCATTGTACTGACGCCATGTGCTGACGAATTACTTCAACGATTATGTTAATTCCCTTGTCAAAACCAAACAAAGGAGGGGTTAATTGTAATTCCGCGGCAGACATCACAAGGTGTATTTACCTTGTCTATGTGACGTAGAGATAGATCTATAGCGAGACAGCGAGAAAACATTTTTGACAGATTTCTGTGTCACGGCACGTAAGAGAGTCATTATAATACGAATTGGTTGATACGTGTCGTTGGAGATCACAAGATGGGGAGAAGCATGATCGCCTACGCCGGATGGCAAGACACTTAATGCTGATGTGATGTAGGAGCCGCTTGGCACAGCGGTTAGTATACTAATCTGCTAAGGAAGTAGTCCTGGTTCAATTTCCAGCAAAGACGGGATTATGTTTTCCTATCAGTACGGTTATAGGGTTGACCCAGACTCATGAAAATGGGTACCAGGCAAATTTCCGACTTTTACTTTTCTAAGAAGGAAAGATAGCGAGGAAGGGAACTCACCCTACCACCCCGTATATGCTGGTCTAGCGTACATGAAGGCCAGAAAATACAGGATGTATTTTTAATGACTGTGCAGTGTTTGAAAATATTGCCGGTCCAAATTTTGTGTTTACCTATTATGTTGCATGAACTTTACAGAGGGTGAATACAAAACTTGGACCGGCAATATTTTCAAACACTGCACAGTCATTAAAAATACACCCTATATAATGGCTTAACACTTCACACTCCAACGGCAGTATTTGATATGGGACTACTTTTACCTTTGTCATGCAACGCAATTCAGCAGTCGTTGACCTCAATTACGGGTATTGGCAACGTTCTGTATAAGGCAACTTAGATGTCCACGGGTTACTTCACAGACCAGTAACCGCAGTGGCATGTGTACTTGCCTACCAAGAAAGTGGTCCAAATGAATCCCCGCTAGCGGCAGGATGTTTTCCGCTGTTCAATATGGCTCTGGGTTCGAAACATCCTCAAAAATGGACACCGCGAAAAGGAAAGTCAGCGAGGAAGATAACTATTTACTACATCTCATTAAGTGAAAAATATGTTCAGACCTAACACTTCACACCTCATAAGCAGTATCTTCCAAATGATCACCTTTACTCAATTAAAACGTATGTTGTTATTAAAATAAGAAACATAATTTTGCTCTTTCAGTGCCTAACTGATGAACAGGTCAAACATATACATGGACAGACAAGAAGAAGATAAGGTCAGGATACAACCTAGAGACGGTAACTGTCTCGGGACAGTTACTTCTTGGTGTAGATTACCATCAACATTCACGCAGAAGATGTAACTAGATAAAAGTTGACGAATCAACATATTGGATTCTGCTAGTTAACATAATTCACACTGTAATAACGGTACACCAACGATTGATTGAAGGAAGGAGATCAATGTTAATTAGTTCGCCAAGGACGAGGAGCCACTAATTAGTTTTAAACTTGGTGCTGCCGGGTAACTTTTTCTGTACGTTTTGTCTTGTTTTGTTCTGATAAAAATTGTATACATGTATTCTTTACATGAATATAATGTGAATATATTTGTTTTTGGAAATATGAAGGACCCTTTACCATGTCACGCCGCCCAACATTCTACGCTAACAGAAAGCAGGTAGCACCATCTACTGTCATACGGTAGCTCAGTCATATCTGACTAAGACCTGACACACAAACCATAGAACTAAATATTTAACGCAGCTTTAAAAAAACATGCTCAACTACACCGCATTGATTGCTGACAACTGGTGTACACGCGAAACACAAATAATAATAGCAACCGCAGAAGGACAGAAAAAAAAAAAAAAAAAACAATGAAAAGTAAATACCAAACAAACGCCAACCTGGTTGTGGTTACGTCTTGTCTCACTAGCTTCTAGATCTAGAACGTGGGTAACAGTCGAGCAAAAATCCCGAAACCACGAACAAATCACAATATGTGTGTGTGTGTGTCGCCCGCCAGCACAAATCAAAAGGTGTACTGTCTATAGTCTATACCAATACGTTTCTCGAACACTCCAGCTGGAGAGTCCAGCACACACAGATAACACGAGTACATAATTTACGAAGCTTAAAGGAGGAATTAAAGAATAAGTCACCTAGCACAATCGTCCGGCGGTTTCCATACTTCTCTGACCCGGGACAGATTTCAAGGGGACAAAAATGGGGTGGGGTTGGATAAAATTGGATGACGTCGTGCCTATAGTTTTCCCATAATTTCTATTTTCTGACAATACATTAAATGGGGTTGGCTGCCACCAAGCTAATATTGAAGTCGAAATTAACTTACAAAGGAAAAAAACATGTACAGATATACACGAACGCTTCTCTTCGACCAAAATCTTTATCAACGAAACAAAAACAATAATACTTAAGTTGCGATCTGAAGAAGGTAATCCCATTCTAATGTCTGGTGTGTCTATAATATCTGTGCGTGGCAACCAATATTTATAAATACACTAGCTGACCCGGCCCGGCTTCGCCCAGGCCCTGGCGGGGATCTATCTATCTATCTAACCCGGCGGGGGTTTCGCCCAGCTCCTGGTGGGGAGCATCTCATTTAATTCATATAAGTAGTCATATAAGCTGCAGTTCCCGTTCCCGAATATCTGTCTGTCTGACTCGGCCCGGCTTCGCCCAGTCTCTGATGGGGAGCATCTCATTTAATTCATATAAGTAGTCATATAAGTTCCCGTCTGTCTGTCTGACGACCCGTCTGTCTGTCTGACGACCCGTCTGTCTGTCTGTCTGTCTATCTATCGCCGGGGACTTAACCTAAGATATAGCAATGCTACTAAAAGTTATGTCCCTTTATATATTTTTTCTTATATTAAGTCATGTAATTTAATTATTAAATTTTAGTAAGTAAATAGCTGATTCTACACTAAAAAAAAACGATGACAGTTTGTTGCACGGTAATGAAAAGAAGACGTGTAGAAAATTTCATCTCAATCGGATGGATCGTTATCAAACGCATCCAATACATCCCCACCCACTTACATACATTCTGTTTTATAGATATAGATATTAACTTACTGGGATGACCCGGCATGGAGGTATCCCATAGAAGAAGCACGGTTCCTCCTTCCCTCTGCTAACCTACTGCACGACCTTAAACAAGGCGGAGTACCACTTTAGTATCTCTAAACAAGGTAGCATGAAATAGTGGAAGTATGTGACAGACTGGGCTTGCGAGCAACCGACGGACACTTGGCTCTGGTCTCAAGTCGGCGATGGTAGGTAGAATCTCGCTTTATTGAGGCACTGGCTGCATGCAGCCACCCAGTATAGTCACTGCCAAGAAGGAAGGCAGCGGCTGATTAGCTTCTTTACAGACACCTAGAAAACTATAGGAGTCAAATAAATGGAAGACGGGACGGAAGTTCTGCACAGGACAAGCTATTGGATGATGATGAAGAATCTTATTACTTTGACAGTCTTAATTTCCTTCTTCCCGGAAAGAACAGACGCGGGTGTAAACTTGGCTTTTACAATGCACTATCTCAGCTTTCAACTGACGTACTTACGGACATTACACATGATCAAAAGCACCCAATGTCAGTACTGTTTTTATTTTCCAGCTAACATATATTTTTTTAAACCCATCTATATTTCGCCGGTCTCCCTGGCCGAGGCATTTGCAGCTTTCTCCGTAACCCCGAGTACTCTCGTGGTTGATGTGACTTCTGAGAATGTGGAGCCGGTCGCTCAAAAAGTCGTGGCGTGCTGATGAGCGTAATCTAGCCTAGGAATCAACATACAGCTGAAAGATGCTGATGTTGACAGCAATTTCCTGAAACAGGATGGAAACGAGGGAAAAACAATCTATATTTCCCATACGACTTTTTAGACTAGCCTTCGGTCTTTGTAGGTCTGTGGTTTAATTTTCCAGCGCGATCCAGAATGACTTTAATAGCTAACTATTTACCATGCTCATATAAAAGCATTAAACTGACAGCGATAAAACAATCCAAAGGCACCTAATCACACACCATAAGAATAGCAACCGACAAGAACATATAACCGTCACAATATGCAATATAAAAGTATCACGCCACATTGCTCTGGAGAATGTGGGGGAACAATATGAATATCATAATCACTAGAAATATTTGCGGGGAAAAATTAATTTAAAAAAAAAAAACAATAAAAAAATAAAACAATATCTAAAATCATGTGATGAGAAGAGAGATATTGGAGAACATCGTGACAGATCAATGGGAAAAGAGGCAGAGGCAGAATTGATACTAGGTAGACTGATCGGTGGCACGGAGGAATATTATCAGCAGAGTTGATCCAGAACATCAAGCATCCAGAGATGTGAAGAGACATGAACGACTACGCCACGTGATGATGATGATGATGATCTGAGATAATAACACTAACTATTCTAAGCCTGCCGGTCTCTCTGGCAGAGGGGTTACACTACTTTCTCCGTAATCCCGTTTATCACGCAGAGTCTCGTAGCAGGCGAGAACTGGGAGCGGTTCGTCCCCCGCCGGTGACTTGCGGGATAACTGAACCGGCCGCTCAGAAAGCAATGGCAAACTACTGAGCGTAATCTTGCCAAGAAATCAACAGACAGCTGAAAGATGCTGCTGTTGACAGCGATGTACTGTAAAAAGGATATGCGAATTTAAAAAAAAAAAAAAAATTCTAAGCCTAAACCAGACTGATTAAATAAGATAGTTTCTATGTTAATTACATTTAAAGTAACAAATTCCACTGATCTTTTCCCGATAACGTAAGGTTCTCAAAATGTAATCTTCCCGTACCCGACCTAGGTGGCAATGTGATTAGTGCGCTTGCCTGCCATGGCAATGGCCCAGGTTAAATCCCCAACAGAGGCAGGATAATTTTTTAAAGCCCATGCGGCTTTGTGGTCGATCCAGCCTAATAAAAAATGGGCACCAGATAATGTTCAGGAAGAAGTCTTTTAAAGGAAGGAAAGCCGACAAGAAAGATATTGGTCAACTCACCGTATTATGTCACGGCCTAGAATAGGTTATGGGAATCGCGGCCTGCCGGCCTGGTGACAATGTGTTCGAAACCCCTTCAAGGCGCGGAGTGTTTTCAATTGGCCTGGACTCCCAGACCCAGCATAAAATTGACACCAGGATACGTCCTGTGAACTTTTGGCGACCGGCGTGATACTGACCTCATCCACCGACTGATGCTGACTACCCCCCGGACCTATTACAAAAACGCAGATTCTAGTCGGACTGCTTGACACTGTTAGTAAATACATACGCATAGTGCGATACTGGTTGTCTAGCGACAAACGGTTAGTTACTGGAGAGCTGTCGTAAGAGGCCAGGTCACACTTTGCACAGCCAGGACAGACTAATTACTGCAGCGGGCAAACTGTCTCTTCAGTAGGAAAACAGTCCGTACACAGTAATTCAAAGTACAGTAAACAAAGTAAATCACCATTTTACATGGCGTTGGGATACTGAGCATACGGTGCTAGCTTACCATTTTTAGACAAAAAGAACGGCCTAAGGATACTGAGCATACGGTGCTAGCTTACCATTTTTAGACAAAAAGAACGGCCTAATGATACTGAACATACGGTGCTAGCCTAATATTTTTACACCATCCAACATACGATGGGCGATGCGGTCAGTATCATGCAGGTCGTGTACATGTAAAATAAGTTTATGTGGGAGACATTAACATTTGTGAGGCATGTAACATTTGGGCATCGTTGGAAGTTATGTATTTAAGTTAAGTAAATTAAGTTTAAGTATTTAAGCTGTGATAGAATGTGCTATCTACTGATTAATAAAAAAAACGTTACTGGTTACATTAAGGCCCTTGGCGTGGGTCTGTCATATTTGCGTGCATGTTACAAACTGATTAAAAGCAGCAATGTGAATTGCTTGAGGCCACGGTGTTATTTTAACCAGAACGTGCTTGTAAAACCTACAGAGAGTCTTGTTTCATTTCCATATGTATTTATAGTTAATTACAAATCCTATTTACATAGTCTGCACAAATGTGCAGTTATATTTCTACACTGGTGAACCAATCTGCATTGCGTGCCGGAGATAATGAAAAATACAATTAATTGCTGCTTTCGCGTCATTCATCTTCTCAAGTACTGCACAGTTTTCTTGGAGTGTTTTCATGATTATGAGAGCTATGGACACGGTGAGAAAGACGTGATAATCAGGCAAGCGTTGAGGGGCCAACTGAAGTATGACCTGGATTGAGTAACCTGGGGAGTTGTTTATATGTACTTCAACAATAATTTGCAGTTTGTACAATAGTTTTACTGTCATTTCAGACCTTACAAACACGGAATGGAAAAATCGACAGCATATTCACAATGGCAGATTACTGAATCTGGTACAAATGTAGCCTAAAGGTGAGGGACACAGGAAAACAGGGGCAGTATTATGCCGGACGCTTCTACTTTCCACAAAAGTATCTGGTGCTCATTTTATGAAGCAGACTCGGCCCGGAGAGCTACTGTCGGAACAAGACAAGGCTACTGCCGAGGGGTGGAGAAGATGCCCCAACCACCGTGTTGGTAAGAGAGCATGCTAACCACGAGCCGCATACACAAGTGTCTGCAATATCGAAGCCTATTTATTATATACAGGAGGAAGAGCTGGGGAGCAACGGAGATTGGTTTCTGAGTATAATGTAGCCAATGCCTTGGACTGGAGGGCGACTAACAGTGTCCGGGGAAAGGCTAATGGAAGCAGGACATTATCTACAACTGTCAGAAAGTGACAAACAGTGTTCTTTGGTTATTTAATGACAAGAGAAGCAATGGAAAACACCACGACAACTGACAAGATCAAAGACAGAAGAGGCAGAACCAGGCCGAGAGAAATGATGCTGATAAACTATGACGGTGGCATAGAAGATTAAAATTATTGTCGTCCAATTATTTTTGTTTATAAACAGCTGATCTAGAACATTAATGGTCGAGATCTGTGGGGGATACATGAACACCTGCGCATTTTAGCATGGCACTTGATGACTATGACCAGCATAATCACGGGCGGGCGCGGGTTCGACACCTGGGCCTGTCGCTTGCCAAAGATTGACCACCTACTTCTCCTGGCTCTGGGGCCTATAACATGCGACGACGCTCTCACATCACAGACCTACAGCAGGACACTGCTTCAGGGCAACAACAAACAATATTGTATATACAGATATAACATGCGACGACGCTCTCACATCACAGACCTACAGCAGGACAACAACAAACAATATTGTATATACAGATATAACATGCGACGACGCTCTCACGTCACAGACCTACAGCAGGACACTGCTCCAGGGCAACAACAAACAATATTGTATATACAGATATAACATGCGACGACGCTCTCACGTCACAGACCTACATCAGGACACTGCTCCAGGGCAACAACAAACAATATTGTATATACAGATATAACATGCGACGACGCTCTCACGTCACAGACCTACAGCAGGACACTGCTCCAGGGCAACAACAAACAATATTGTATATACAGATATAACATGCGACGACGCTCTCACGTCACAGACCTACAGCAGGACACTGCTCCAGGGCAACAACAAACAATATTGTATATACAGATATAACATGCGACGACGCTCTCACGTCACAGACCTACAGCAGGACACTGCTCCAGGGCAACAACAAACAATATTGTATATACAGAATAAGTTCACTCATTAAGATTAAAGAAATAAAAAAACAGGTTGTGAAATAATGTCGCATCACAGATACCTGTAACATTTGTTTTCAACATACGTCAGATTCAGCAAGACAACACGTCAGCTGTGACATTCATCACACTGCTGACTTTACGCAGCTTTCACTTCCAATAGGTTAGATAAAATTAGAGATACAGGGAGGCGGGCCCGATGCTGATCCTCAGCTTTCACTTTCAACGGGTTAGATGAAGTTAGAGATACGAGGAGGCGGGCCCGGTGCTGAGCTTCAGCTTTCACTTTCAACAGGTTAGATGAAATTATAGATACGAGGTGGCAGATTCAAGGCTGAGCTGCGGTTAAGACTTCAAGGATAGAAGTCACATGGTCTCACTCGCGACACGTGTTGGCAATTTGTTACAGTATGAAAGGTTCCTTTGATCTGTAGGGTCGTGAGATCGGCTCGGACACGTAGCCATATGCAAGTTGTGTATGCTAAAAATCCTATGCAAATCGCAAAGAGTGGGTTGCGAGGTTGTTGTAGTAGCACAACTGCTAGTAGGTAGGGGATACTCACATGCAGAGCCTGTTGTTTTGGCTTTCCTGGGACAGTATACCGTACACAAATGCAGGCCGAAATCGGACAAAATGAACTCTAATCTCATCATGTTTCTCTTGTACCTTGCGGTGTCGAGGTGAAGTATAAACAGCGGGAGAGTGCCCGCGCATGGGCTTCATGTATCGATACTCCCATGGACTGTTATTCCCTGCGATAATCGTTTATACGTGGACGCATCGTGTACGTTTACAGCACCAAGAATAAAATACGAAATTAACCGGGAACTAACTAAGGTGCGCTGGGGAATGAACCGGAATAATAGATAAAGCCATAGAAACAAACGCGCCTAAATGTGCGCATAGAAAAGAACAGTGTGTCGGTTAATAAAATAACTGACAGGCGCAAGCAAGCAGAAACGAGCATTAAAAACACGTACACAGTTGAACAGAGCGGTCTGTAAATGCTGTTCATGACACGTGACCACCGGTTTACATGTAAACGTTTACACATTTTACACACATAATTACAGACATTCTACACCCTCCTATACGTGCAATACGTACTTACAGACATTTCACACCCTCCTATACATGTAATACATACATACACACATTCCACACCCTCCTATACGTGTAATACATAGTCAGTGTGCCTCAATATGTTGTAATTTAATACATATGCAGGACTATACTTCACACCACACTAGCAGTATCTGCCACTGGGCTACCTCTGTTTCTCATTACATGCCGTAAGTTATTCACAAACACGAAGAAGACATCGCAAAGTCCAGCGTCCAGGCCTCCGCTGACCAACTACACTATTTATGCAACCCCCATGTGATACTTCTTTCCCGACTGAGGAATCGACCTTCAAACAAACTCGCGCCAAGCCGTCCTATGTTTTGCCGTCCCCAGAAGCTCTGTCCATGTCTTCTCCACAATACTCACCTGCCTTTCATTGTTTTATTCGACCATTTCGTTCGCCTTGTGGTTTCCATACAAGGGAGGGTCTATAATAGTGGTTCTCAACATTTTTTGGCCCGTGCCCCCTTTCACCATATTTTCAGAACGCCATTCCCCTCCCCCCTTTTTCGTATTTCTTCCCTAAAAATCCCCCGCCCTTACATATTATATACGTAATAAAGAAAGCTAAATTTAATAGCGCATACTAAAACAAGTCTAGATGTCCACATAAAACGTGATTTGTGGGTCTACTTACGTTATAAAATGAAATTCAGAAGGGTGAGACGTACAGAACCGTAAAGTATGAAGGGAAAAACAATATCAAGTAACTGGTTCCTGTATTAATGCGATCTTGAAATAATGTTAATTCCCCCCCCCCCCCGGGAAACCCTAAAATTCCCCCCAGAGGGGGCGGGGAATTCCCCACCGGTTGAGAACCACTGGTCTATAATATCTTCAGGTGTTCCTATGGATGTCCTATCAAGCGCCAGGGTATTTTCCTCGCCTCCTGATTAACTTGACATCTATTAGGTTTATCCATGAGCTCCACGTTGGGGATCCTGTCATACCATCTTAGTTCCACTATTCTGGAATGGCGGCAAAGCAGGGAACCGGCCACCACACCTAATTATGTTCGAAACACAGCTGCTGACGACTTGGCATCAGACCGCCTCGTATTTTTTAATTTTGGTTTTAACGAAATGTTATGGGTGCCGGTCGTTCAGAAAGCAATGGCAAACCACTGATCGTAAACTTGTAAAGAGATCACAATAGCAAAAAATGCTGGTGTTGACTGTTGCTGTAAAGGATATGCAACTAACTTAGCTAGAATTTGTGAAAGCCTAACATTTCATACCCGAACGTCAGTATCGGTCAAGTACCTCTTTGCCGTTAATAATAATAATAATAATAAAAAGCAAAGACCCTATTACACGCTTTAAGTATCACTGGGCATATGAAAGTAGACCAATATAATTATGGACCAATCGTCGTTTGGTGGGTGATCTGGTCAATATCAAACCTGACGCCTTTACTACCCAAGACATTATATGATACCCATTTTAGACCGGAACGACCAATTTTCTAAAGCAATTATACATTTTTAAAACCTGTGCATTACTTAACTTAACAATTATGCAGCAGGATAAGATAATAAATTGAAAAGAATTGGTTAGTGTGACAATTATCTGAGACCGATGGAGTTTTAAAAAACGCAACTGCGTTTGGAGTAAACAATTAACAGTGAGCAGCTTGGTTACGAAACAAGTTATAACATTTTGAGAACACGGTAGATGGCTCGTAATTTCGAAAGCACACAAGTCTTTCACAGTATCAACAGACAGTTAGTTGCCTTTACTCTTCTACTAAACAAAAGAATATCGCCCCAGAATATGAAGCCGACGGAGTTCCTATTATTTGCATTGAAATGACTCTTATCTGTGAGAATGTGTGTAAGTGAGGAGTATACTTGTGTGTGTATGCTACATTTATCTCAACCAGCTGTTGCCATGTTTAGCCGCTAAAAAGATCCCTCTTCTCTACCCGCTTCTACTGATAATATGCGAATAGACGGCTAACTTGGGACATCCGACGTTCTGTAACCTTGCTAGTTTCACTATATGCCGATGTATCATGTGATTTCCCAGGTCACCCCGGACATGACAATAGAGTTCGTACTTCTGGTTACCTTTCTGTTGTACAAGGGGTGTTCGTGGAGAAGTGGTCAAGCCATCTGCTTAGCGCTCTATGGGTCGTGGGTTCGTTTTTCGGCCGGCGTTGTTCAGACCACGAGTGCATTTTCCGGAGATCTCTGTGGGGTCATTGTTGGACCTATTGATTTCGTGCTTTGTGCGATAGACAGCTTGCCGTTCCGTGCAGACAGACCGGGTCAAATGGGGGTAAACCCGATGCAGTGAAGATCACCTCGTCTTTATGCTATCTGGTGTAGGATCGCACGCGGTTGTCTCGCGTCACACTTAAGGGTGTGTCGACCTCTGAGCAGTAAGGTCAGGGGGAATTAACTACCCCACTACTGTATAGACGAGTAAACCAATACATAAGCTCAACTCAAGCATCACATCTGAACAATGCCCACCCCAAATATCCCGTATGGACAATGCCAACACAGGTAATTTAACTGGTTAATACCAACAAACATGAATATACAAAAACGTTAGTTGTATATCCGTTACATGACATCTCAGTTAACCCCACCGTATTTTTTGGCCGTTTGTGATTTCTTGACACGTTTACGTTCAGTAGTTTGCCATTGCTTTCTGGACGCCCAACACCCATACCATTGTATGAAAACCAACGCAAGGCTTCCAAATCGCCAGCAGCTTTGTTTCGAACGCAGTGTGCGAGTTTACAGAAGCCACACATAAAAAGATTTCACGATTTATATCAGGGAGAAGATACCTCAAGCCTGCAACTGATGAGATGTAGTGAAATATGCCAGGCAATAAATCATGCAGCCCATTGTCAGTAGCCTTTGTGTTTAAATGTTCAAGTTTGTTTTCAAACTATTCCATCTGTATGAAACACCAAAGCTGGACAGAGAGAGAGGGAGAGAGAGAGGGATAGAGAGAGGGAGGGAGGGAGAGAGAGAGAGAGAGAGAGAGAGAGAGAGAGAGAGAGAGAGAGAGGAGAGGAGAGAGAGAGAGAGGGGGATAAAGAGAGAGGGGAGAGATAGAGAGGGGGAGAGATAGAGAGAGAGAGGGGGGGAGAGATAGAGAGAGGGAGAGAGATGGAGAAACCTCGGCAGCGAAGTGGCTAAATGCTGGTCAAACAGCCCGGTGGCCTTGGGTTCGAGTTCGCACTGGAGCGGATATTAAATGTTGACCCGGGTTCCCAGCCTATAACTGGTACCAGGAAATCTCTCGGAAAGTGAAGGTGGTCGGCATGATATAGACCTTGCCATCCCGGAAGTACCGACAGGCTTATTAAAATATGGATCTAGCACTATATCCCCAACAGCCTCAGGCTTGTACAAGGGTCCTTTATTGTTTATTTTGTTTTTTAAAGTATAGATAGGAGGGCAGTCTGCGGTCCTTTATTGTTTTTTTTAAAAGTATAGATAGGAGGGCAGTCTGCGTGACCAAAGGGTTTAATGTGCTTGCTTTTGAACTTCCGATGAGCTGATGTATCGTCCCCAATACCGGCCAGTTGGACTTCATCGCTGACTTGCACAGAAAAGTAACTTTTCGAAGCGTCAGCAACTTTATAATAAAGAAGAGAAATGGAAGCGACAGAGAAACTGCCGAGGTCTAGCAATCAACACCGCAGTTGAAATCTGAAGAAGTTAACAATCTAGATATCGAAGAAATCTCCACTAACGTTATCACTGAACTGTTGCAATATTTTGCGGAGAGGTAATATATAGAAGTCAATCATGGACAATTAGCAGACAAGTGAGGAGTGAGTGTGGAAGCTGCAGAGATGTGGTATAATAGAAGAATAATGAGAACACTATGAAGAGATAAAAAGAGTAAAGAAGTTATCTTTACAGAAGTTCACTAACAAAGATCATGACTCTCCACGCCTCTATCATGTGATATTTTGATGAAATTGGTGTTGTTCAAAACAAGTTATTCTCTTAGTGAATTTACACACGGAAGCCACAAGCAATATGTTGTACGATTTATAGCCTGGCATATTTCACTGCATCTCCTCATGTGCATACTCATCTCATCTTGTTCCTCTTGTACCTTAGGGTGTCGAGGTGAAGTATAAACAGCGGGAGAATACCCATTTATGGGCTTCATATATCGAGATTCCCTTGGACTCTGCTATTCCCTCTGTCCATCGTTTACATGGTCGGTCTTGTCTTCTGCTTCCATTTGGTCTGTACATCATTGCTTGTTGTGGTATATTGTCAGTTGGTAATCTAGTTACATGGCCACACCCTTTGACTTTCTGTCTTCTAATAAAATCTAGCGCTGTATACTGCACATGGTAACTGGTGTTGCTAATATTTTGTTTATTAGTTTAACTAATTGTCCTGAAGCAGTTTTCTGCTATGGGCTACAATGTGAAAGCGCCATTCTATTTAGAAGGCCTGAATGCACAAAGGAATAGGTTGTCCAGCTGTTGAAGCTTTCCACATAATCTCAACATAATCAAGTTTTTCTGTCCCTCTGCCTAGTGTTTTCCCACACAAGGCTAATTTCTCTACTCCACCACTGTTCATAGATTGCGTTGGTCTTTTCCTTGTGGTTCTGATCTTGTAACACCTACAGATCTCAATACCTTCATGTTTATTTTCTTCTCTGTCCAACACACTACTCAAAACTCCATCGTGTCCAGCTTCTATTTCATTCATCATCCAGCACCCACATCCAATACAGAAGTACAGACCACATACACATTTTCAGTAAGTGGATTTGTATACTGTGGTAATTGTATTTCATGATGTTGCTCACTCTGTAAAGGACTCTTTGCATATGGTGATTACTTCCTTTATCTCTGAGTCATAAACTGGCACTTTAGCTTAGGGGTAATGAATCGAGTCAGGGGTTCTAGATCATCTGCAGGCAAATTGGAAACATTGCTTTGCGTCGATTTTGATTGTATGGGGCATCAGGTCAGCCATTCAGAAAGCAACGGACAAACTACTGAACTGAAACAACTGCCTAGTAAATCACAAGAGCCAATAAATACTGGGGTTGATTAAAATGTTCTGTAAAGGACACACAAGGTCTGTGTGATAACTTCTGCCAGATGTCACTATCAAGCCTCAATATCGGAAAAGACTGACCTTTTTGTTTTGTAACCTTGCACTATACAAAAAGCAAATTGGAATTTGAGCTTTCAGCGAAACTCATGAATCTGTGTACCTAACTGTGATAATCCTTTCTTTTCATTCACTTCAACAGAAGGTTAGCATGGCCAAATGGATAAAAGCGCTTTTAAACTTCCGGTGTGCTGATGCCGAGGTAGCGAGTTCAACCCATATACAGGTCAGTTGGACTAAAATGTTGACTTCCTGTCCTTGACTTGGGGACATGAATTACAAGTACCTCATAAGTCAGAGTGGGTTTGCTTGATGACAAGGGACACTGGTAATAGGGAGTGCTAATCCACATGCAAGAATCAGTTCAGTGCACTAGGAGTAGTATTATGTGTATGGATTATGCTTGAGCTCACAGTGCACGAACAAACAAAACTTCACAACTGTGTCTAGAATGGTCTGCAGAATGGTTTAAGACTTTGCCATTAAAACTACCACCAAGACATTGCCAAGTAGCAGTAGAGAAGAAATGATGTAAAGGAGAGTTGGGGAGAAAGTCGCGAACCAACTTGTACGAGAAACCAACGAGGTGACGTAAAAAGGAGAAAACGTCAGAGAGATTGTCAACAACAACAAACAGTCAGATCTTAGAGCTTGAAAGAGGAGGCAGCACGTTTCGATGCTCAGCAAGAAGAGAACTTATGTACTGGCTGGACACTTATTCTGATGGCTAACAAATATTGGAAAGAAGGACAAGACTATTAACGCATGATGTATACGGCCTGAAAGCCACGGACAGATGCGACAATATTACAATGGGACTCAGTAAGTCACAGCAAGCTGACACATAGGCAAATTGGTGAAGGACAGAAGTACCAGGACATGATAGTTATAAATATTTAATATGTTCAACCGTTTACGATTCATATTTAATAATGTTTCTATACCGCCCCGCCTGCCCATAACAGGCACGGTAACAATAAATCTGAATTGATGATTTGGATTGTAAATGTGTAACAAGTTTGGACTTAGGCAAATAAATATTGCCTCAGCATTTTGAATACCGGCTTCGAGTCCTTGATCACTTTTTTTTAATTCTACTTCTGGACACTGTTGGATTGGTGCAATCCCTAGACCGTTGAACGTTTTGACAATGTTCACATTCTTTATTGCAAGTTACCAATGTTCTCATTGTTTATTGCAAATCACCGCCTAGCAGACATCTCATCTCCTTCCTCTTGTGCCTTGTGGCGTTGAGGTGAAGTATAAACAGCGGTAGAGTGCCCATTTATGGGCATCATGTATCAATATTCCCATTGACGTTGCTATTCCCTCCATCCACCGTTTACGTGGTCGGCTTCTTCCCCTGCTTACATCCGGTCTGCACATCACTGCTTGTTGTGGTATATTGTTAGTTGGCAACCTAGTTGCATGGGCAAACCATTTGGCTTGCTGCTTTCTAATAAAATCTAGCGCAGCTATAACTCCTACTTTAGTCCTGATTTCTTCATTTCTGATCTTCTCTCTTCTTGATACATTGAGTATTCTTCAAGATGTGATTTTTCTTTCTCTTTTTCTGTCATTGTCCAGGTTTGGCATTGGTAGCTTAGAGTTGGTAGGAAGATGTGTTATATAGTGTTTTCTTAGTAACTATTGACACATGTTTGTTCTTTAGTATTGGTGCCAGTTGTCCAATGAGTTGGTTCGCCTTATTGCATATATTTTTTATCTCGTCTTTTGATTTGCCATTTGATGATATTATACTTCCTAGGTACTTGAAGATCTTTACTTGTTTCAGGGGGGTGTTCGTTAAGGTGAATCAGGGGGGTGTTCGTTTAGGTGAATCAGTGTTTTTCTCCTTCTTTGGTTATACATCAGAATATTCAAATTATAGCTTCCAACTACTCCCTCAAGATGGGCAATGACAATCATTATTATAACATCTAGTTATAAACAACAGCTAACATTCTTCCTCACTATATGAATGTGACACCTGCACAAACCCACCCTACAATCAGCTTGTTACAAGGGCAATATAATCAGCTGAGTGTCTTACAGCCAGATCAATAGCTGTCATTGTTACACCAGGTAAACCATAAAGTGCACACTTGCTGAATCAGAGGCCCCTTAAACACGGCCCATAAAGCATAAATCAAATCTAAACACTATAGCCATAAAGTGAATATCTCACCACTCTGTCCATGGAACATATTTATCCATTATTTATATTCACAAATAAATGATATTAAATTGTTTTGTGAACTCAAGGTGTGCACACATTTTACAAGGGAAACAATTACTCATTACTGTAAATAGATATTTGAAAATATATGTTTGTGGGGAGGTGTGGCTGAGAAGTTGTGATGTCTGCCGCTGGCTCAAAAGTTCCAGGGTTCACTCTTAACACTTAAAATTAAAAGATTTTCCATGCCTTAAAACACAGTGAGTATATGGTGCTATTCCCAATGTTTTGAACATTTGAATCTGCTCTGATGTGAATCCATGACCACAAAACAGGCAGGCGAACAGCTTGCCACTAGGCTGCTGTAGTTCCCCACAATGTGAATGCCACATAATTGTAATATTTGTCTGATGAAATACAGGTAGTATGGAAAGGGAAATGACACCTCACTCTATGCTAAGCACTGTTTATATTCACACACAAAAAGATAACACCAAAATGTTACATAACAACAGAAGGAACATGCTAAACCATGTTAATAAATTCAAATACCTAGGGGCAATCATAAAATCAGATGGAAGATGCATGACAGATTAAAAACAAAATAGGCCCTACAAAGCTGATTTCAGATAAGCAAAAGATTCTTATGCAACAAGCCACTTTCACTGAATGTCATCAGAAAGAGAGTACTGAAATGTTACACAGACCCAGTTATGCTGTATGGGTGTGAATCATGGAAGGCAAATAAATTAGGAGGAAATTGGGAGGCAACAAAGGTGTGGTCTCTGAGATGTATGTTGCAGATCCCATAGTAACTAACAAGTGCCTGGAAAAGGCTAAAGAAAGTAGAACCTTACAAATATTACAAATAATTTACAAATAAAGGCTGAGACATTGTTCTTTATCATGTATGAGAGGCACTGGAAAACATGACAAACAGAAATATCAGTGGTGAAAGAGCCAAGAGAGACAGATAAATGATGCTGGATGGACTGGGAAGGTGTCTTGGAGGAATATCACAAACAGAAATGGTCCAGAACACCATGGACTGAGGTCTGTGGACGTGCATAGATGTGATCATGACTTTTTTTTAAAAGCGACTTCTGACTTTTGCAGGTCAGCATAGTCGAATGGGTAAGAACGCATGTTCTTAAACATCCATTGTGCTGATGCCGAGTTAAGTGGTTCAACCCCTACACTGGACAGCTGGACTAAAATGCTGACCTGTCGTCCTTGACTTGGGGATATAAATTACAAGTACCTCTGAAGTCAAAGTGGGTTTGACTGATGGTGAGGGACACTGTTAATAGGAAAAGCTAATCCACACGCAAAATTCAGCCCATCACTACTATAAATAGTGTGTATAGGCTACATTTGAGTTCAAAGCAAGCGAGTGAATAAAAAAAAAGCTTCAGACTTTTGTCTGCCAAAGAAGCAGTGGTCCTCAACCAACTCACGTCAAGCTCTTTGTAGACTTGATTACGATTGAGTGGATTTAGCTTATACAGTATACTTGAATACGATTGGGTGGATTTAGCTTATACAGTATACTTGAATACGATTGGGTGGATTTAGCTTATACAGTAGACTTGAATACGATTGGGTGGATTTAGCTTATACAGTAGACTTGAATATGATTGGGTGGATTTAGCTTATACAGTAGACTTGAATACGACTGGGTGGATTTAGCTTATACAGTAGACTTGAATACGATTGGGTGGATATAGCTTATACAGTTTTCTATGAGATGAAGCAGTCAGTCTCATGCCAACCCTGCTTGACTGCCTCTTTCATACATGGTGGGTTACAGTGTTATTCTTATGCTTCTCTAATGGGTCCCAGTAACACACAGGTGGCATGGTAGGTTAGAGTGTTATTCTTTGCTTCTCTTATCTGTCCCAGTAACACACAGGTGTCATGATAGGTTAGAGTGTTAATATTCTTTGCTTCTCTTATCTGTCCCAGTAACACACAGGTGTCATGATAGGTTAGAGTGTTAATATTCTTTGCTTCTCTTATCTGTCCCAGTAACACACAGGTGTCATGATAGGTTAGAGTGTTACTATTCTTTGCTTCTCTTATCTGTCCTAGTAACACACAGGTGGTATGGTAGGTTAGAGTGTTACTATTCTTTGCTTCTCTTATCTGTCCTAGTAACACACAGGTGTCATGATAGGTTAGAGTGTTACTATTCTTTGCTTCTCTTATCTGTCCCAGTAACACACAGGTGTCATGATAGGTTAGAGTGTTACTATTCTTTGCTTCTCTTATCTGTCTCAGTAACACACAAGTGTCATGGAAGGTTTTTAAAAAAATGTTGCATACCCCTTACAGGACGTTGCAGTCAACACCAGCATCTTTCAGCTGCAATTGATGTACTAGGCAAGATTATGCTCAGTAGTTTGCCATTGCTTTCTGAGCGATCGACTCACACACCCCCATAAGTAACCAATGTGGCGCGATCCGCTACCGAACCTCACGCAGCTGCGTTGCTCACGAGAATATACGGGATTATGGAGAAAGACGTTAACCCAACCAGATTCATATAACATAAAGCTAGGAAATAGCTGACACATCAGTGCCAGATTCAGATGATATAAAGCAAGGAAATAACTGACACATCAGTTTTTCAGAACCAGATTCATATAATATAAAGCAAGGAAATAACTGACACATCAGTCTTTCAGAACCAGATTTATACAATATAAAGCAAGAAAATAACTGACACATCAGCCTTTCAGTACCAGATTAAGATGATATAGATCTAGGAAATAAATGACACATCAGTCTTTCAGAATGAGATTCAGATAATATAAATCAAGGAAATAACTGACACATCAGTTTTTCAGTACTAGATTCCGATTTTGCAGCAAATGCCCAGAAAAAAAGTAAGTATTAGTGTGTGTATGTGCACGTGCTGTGCGCTCATGCTCTTGGTCAAATCAACAGTATAACACATGACTTTATTGGCTGGGATTCACAGGAAAGATCGAATCACACATCAACATGTTGCTTGAGACTAGTTAGTAAAGTGATCCCTTGATTTACATATTAACAGGATGAAGTGGTTTGTTAATGTTTAAAGTTCATTGTCGAAAATAAAGTTATTATGATGTAACCAAATATTTAAATACTGTGTAAAGCAATGTGAACTACACAATTAATTTGTAATAAAGAAATAATAGGATAGCACAATAATGTAATATATATATATATATATATATATATATATATCTGTCTCTTATACACATCTGATATATATATATATATATATATATATATATATATATATATATATATATATATATATATATATATCTATATATATATATATATATATGCCCTACGTTGCTTAACAGCGAAAAATGGAAGAAGATGATGATATTGAATTTTTATAAATTTATTAGGCACTATGGAATTCCACAGAAGGTAAATAAATTAATAAAGACAATAAATAAAGAAGTGAAATGAACATTTCTTCATGAGGGAAATAAAAACAGGAGTGCAATAATGATGCCTTTTGTCACTTGTATTATTCTTACTGACAAAAATATAGATCACCAAGACAACATAACTACCATCAGACATGGAATTCAACAGACTCTGACAGAGAAGTTTGATGATCTTGACTTATGGTCCCAAGATATACAGGAGGGACAGACTGGTGAGAGCGCCGAGTCTCTGTGCGTGATGTGGGTAAACTGAGGAGAAAACTTGGCCCAAAGGATATACTGAGAGTAGATATCATTGGACTGATGGAGAGTCCGGCGTAACAGTGTTGTATTCCGAATTAGCATGAAGAACATATGTATATTGGTTTATGACTGTTCATGGAAAAGTGTTTTGTCATCGTGTTCGTTTAGAAGTAAATTTATTTTCTGTGTACGATTAAATTGTGTTTTCTAGTGACTACTAGTTGTCGTTCATAGTTAATGATCTGTGACCACCGTGGGTAATCCATCCTGCCCTACTCATTTATATATGCCTAATCTACAGATTGCCGGCTTCCTGGCCTAGAGGTTAGCCACTTTTCTCTGTAATCTCGTATACTCTCATAAGTAACGTGATGACGGTGAGAATCAGCAGTGGTTCGAATCTCATCTGTAACTTATGGGGTATGTGAGCCAGCCACTCAGAAAGCAATGACAAACTACTGAGTGTAATCTTGCCAAGAAATCAACAATCAGCTGAAAGATGCTGATGTTGACAGCAATGTCCTGTAAAGGATATGCAAACAACAAAAACTTTAACCTACAGATTAGGCATATAATCTAATCTACAGTTTTCTTTTTAAGGTTTCCGGTTTAGGTCAAGATGGCAGGACGTGTTTTCTTCTAGCTTGACTTAAGACTGTTGATCAACGGCTCGACAATCCACCATCATAAAATTGCCCGCTGTTTCAGAATCAGAATCTACAGACCATAGACACAGCCAATTCTAGCTTTTGCAAAGGATTGTGACAGATAGTATAACTAGAAAGTTCTTACTCTGGAACTCACAGGTCAAAATACATAGAAGGAGACCTAAAGACAGATGGAGAGGAGATGAATATGGAAAGAACAATTTGGGTGGAGGGGGAGGCGAATTTAGAAGCTGCAGTTAGAAAAAGATAGGGTATGACATAACAGAGGGCCTATGCTGATGCACCATTGAGAGAGAAAAGAAGAAGAGGAAGAAGAATAATAAACACTTGGCTATTAGGTTGCAGAGGTCTGCTGGTTCTGAATATGTGTAAGAAATGGCTTAACTTGTACTGTTAGCTTTAGTTAGCTGTTTGTATCATGTATCCAATGACAAATCTTGGGACAGGAAGGGGTGTGGCACTATTCAACTACCTGATATTTGTGACTCCAATTTCATGAGATTTTATGTACTAATAGTGTTAAATTCCCTGATTATGCCAAGATCGCAATAAAACAGAAAACAATTACTGGGCATAGTGTTTACTTCAATTGTTGGACAAACAACACTTTCTGACTTCAAATATTGTGCTTCTACACGCAGATCTTGGGTGTCTTTCTAAGAGGTAAATAGACCCAAAAAATCCTGTTTTGCACAGCTGTTATTTCAATGTTCTACTATGTATTAATCAATTTAGCATCCATATTTACATGCATTTAGAAGGTTTTAATTATTTAAGTTAACTGAAATTATGAAAATTGCATGCTGCAATGTGATATTTCATTGACGACAAATAGCCATTTTCTTTTCCGCCTAGTTATGGCGATTTAATACTGTTATGACTTATTCGCAGCGACTGACATGACAATGAATGCTTGTTTGCATTCAACACCCATTATAATCCAGACTGACATCATCACAGCATGACGTGGTATAATGTATATATACATACATATATACATATTTGTGTGAGCTTGTCTTTATATATATAAGACACATATATTTGTGTGAGCTTGTCTTTATATATATATATAAGACACATATATTTGTGTGAGCTTGTCTTTATATATATAAGACACATATTTGTGTGAGCTTGTCTTTATATATATAAGACACATATATTTGTGTGAGCTTGTCTTTATATATATAAGACACATATATTTGTGTGAGCTTGTCTTTATATATATAAGACATATATTTGTGTGAGCTTGTCTTTATATATATAAGACACATATATTTGTGTGAGCTTGTCTTTATATATATAAGACACATATATTTGTGTGAGCTTGTCTTTATATATATAAGACACATATATTTGTGTGAGCTTGTCTTTATATATATAAGACATATATTTGTGTGAGCTTGTCTTATACTGTGATTGAAAGTAGCTATCCAATATTGAATGGTTTCACCGCCCGACTACAGAAGTGATATGGAATAAGGTCAAAAAGAGCTGTCAATTGTTATGGTTATTGTGGAGATGGCAGAAACAAGCAAAACTAATATACAGTACACATGGTTTGCTAAATTATTAGCTAATATATCAGGGATTAATGATTACAAACATTAATTGGCAAACAATTTGAACCTCTTTATCAGGCTTTAACATTTAAGATTACAACAGCAATTTGCCCTTTATGTTCCACTAATCTCCAAATTAAAAAGTTATGGGTTTCCAAGGCACTTGGTTTAAAAAAAACAAAACATAATTTAACATTATTTGGTTTTATTTAGATTAAGGAGAGCCATTTTGAATATGAATATGATTAAATGACACAATAGTTCAATTATTGTTTATTTAATTAGGTTACTACGATACAAAGATGTGTGTAAGCGGGACATGATTGAAACAGGCATTGATAATGCACATTGGGAGCAAGTCACCGCTGAACATGTTGCATGGAGGGTAAATATCAGAAATAGAATCAAGACAAAGGAGAAAATTATTGCAGATAAGTCAAACACCGAGCATGTGAGATGTATTGCAGATAAGTCACACACCGAGGTGTGAGACGTAAGATGATGCATATTGGTAGAAATGACCATGTGTTCACATGCATCCACTGTGGACAAACATTTACAGTGCGAATTGGCCTTATCAGTCACATTCGCCACTGCCATAGGTTGTAGTTATGCCTTTTTGAAGCACAATGTAACAAACTATTGCCTGTCAAGACGGCAAGGTGCCGATGAATTAAGTCACATTTTGATATGGTCACTAACATAATGATAAATAATATAGGAATAATGTACTAGACATTATTCACAAATGGCTGGTCACGTGACCTACATTTGACTACTACATTGTTTGATGGAAACACCATTATGTCCTCGGTAGTGTAGTGGTTAGTATCTCCACCTGTCATGAGGGAGGCGGCTTCGACTCCCTGCCGGAATTTTTTTTGTTTTAAATTTTTAATAAAACATATTTAACATTAAGAACTAGAATATAGAACTGAGAAGCTGGAAGCTTGTGAATAAAGTGTGCTCTATGGACGATCTGCGGAAGCTGTCAGGGGGGGGGGGCCATCCCCCAGGTAGTGATAGAGTGATCGAGTGTTGGAATCGATGGATCCAATAGATGCCTTTGTTTAATGTGAAATTTGCCACATAAAATATCACTGCCGGGAAGGTTAACCCGGTCAACAAATGCCCGCAGAAGTCGGATGTGTCTGCCTAACGGCGCAAGAATGCAGCTCTGCTGTAAACAGGCACAACGCAATCACATCCAAAAAAAAACTCAGGATGAACGAAGAAGAAGAAATATCACTGTATGTAGGGACATTATTAACAAACGTTTGTTAATAGTCTCCCTTATGTAAATTATATATGTCTGGCTTTAATAATATCTCGGCTTCGAATTGCCCGACAGACTTGAATAAGGTATCGTTGGATTTTGTATTTCAGGGGGTATTGAACTATGAATTTGCATAGTTGAAAACCAATTTAGAAATCTTACTAAAATGTGTATGGAGTTTGCGAACAGAAAAAAATTATATTCGCAATGGAAGTAGGTCACATGATTATTCCTATGCGTGTTTCCATATTACAATATTTTGTTGATCAATTAATGTGTCCTCAGTAGCATAGTGGTTAGTATCTCCGCCTGGTGCATGGGAGTTCGAGGATCGATTCCCCGCTGGGGAGGCAACATTTTTTTTTTTTCATTTTCAGGAATTAGGTGACACCAATGCTAGTCTGATTTCGCTTTAGGCATATGTTTTCTATGGATTTTGTGTGTTAGGTGTTGGTTATCTTGCTGCACAAGAACCTGCGCACTTGTCTTTCTGTTCTTATCTGTCCTCTACTTTTGTTGTCTTGGAAAAGGCGCTTGGCCATCCGAACACGAGTTCTTCTCTCTCTCTCGCTCTAAGTCTCGATCTCCCACCTCTCTCTTTCTTGTCTTTACCACTCTTTAATGTCTTTCAATACATCTTTCTCATATCTCTGTCTCTCAAGCTATCTTCATTATCTATCTATCTCCTCTCTCTTTTCCACCTGCTTCATATATACCAGGTTTTCCTGCACTTTATATGCGTAGCATTTCCTTATCCTTGTTTATTTATTAATTCATGAGGCCAGTCAGTTGAAAGCCTGGTGGTTGAATTGCTTAATCATGTCTCTCTGAGGCGAAGCATATTACTGGAGGCCATAGAAAGTGTCAAATTAAGAGAATCATCACTGCTGCGATATTATCAGAACATAAATAGGACGGTAACGTAAACAAACATGGATGCCTGGTAACAGTAAGTGTGCAGAAATGAAAGTTAACAATTCTTGAACTTGCTTGGGGACAGAATTATTTGTAGGGATTATTATTTGTATTGGGGTTACCTGTTCTGAGAAATTATTCTTGATATTTAAACAGATCTAACGTAATGTAAAAATAAAACGGGATGCCAAAAGAACGGACAGAAGTAAGAAGAAGAGTGATTCATTAATAAATACGGAGAATTCGGCAGAATTAAACTCGCAACAGTGAACATTCCTATTTGAATTAACCACCTTCTTAGACTTCTTAATGGCCCAAACTAAAATCGACTAGTGAGCAGACGCTGTGACATGTGTGTTACTTCCTGCATTTCGATTGCAAATATAATCTGTCTCTATTCGCAATTCCATTGCGAATATAATTTTTTTCTATTCGTAATTCCACTGCGAATAGAGCCTCCCAAATGTGTATTGTATACTATAGTTAGTTCACGCAGAAGTTCTAATTCGTTCCGTTAGAAGTAGAAGCGATTTGTTTCTGTGAAATAAGCGAAGAAGCGAGGCACTCTTCCGACAAACGGGTCTAAATAGTTCTGCAGTGAATAATTTTATATAACTAACACTAACCCTAATCACTTATTCATATTCACTGCAGAGCTATTTAGACCCGTCTGTCGGAAGAGTGCCAGAAGCGATTTATGTGCTTCTCTTTTATTTTCAGTCCTCTGGACTGAAAATAAAAGAGAAGCAGAAAGCTAAGAAAACCTGATTACAAAAATATAACATTGTTATCAAGAATAAAATATTAATATTATTGTCAATAATTAATTTCAGAAGCTTCAATTTTCAATGTGTATATTTTATTATATTTATAACATATAATACTTTAACTTTAATTTATGACTCATAATTAATTTTAATTGGTTCGCAGCCACACCTGGTTAGTTAAACTTCAGAAATTATATTTATTAAAAAGAACACAAACTACGACACACTATTACCTTAAAGATTTTAAAATGTAGCCTGATCTTGTCCTCTGTTCTCTGGGTGACCTGACGGGTCAGCCGATGTGCTCCAGTGACCTCTGAGAGAAGGAGTTCCACTGCTCGCCCTGTTCCACTCGTAGCGTGGCAATTATAGATTGAAATTTTTTGCAGATACAATCTCCGGAAACACTCCCCTTGACTGTACGGTATAAAACGATAACGAACTCCGGGCTTTTTTTCTGAAACAATAAAAGTTAGTTGCACATACTATAGTACTATACAGGTCGTGGCATTCAACCCAAGCATTTGCTTGCTGTTTGTGATTTTAGAGGCAATTTTACGTTCAGTAATTTGTCACTGCTTTCTGAACTGCCATCTGGCCGACGCTCGACGCTCAGGGGAAAGGCGAGACGGACATATACTCAGATTGCTACTGGAACTATTAGTGTTGGAACTCTTCGCTGGCTGCTGAGGATGGGGACGGAACGCTTATAGGAATGTCCCGAATGCTGTGATGTCGGTTCCTAAATCAATCAATCAATCAATCTGAACTGCCAACGCCTCATTCTATGGAAATCAACGTAAAGCGATTTACTTCCAAGTCGGCCACGACTGATTTCGAACCATGGACTCGGTATGTTGTAGAATTGTCACATTGTGAAACTGATGTTCAATGACCTCCAAATCACAGACACCGACTCTGAAACAAAATGTAACTGTAATGTTTACGCATCTTTGTCTGTCTTAAATCGTATAGTATAGTCTTATAGTATTAAGTTATTCAAGAATGAATCATAAACAACGAGAAGTCGTGGGGTAAACTTTACTAAAACACTTTCACTAGTTTTAAAAAATGGACGTTGCGGCCGAAGCCTTCGTCAGTACAGAAACATCAAACACACACCAATTCAACTACGCGGGAAACACTGCATGAAAATATAAATATAAAAGTTACAGTCAGAAGACAGTGTATTTGTACAGTACACCAGTTGTTAAGAGGCCGGTATACTGAGAAGAGGTCTAAAGTTAAGTCCATAATTTTGTATTATTACGTTTTGAGCCCGTGTATAAGCCTCCAACCCGAGACCTTTATTTCGCATCTGCTTCGTATGCCTAGTCTAGAACAGACAACCACGATGTTTTGTTTGCTTGTTTGCGCGCTTTGAACACAAGCGTAGTTCACGCAAGCCCTACTACTTCTACTGCAATGAGCTGATTTTTGAGTGTGCATTAGCTTTCCCTATTACCAGTGTCCCTTGCCATCAGGCGAACGCACCCCGACTTCAGTTAGTTGCATATTCTTTACAGGACGCAGCAGCCAATTCCCGTTTTTTCATTCTTTCTTTTCTGTTTGAGATTTCTTGGCAAGTTTACGTTCAGTAAATAAATACACACGTATTGTTTGCTGCTCATAGAAGCAGGGGTAAGAAGTAGAGACTAGAGGACGCACTAGACAAAATAACAATTGAAAGCTATAGTTACCGACTAGGATTCGAACCTGTCACCTTCAAATGACGACAGAGCCTCGCTGCAGGAACAAGTCTACTTCGACGCGTGACCAACTAGACTACTATTTCAGTCGTTTGCCAATGCTTTCTGAACGACCGGCACCCATACCTTTGTACGGAAATAAACGCAATACGGTCTGCTTCCAAATCTCCCGCAGCTGTGTTTCAACCGGGGAATGCGGTGTTACGGATTGCATTTGTAAGCCTAGTCTCCACAGAGCCGACCCGACTTTAGAGGCACTTGTAATTTACCTTCCCAAGTCAAGGGAGAGAAGTCAACATTTTAGTCCAACTGACCAGTGTCTTTGCTGATAACATTAATTGAGCGTTCAATAGAAGTAAACAAAGACCTATATCTTTGCTTCATTGACTACACAAAGGCTTTCAATACCTGATGACGATGCTTCCATATCTACAAATTTATGAGAAAGACCTAAGACTTAAAAACAGCAAGCTGCCATAAAGATTGACATGAAGTAGGTCAATATCAGCCTTTTGAGAGAGGTGTGAACAGGGAAGTGTAATGGCTACATATCTTTTTTCCCCCCTAAACAGTGAAAATATGTTTAGAAATTTAGAAGATATGAAAGGAATCACCATTGGGGAACATAACATTAATAAAATTAGATGTGTGGATGATACAATATTAATTGCAGACAAGTGAGGAGGGATCTGCAATATTTAGTATATACGGTTATTGTACACAGTGAATAATTGGGGTTACAATTAAATTATAAGAAGATAGATACACGCGCCAAAGAGTGAGACAGGTCAGGAGAGAACAGGAGGGTACTGCTCTTGCTGAGGCCCTGCTTGAGACGGGCGTGGTCTGTCTAAATGACGGGACACCCTCTAGGCTGGCAATGAGACCGGGGGACCCTGATACTGTTGTATCCCAAGAGGCGGCATCAGACAAAAAATGGAGTGCCCTTGGGGATTATGGAAGTGACCACCTACCCTGCTCTGTACTGATACCTAAGTCCAGTACAGTCAGGGCTATAAGTGCCCGCAGAGCATTCAGTTATGATTGTAACCACTCTTAATCATTGGAGCGCCTTCGATCACAGAGACATTCTAAACCAACAAGAAGACGCTTCACCCAATCACCATGGTGGACACCGGAGGTGGAGACATCGTGGAAGGAAAAGAGAGTGGTCATAAGGAATCGGCAGAAGGTGCGGAGAGCAACAAATTCACTTGCCACAGAATTAGAGGAGGCAAAAAGATATAAAAAGGTAAATTGCAGGTTTTTAAACCGCAGGCAGTAGAGGCAAAAAAGATGAAGTGGGAACAGTTTATCAATGAAGTCGACGGGGATGTGACATTGGATAAATTCTGGTACCTGATAGTTGCTGCGGATAAGAATCACCTCCTGCATGAAGCCATGGAGATGGTTAAGGGTCATAGACTAAGACGAGGCAGGTCCTGGATGACACAGGCGGAAATATCTATACGCCAGATTTGTGATCTAGAGACCATCAATCATGAAAAAGAGTGGGTTGAAGTACCGGCAGACATAACTGACTGGCACAATGTAATAGTAACACTGGGTCGTGAGTGCGGGGAATGGGCAACGGGCCGCACAGAGTATATGAGGTGCAACAACTGATCTAGAGTAATAGACATCAAGGTGACATAGTGATCTATACTGATGAGTCAGTGGTGAGAAACAAACGGAGTGGTTGGGGTTTCATTGCGAAGGCTAATGGACGGTTCTTGGAAAAAGAGTGTATGGCATATGAGGCCACGACCTCCAGCATGAGAATGGAGGTAGAAGCAGTCACAGCGGCATTCCGTTGGTTAGAGGAGACCACTGCAACACACATTGTCTTCATCACGGACTCACGAAGTATGCTTAGTAAGGTGGAGAAAGGAATGTTTCGTATTGGAATGGCTCACCTCGCTTCAAAGATTGTAAGAATTGTATGGATTTTTTGCCCTGGCCATGCGGGAGTGCGGGGGAATGAACAGGCTGACAGGCTGGCAGGGAATGCATCCCTTGGTGGTCGATTACCTACGGACAAGGGAGAGGTAGTCGTGCGCCTGTGGGAAGAGGTGGAGAAGGTGGAGGAACAGACTGAGAACCCGAATGTGGAAAAGATGAGATTGCGGGGGATTGGCTGGGGTTCTAGCAGAGTCTTAAACCTCAGAGGGAAGACCAAGAGAACTTTCAATCAGATAGCGATTAGTAGTGTGACTCTTCGCTGGCTGTTGAACGAGGGGATGGAGCGCATATGGGAATGTCATAAGTGCAGTGATGTTGGTTGTTGGTTCAACTCAACTCAGCTTGTAAGAAGATAGAGATTATGATCGTCACTAAGAAGAAACATATACCACAATGTGATATACAGGTAAATGGTAACATTCTTAAACTAGTGAATTGATACAACTATCTCGGAACAGTCATAACATCTGATAGAAGGTGCCTTGACGAGATTAGAACAAGAATCGTTATGGAAAAAGTAGCCATTTGCAAGATTAAAAACATACTAACCTATGAAAAGATATCAACTGCAACGAAAAAGAAAGTGTTGAAGTGCTACATTGAACCTGTACGTTTGTATGGATGTGAAACGTGGAGAATGAGAAGACAAGCAGACAAACGTCTACTGTTAGTGGAAATGTGGTTTCTGGGGAAAATACAAAGATTGCTATGGACAGACAGAATAACCAATGAACAAGTCCTCATTCATTCATTCATTCATTCATTCATTCATTCATTCAGTAGCATGTCCTTTGCAGAACCTCGCTCCCATAAACCTCTCGATCATAAGCAAGATGTCCCGCGTCCGATACACTCATCTGGAGATCACCCGCCACATCCCCAGGCATATACACTACAAAATGTATATGTACAATTTTTCTCCAATTTCCTACAAATTTGCGAGAATGCTCACGAAATGCATTGTTTATGTTTACAAAATTCATTTGACAATGTTTTTCCTATGCACTATTGATGAACGAAAGATGAGTGATTGGAAGGGCCGAATGTAAGACGCGCCAGCGTGCCCAATGTGTTACCCTTTGAAAATAAGTTCGTTCTCTCTAAACTTTCGTGACGTTTCAAGTGACCAAAATATTTCAATTTTCTTTGTTTTATCGAGCCAACCTTCTTCAATATTCAGCTCTTGAAGTATTGATGCATTTGTTCTTTTCTTTACCCAGGATATTCTTAGAACTCGTCTATAACATTTATACTGTATTCAAAGGCATTTATGCACTGTTCAGCTTGTTTAGTAAGTGTCCAGGTCTCACAGGCGTATATTGCAATGGGAAACATGCATGCTCTTAAAAATCTAATTTTTGTAGTTCTGTTTGTCCCATTCCATAATTTATTCAGTTGTTTTAGTCTTTGAAGAGCAATTGATAGTTGTCGTTTAATTTCTTTCATTGTGTCACCGTTGTTGGTAATCAATGACCCAAGATATTCAAAAATTCAAGTCCTACAAGAAGCAAATGAAACCCGTAACCTGATTGGAGAAATCAGACGCAGACAGTCACAATTATGTGTGCACATTATGAGAAGAAATAAACTAGAACACTTGGTGACAACTGGCATGATTGAGAAGAAAAGAACAAAGGGAAGACAGAGAAGCAAATTGTTGCATAGCTTGACCACATGGCAAGGTCGAGACAAGAGCACAGCGCTGATCCGCGAATGTGGTGATAGTGTAAGATTGCGAAACATGATCACCCACGCTTATCGGCATGGCACATGATAATTATGATAATGATGACCGGTGTAGGGGTTGAATTCGCTACCTCGGTTAAAGAAGGAACGCTCTTGCCCATTGGGCCATGCTGACCCTAGACATCAGCGATAACTCCACAATCTTCACTGCCATTTGTATTTGATAGAAGCTGGTGTTGCTTATAACAAGGTAGCTGCATATCATTTGCAGGACGTCGCAGTCAACACCAGCAGTTTTGTTTTCCTGTTGTGATCTCTTGGCAAGTTTACGTTTAGTAATTTCTCATTACTCTCTGAACGATCGGCATCCATACCATTTCGTAAAAAACCAACGCAAGGCGGTATGCTGCCAAATCGCCCACAACTGTGTTTCGAACTTGAGTATGCGTGATTACGAACTGCGCCCGTAACCGCTTCGCCACGGAACCGGCTGGTGTTGCTTATATCTTATCCATCCATCATGTGCCATGCCGGTATGCGTAAGCGGTCATGTTCTGCCATCTCACTCGATCGCAAGAGTCGTGGATCAGCTCCGTGTTTCTGTCTCGACCATGCCACAAGGCCAAGCCATCCAGGTACTTGCTTCTAAGTCTTCCCCTTGGTCTGTTCCCCTCAATTTTACCAGCTGTCACCAAGTTCTCCAAATCATTTCTTCTCATAACATGCCCAAGAAACTTATAGTATTTATTATTATAGACTAGCCCTTTACTGTTTACTAGATATCACACACGCCCCAAGGAGTCTAGATTAGCCCTGTACTGTTTACTAGATATCACACACGCCCCTAGGAGTCTAGACTAGCCCTTTACTTTACTGTTTACCAGATATCAAACAAGCCTCATGGAGACTAAAGTAGACATTTACTTGATTGTTTACAAGCTATCAAACACGCCCCAAGGAATGTAGAGTAGTCCTTCACTTTGCTGTTTACCAGATATCAAACAATCACTTAGGAGTCTAGAGTAGTCCTTTCCCTTACTGTCACTTATCATGCATTCGCCTGGAAGAGGCTAATGAAACTAGAACATTATATACAACTATAAGAAAGAGACAAACCATATCGCATTCTTTGGTCATGTGGTACCAGAGAACAAAGTGACAATTGGAAAGTTCAGTGGGAAAAGAGGCAGAGTCCAACCAAAAGAAATGTTGCTGGATAAAGCGAGACTGTGCCGCGGAGGTATATCATTAGCAGTGTTGATCCAGAACATCAAAGAACGAGATCTGTTTAGAGAAATTAACGCCTGCGTCGATAGGGAGGGCACACTATGACGATGAAAGCCATATATTCAGCTGTACTATCTTTTAATGAGAATTCTTTTTTCTAGCCACCCACCCCGCAACCACAATTTCTAGTTAGTTAGTTGTTAGTTCTCATTGCACATCGAACCAATCAGTCTAAAGTGCTCAGATACCCTCCTCAGCAAATCCCGCAGAGTATAGCGGCTCACGACACCAGCTCTGTGTTGGTTTATTACTCTTATTTGGTTTATAACATATTTTCATACGTTGCTATTACAACATTATCAGCAACCAACACTGGCCCTACATCAAAAATCATCTGCGACGAGAGCAAGAGAACTCCCGACAAGAAAATGGATTGACGACATCCCAGATATTGTACAATCACACGGAATGACACTATCCAGTGCCACCCATTGGTCGCTGGAACGCCAGTTATTCCTTCCCAAGATGCTTGACGGCAAAAGAGGAAGATGATGATGATGATGATGCTATTACAACCGCCATTGACATATTTCCTATTTGTATTTTGGCCTCCGATTTCCACACACTGAAGATATTCGATGTTTCAGAAAATTGTCTGGCTGTAGATACTGAAATGATTCGGTGATGCATCACTGTCTTAACTCCTCATTTACTTGCTCTGACTCCACTCAGTTCTATTTCGTATATGACGGCAGATTCTCGATCCTCGTATACATTGCCTATTATCCCGAGATAATAGTGGTTCCATTTGACAAAAGCCTTTGATTAGTCTATAAAACATGAATATAGGTCCGTTTGCGTCAGTATTGCATTGTATTTATATTTTAATATCCGTTCAACCATTTTGTATTGTAATTGGGGTATAGACTGTCTATAATTATTTAATAAATGGGCTGTTACGCATTTGAAGATGTTTGTGATGTTCACATTGTAAAATAAGATAATGAAGGGCCCACCCAGGGGCCTAAAGGTACATTAGAAATATGGTGCCAGTGGAATAAAGCTATAGAGTGAAAGAAATAGTGGGCGGGTGCGCTAGCGAAGTTGATAGCGTTGGTAACACCATGAGCACGGTTGGATGCGGATTCGACGCTTGTGCTGGTCACTTGCCACAGTGAGGGACATATTGGCCACATATTCATTTTGCCCTCAGGCCTACATAATATGATGGCACTGTTATATCACAGGCCAAAAGCAGGAAATGGCTTCGGGACCATTTATTTATTTAAAGAAATAGAGGAAGTTACAAAATCAAGGAGAAAAGAAATATAGGAAGATACAAAAACATGGAGAAAAGAAATAAGGAGGAAGATACAAAAACATGGTGAAAAGAAATAAGGAGGAAGATACAAAACATGGTGAAAATAAATAAGGAGGAAGATACAAAAACATGGTGAAAAGAAAAATAGGAAGATACGAAAACACGGAGAAAAGAAATAGAGAAAAATACAAAAACATGGAGAAAAGAAATAAGGAGGAAGATAAAAAAACATGGAGAAAAGAATAAGGGGGAAGATACAAAAACATGGCGAAAAGAAATAAGAAGGAAGTTACAAAAATATGGAGAAAAGAAATAGAAACGGTAATGAATAATATAGAGAGAACATGGACGGAATTGCATGGGATAGCTAAGGAAATGGAGACCTGGGGTGAGTTGATTGAGGGTTTATGCTCAAACAACTTAACGAAGAAGAAGCAGAAAAGTAAAACTGTTAGGACCTGATGCTGTCAACGCCACAAGCGCTGCTGGACGAGGCCCCGAGGTCAGTCCTCAATGTTCACTATGGGAGGGTGTCAGAGTCTCACATGGAGTCGGTAGGAACATAAGGATAGAAGGGAATTAGAGAAGGGACATAACCCCAATACAAGGGAACTAAAGAGACCCACTCGAATGCTCGAACAATTGAGAGCCTTCGAGAAGGATAGGTCAGTTCGCCTACAGCTCCGTGGACACAGGTGGAACCCGCTTACCGCGTGCCAGGACCTGTTCCACGAGAAGCTCGAGGAGAGTTACAGCCCGTGTCCGATCGAGACACGTTAGAAGGGAGACGCGGACTGGACATCGAAGAAGCAACAGAGCTTACCTTAAGGGGGACTTGATAGATTGAACTCAAGTGTATTTAGGGGTGTTACTCATAAGATAGATAGATGATAGAGTTTGTTGTAATGATTATGTATGATTGCTTTGTTATGAACTCCTGTGATATGCTATTCAAGTGTAGCTGGCTGCGAAAACCATTCTTCGCCAGCTTACTGTAAATAAATGATATCAGATAGTATCAGAACGGAGTTTGTTGTATGAACCCGAGTTTCATTTCCCTAGGTCTCTAGGACGTTGACAGGATATTTGGGGGCCAAGCCGGTTTTGGCAAGCGCAAGCTTTACTTTCCCGACAGCTCTTGGTTTTGCCAAGTAAAATATATCAACATTCATACATGACAAAGTCTGAACTTTGCAGCTACTATCGTATAATCTGTTAATGAGTTATCGTAGTCCCTCTAGAAAACTACTTAAAAAACTATGTTCATAAAATTTAACATTGACATGACTGGACAATTACGGTGACAAATTACTAATTTTTGTGTGTGTGGATTCCAACAACAGATTGTTCCGTGAAAAAAATTGTGGGCATGTAAACTGTTTTCCAGCAGTGGCGATAAAACAGGGGAACCAAACAACACTACAGCCAAGAAACCAGTAAATAAGATAAGTCCCATTTCATGCTCATTGTATCCCTAAACGATACTCACATATTTGCATTGATGTAACATTTTTTTTTGCTATGTATTGCTATTTATGACATATATATGCAAATTTGATGACCATGTGAACTTATTCGTTAGAAAGTGTGTAGAATAAGATTAAGGGACATAACCAAGTTGTGTAGACCCAAACTAATTTCAATGGGATTTAAGTTCTAAAAATTTAAAAAAATTAAATTATCACAATGTCAACACTAGAACAGTGCATAGAATTAGGAGTTAAATTAGGCTATACTGCCGATAAACTGTCAGAATGGGCACAAAAGACGCATTTAGAAAACATAGCACGAGAAGATGCAAGCGGAAAGGGAAGAGAAATAGATGCAGATGCAAATAGAGGCTGAAGAGAAAAAGATGCAAATGGAGCTCGAAGCTGCTAGAAAACAAGCTCAATTAAACGCAGAAACAAAAAAGTTAGAATTAGAAACACAATTAAAATTGAAACAAATGGAAATTGACTCCAACTTAGAAATTTCAGTAAATAAATTAAGGAGTAAGGAAGAGGAACAAAAATACAACAAATATAAAGGCTTAGTCAAACCTTTTTGTTCCGGGGATTCAATCAGTGCATACTTAGAGAACTTCGAGTGTTTGATGCCATATCATAACCTTGCAAAAGTTGAATGGGCATTTATTCTGATGAGAAACTTAGCATTAAAGCCCTTAAAAGTGATAGAGACAATTCCACAAGACATGAGGAGAGATTACGACTATTTAAAACAAAGAATACTACAACATTTTTCACTAGACACAGCAGGCTATCAATTGCAGTTTTCAAAATTAACACCATCACCTAACCAAACGTTCATGAACACAATACCAACTCCTTTCTCGAAATTTCTGAGGCAAAGTGATTGTAAGAATATTCAAGAAGTCGAAAGTAAAGGTAGTGCGTATTTAACAGATAATCGTGATATCTTTCAGTTAAATATGAGTCAGAATGAAACAGCAGCTGTCACAAACACCAAATATTCAAAACCAAATGAGAATAGGTTCAAACAACGCTCTAAATTCACAAAACCAGTCCTGTGTCAGTATTGTCATCTGACACACGAACAGTACGCAATATGTGATAAATCACCAACTTATCCATATCACCTTCAAATGATGGTGGAAAAAAAAACAAACAAAAGAAACGCGTATCAGAGAGCGGTCAAATGTTACTTTTGTTCAGCGTACGGACATTTTTCAAGACGCTGCGAGGGCCGCAAGATGATGAAGCAGGCCAATGCAGCATTAATAGATACATCTACGGATGAAGAAATTGAAGAACTGAATGAATGTGACATCCAAAATGAAAGTCCGAATGAGTCAGGGAATGCGGTAGAAATCATTAACACCATCAATAATAACACCTGTAATACATGCAGAAAATTTCAGTTGGATACCACTTTGGAATGTGGCCATACAATCCCTATATCCAACGAAATGGCCAACACAGCCTTAGCGTCAAAAGGCAAGTTA
>JACEFZ010009831.1:0-251792 GCA_014155875.1 Cepaea nemoralis | reverse complement strand
CAACAATAATGAAAAAGGCCAAACGGGATAGAACAACAATGCATGACGTCACACACTGGCTAGAACAAACAGATGACATGACCCCCCCAAAAAATAAAAAACCCCCAAAATGGACTAAATAAAAAAGGGGACTAGAACAACAATACATGAATCAGCAAAGGACGTAAACTAACAGATGACATAAAAGTCAGACACTGGACGTAAACTAACAGAAAAAGTCAGACACTGGACGTAAACAAACAATGACATAGTCAGCACACTGGACAAACTAACAGATAAAAAGGGGCCCGGAACAAATAACAAAAAAAAAAAATTGGATAAAAAAAAAAAAACAAAACGGGATAAAAAAATGGCACACACGGGACGTAAACAACGTTTGTTACAGCCCACACACTGGACGTAGAACAAAAGGGAAATGAAGTCACCCCGGACGTAGAACTAACAATGAAAAGTCAGCACACTGGACTAGAACTAACAGATGACATGGAAGTCCCCCCCCAAAAAAAAATTTGGAAGTAACACGGGACGTAAACTAACAGTTTGGGAATCAGCACCTGGGACAACTAACGATGACATACATCACACCTGGAGTAAAAAGTGACACAGCACCGGTAAACTAACAGAAAGACAGTCAGCCCCGGGAACAACAACAGATGACATAACAGCACACTGGACGTAAATAACAGTACAGAACCACACACTGAACGTAGAACTAACAGATGACTTTAAGTCAGCACACTGGACGTAAACTAACAGATGACATGAACAGCACACGGGAATAAACTAACAGATGACATGACCACACACGGGACAAACTAACAGTTTACATGGAATCAGACACTGGACGTAGAACTAACAATGACAACACACACTGGACTAAACAACAATGACATGGAACGGACTGGCCCTAAAAACATGAAGCAGACAGAAGGAACAAAAGGAAAACAGAACAGGGAAAGTAAACAACAAAAACATCAGACATGGAGTCCAACAGGACTACAACACAACAAAAAACAAGGAAATACAGAACATGGAAAACACGGAACAACAGAGACATAAAGTCAGACACTTGAACACACACGGAGAAAACAGTAAAAACGCCCTGGAGAACAACAGATGACAAAAAGGCCACGGACGTAGAACTAACAGATGACATGGAAGTCAGCACAGGAGAAACTAACAGATGACAAAGCCGCACACTACGAGAACTAACAGATGACATGACAGTCGGCAAAATGGAAAACTAACAGATGACATGGAACAGCACACGGGAAAGGAACTAACAGATGCATGAAAGCACTGACTAAACAACAAAAGGGAAGTCAGCACCTGGACGTAGAACAACATGGAAGTCAGCACACGGACAAACAAGACGAGCAGCACACGGACGAAACAAAAGATAAGGAAGTAAACCCCGGACTAAACAAAATGACATAAACAGCACACTGGACGTAAACTAAGATGACTCAGTCAGCACACGGGACGTAGAACTAAAGATGAAGCAGCCACAGGGAGTAAACTAACAGATGACATGAAGTCAGCACACGGGAAAGTAACTAAAAAGGAAGAAGTCCCACGGAAAACTAAATAAGGGAAGTCCACACGGATAAAAAAATGAAGAAGCACCCCGGACGTAAACAAAGGAAGCACACACTGGACACAACAACATGACATGACCAGCACACTGGAGGGAAATAACAGATACCATGGAAGTAACACTGGTAAACAACAATGACTAAAATAGAACGGACTAAACTCATGACATGGAAGTAGCACACCGTAAAAAAAGACATGAAGTCAAAAAGGAATAAAACCCAAAATGGACTAAATAAAGACATGGACAGACAACGAGAACTAACAGTAAAAAGGAGCAACTAACGAACAACAGATAAAAGAGAACTAACAGAAAAACAGAAAACAGCAACAAAGGAACAAAGAACAATACAAGCAGAACGGACGACAAAAGTGACAAAGAGCACACTACGAAACTAAAAATGACAGGGAAGTCAGAAAAAACTAACAGTGACATGAAGTAGACACGGACTAACAAACAGAGTGAAGACAACACTGACGTAACTAACAGAGAAGAACAGCAAGGAGACCTAACGATGACAAAAGCACATGGACTAGAACTAGACGAGACTAAGGATACAACATGGACGGGGGAAAACTAAAGATGAATGACAGTCAACACTGGACTAAATAACAGGACTACAGCACAACTGGACAGAACTAACAGGACTAAGGCCACGGACGTAAACTAAAAAATGACAGTCAACACTGGACTAACAAAAGAAATAAGACACGGACGTAAACTAAAGGACGGGAAGTCCACACTGGACGTACAACTAAAGTGACATGAAGTCCACACTGGAGTAAACTAACAGAACAGAAAGGAGACAAAACAAACATGAAAGTCAGCACAGGACGTAAACAAAAGACATGGAAGTCAGACACTGGCAAAAAGAAAAGGAAAGCAAACTGGAAACAACAGAACAGGAAAAACAGGACAGCCCTAACAATGAAAAAACACAGGAAAACAACAGATGACATGGAAGTCAGAAGGCAGAAAACAGAGAAGGAGTCAGCACACTGGACGTAAACAAGATGAAGGAATCAGCACACGGGACGAAATAACAATGAAAACACAAAGAAAAACAATGACATGAAGTCACAATGAAAACAGACATGACATAAACTGGAAAACAACAAAGACATAAGTAGCACAGGCCCAACAAATAACAGAACAACACGGCCCACAAATAACGGGAAAAAAGCCACTGGACGTAAAACTAACGGACATGAAGTCAGCCCCGGCGTAAACTAACAGATGAATGGAAGACCCCGGACGGAACTAACGGAATGACAGACAACTGGAGTAAACAACAGATGACATGCAGTCACAACTGGAGTAAACTAACAGATGACAGGAAGCCACTGGACGTAAACTAACGAAGGGAACCAGCACACTGGACGTAGAACTAAAAGATGAAAAGTCAGCACACTGGGACAACAACAAAGAAATAAAAGTAGCCAAGAAAAAACAAGAGACATGAAGAGCAACTGGACGAACTAACAGTATTAAGCAGCACACTGGACGTAAACTAACAGATGACATGGAAGCAAAGGAGAAAAACATGACAGGAAGAAAACGGCAAACTAAAGATACATAAAACCACACTGGGAGAAAAACAGATACAGGAATCACCCCGGACGTAACTAAAGATGACATAAGAGCACAGGGGGGAAACTAACAGATACAGAAGTCAGCACACTGGACGTAGAACTAACAGATGACAGGGAAGTCAGCACACTGGACGTAGAACTAACAGATGACATGAAAGTCAGCAACTGAAAAAACAGATGAAGGGAAGTCACACACTGGACGTAGAACTAAAGATGACAGGGAAGTCAGCACACTGGACGTAGAACAACAATGACATGAAGTCAGCACACTGGACAAAAAAGGAAGGAAGTCAGGCCCAAGAAAACAGATGACATGGAAGTCAGCACAGGGTAGAAAACAGATGACAGGAATCAGCACACTGGACAGAAAAAATGAAAAGTCAGCACCTGGACGTACAACAAACAATGACATGACAGTCAGCACCTGGACGTACAACTAACAGATGACATGAAAGCACCTGGACGTAGAACTAACAGAACTGGAAGTCAGCACACTGACGTAAACTAACAATGACATGACAGTCAGACGGGACGTAAAATAACAAGGAATGGGAGCACCTGGACGTAAACTAACAGATGACAGAAGCAGAACGGACAAATAACAGATACATGGAAGTCAGCACACTGGGAGAACTAACAGATGCATGACAGTCCACACTGGACGAAACTAAAATGACAAAGTCAGCACACTGGACGAAACAAAACAGACGGGAAGCCACACTGGACGACAAAAAATACATGGAAGTCAGAACGGACGGAACAACAAAGATGACATGGGCACACTGGACAATAACAATGAAGGAAGTCAGCACCCCGGTAAATAACAATAAAACCAGACACACGGACGTAGAACAACAGATGACATACGTCAGCACACTGGATGAACTAACAGAACTGAAGTCAGCACACTGGACGTAGAACTAACAGATGACATGACAGTACACACTGGACGTAAACAACAGATGACTGGAAAGTCAGCACACTGGACGTAAAACTCAGATGACATGAAGAGACACACTGACGTAACTAACAGATGACATGGAAGTCAGCACACTGGACGTACAACTAACAGATGACATGGAAGTCAGCACACTGGACGTACAACTAACAGATGACATGGAAGTCAGCACACTGGCCCAAATAACAAAAGGAAGTACACAGGACGTACAACAACAGATGACGGGAAGCCCAATGGACGTAGAACTAAGAGAAAAACACAACGGAACAACAATGACATGACAACACAAGAAAACAAGACATGGAAGTAGACAACGTGACTAACAAACATGGAATGACCGGGAGAACACGGACGTGAACTAACAGATGACTGACATAACACTGGACGTAGAACTAACGAACAGGAAAACACGGACGTAAACTAAAGATAATGGAAGTCCCACGGACGAGAACAAAGATGACAGGGAAGAAACACGGACGAAAAAACAGAAAAATGGAAAAACAACGAGAAGAAAACAGAACGGGGAGAACTAACGTGAAAACAGAACTGGAGTAGAACTAACGTGAAAACAGAAAAAACGGTAGAACTAACAGATGACAGGAAGTCAGCACACTGGACGTACGAACTAACAGATGACATGGAAGTCAGCACACCTGGACGTAGAACTAACAGATGACATGGAAGTCAGCACACTGGACGTATGAACTAACAGATGACATAAAGTCAGCACACAGAGAACTAACAGATGACATGAAGTCAGCACACTGGACGTAGAACTAACAGATGACATAAAAGGCACACTGGACGTAGAACTAACAGATGACATGAAGTCAGCACAGGACGTAGAACTAACAGATGACAGAAGTCAACACTGGAGTAAACTAACAGATGACATGACAGTCAGCACACTGGACGTAGAACTAACAGATGACATGACAGTCAGCACACTGGACGTAGAACTAACAGATGACATGAAAGTCACACACGGGAACAAGAACTAAAGAGACATGGACAGAACACATGGACTGAATAACAAGGACTGAATAACAAGGGACTGAAAAACAATGACATGAATCAGAACAGGGAAAGTAGAACAACGAGAAGAATAACAAGGGACGTAAAACAACAATGACTGGAATAACAACGGGACGTAGCAACAATGACTGGAATAACAACTGGACGTAGAACTAACAGATAACAGAATGACAGGGACGTAGAACAACGAGAAGAATAACAAGGGACTAGAATAACAAGGACATGAATAACAAGGGACTGGAATACAATGAATGTAACAACAATGAAACAGAGACATGGAGTAAACACAGGGACTAAACAACAATGACTAAATAACAACGGGAAAGTAGAACAACGTGACTGAATAACAACTGGAGTAAACAAAAATGACTGAAATAACAACAAAAAGTAGAACAACGTGACTGAATAACAACGGGAAAGTAGAACTACGTGACTAACAGAACAAAAAGTAGAACAACGAGAAAAATAACAAGGGACTGAATAACAATGACTAAATAACAAGGGACGAGACAACAATGACTACATAACAACGGGAAAGTAGAACTAAAGTGACTAAAGTCGGGACAACAGGACGTAGAACTAACAGATGACATGAAAGTCAGCACACTGGACGTAAACTAACAGATGACATGGAAGTCAGCACACTGGACGTAAACTAACAGATGACATGGAAGTCAGCACACTGGACGTAGAACTAACAGATGACATGAAAGCACACGACTAACAAACGAGACTAAGAGACATTACGTAGAACAACGAGACAAAAGTAGACAGGGACGTAGACAACGAGACAAAAGTGACAGGAAAGTAAACAACGGACTGAAAAACAGAACTGGACGTAACAACTAACAGATGACATGGAAGTCAGCACACTGGACGTAAAACTAACAGAATGACATGGACGTAGAACTAACGTGAAAAACAGAACTGGACGTCACAACGAGAAGAAATCAGAACTGGACGTAGAACTAACGTGAAAAACAGAACTGGACGTAGAACTAACGTACAAAACAGAACTGGAGTAGAACAACGAGACAAAAGAGACAGGGAAAGTAGAACAACGAGACAAACAGACAGGGAAAGTAGAACAACGAGACAAAAGTGACATGGAAGTAGAACGGAGACAAAAGAGACAGGGAAAGTAAACTAACAGATGACATGAAGCAGCACACTGGGACGTAGAACTAACAGATGACATGGGACAGTCAGCACACTGGACGTAGAACTAACAGATGACATGGAAGTCAGCACACTGGACGTAGAACTAACAGATGACATGACAGTCAGCACATGGACGTAGAACTAACAGATGACATGGAAGTCAGCACACTGGACGTAGAAACTAACAGATGACAGGGAAGTCAGCACACTGGACGTAGAACTAACAGATGACATGGAAGTCAGCAAACTGGACGTAGAACTAACAGATGACATGACAGTCAGCACACTGGACGTACAACTATCAGATGACAGGGCAGTCAGCACACTGGACTTTACAAACAAAACAGATGACATGAAAGTCAGCACACTGGACGTAGAACTAACAGATGACATGAAGTCAGCACACTGGACGTAAACTAACAGATGACATGGAAGTCAGCACACTGGACGTAGAACTAAACAGATGACATGGAAGTCAGCACACTGGACGTAGAAACTACCAGATGACATGACAGTCAGCACACTGGACGTACAACTAAACAGATGACATGGAAGTCAGCACACTGGACGTTAGAACAACAGATGACATGACAGTCAGCCACACTGGACGTAGAACTAACAGATGACATGACAGTCAGCACACTGGACGTACAACAGATGACATGACAGTCAGCACACTGGACGTACAACTAACAGATGACATGACAGTCAGCACACTGGACGTACAACTAACAGATGACATGACAGTCAGCACACTGGACGTACAACTAACAGATGACATGACAGTCAGCACACTGGACGTACAACTAACAGATGACATGACAGTCAGCACACTGGACGTAGAAACTAACAGATGACATGGAAGTCAGCACACTGGACGTAGAACTAACAGATGACATGGAAGTCAGCACACTGGACGTAGAACTAACAGATGACATGACAGTCAGCACACCTGGACGTACGAAACTAACAGATGACATGACAGTCAGCACACTGGACGTAGAACTAACAGATGACATGACAGTCAGCACACTGGACGTAGAACTAACAGATGACATGACAGTCAGCACACTGGACGTAGAACTAACAGATGACATGACAGTCAGCACACTGGACGTAGAACTAACAGATGACATGACAGTCAGCACACTGGACGTAGAACTAACAGATGACATGACAGTCAGCACACTGGACGTAGAACTAACAGATGACATGAAGTCAGCACACTGGACGTACAACTAACAGATGACATGACAGTCAGCACACTGACGTAGAACTAACAGATGACATGACAGTCAGCACACTGGACGTAAACTAACAGATGACATGGACAGTCAGCACACTGGACGTAGAACTAACAGATGACATGGACAGTCAGCACACTGGACCGTAGAACTAACAGATGACATGGACAGTCAGCACACTGGACGTAGAACTAACAGATGACATGACAGTCAGCACACTGGACGTAGAACTAACAGATGACATGACAGTCAGCACACTGGACGTAGAACTAACAGATGACATGACAGTCAGCACACTGGACGTAGAACTAACAGATGACATGACAGTCAGCAACACTGACCGTTAGAACTAACAGATGACATGACAGTCAGCACACTGGACGTAGAACTATACAGATGACCATGACAGTCAGCACACTGGACGTACAACTAACAGGATGACATGACAGTCAGCACACTGGACGTAGAACTAACAGATGACATGACATGTCAGCACACTGGACGGATCAGAACTAACAGATGACATGGACAGTCAGCACACTGGACGTAGAACTAACAGATGACATGACAGTCAGCACACTGGACGTAGAACTAACAGATGACATTACAGTCAGCACACTGGACGTAGAACTAACAGATGACATGACAGTCAGCACACTGGACGTAGAACTAACAGATGACATGACAGTCAGCACACTGGACGTAGAACTAACAGATGACATGGAAGTCAGCACACTGGACGTAGAACTAACAGATGACATGACAGTCAGCACACTGGACGTAGAACTAACAGATGACATGACAGTCAGCACACTGGACGTAGAACTAACAGATGACATGACAGTCAGCACACTGGACGTAGAACTAACAGATGACATGGAAGTCAGCACACTGGACGTAGAACTAACAGATGACATGGAAGTCAGCACACTGGACGTAGAACTAACAGATGACATGACAGTCAGCACACTGGACGTAGAACTAACAGATGACATGACAGTCAGCACACTGGACGTAGAACTAACAGATGACATGACAGTCAGCACACTGGACGTAGAACTAACAGATGACATGACAGTCAGCACACTGGACGTAGAACTAACAGATGACATGACAGTCAGCACACTGGACGTAGAACTAACAGATGACATGGACAGTCAGCACACTGGACGTACAACAGATGACATGACAGTCAGCACACTGGACGTAGAACTAACAGATGACATGACAGTCAGCACACTGGACGTAGAACTAACAGATGACATGACAGTCAGCACACTGGACGTAGAACTAACAGATGACATGACAGTCAGCACACTGGACGTAGAACTAACAGATGACATGAAAGTCAGCACATAGGACGTAGAACTAACAGATGACATGGAAGTCAGCACACTGGATGTAGAACTAACAGATGACATGACAGTCAGCACACTGGACGTAGAACTAAACAGATGACATGGAAGTCAGCACACTGGACGTAGAAACTAACAGATGACATGGAAGTCAGCACACTGGACGTACGAGAACTAACAGATGACATGAAGTCAGCACACTGGAGTAGAACTAACAGATGACATGGAAGTCAGCACACTGGACGTAGAACTAACAGATAACATGAAGTCAGCACAATGGACGTAGAACTAACAGATGACATGGAAGTCAGCACACTGGCGTTAGAACTAACAGATGACATGAAAGTCAGCACACTGACGTACAACTAACAGATGACATGAAAGTCAGCACACTGGACGTACAACAACAGATGACATATGAAAGTCAGCACACTGGACGTACAACTAACAGATGACATGGAAGTCAGCACACTGGACGTAGAACTAACAGATGACATGGAAGTCAGCACACTGGACGTAGAACTAACAGATGACATGAAAGTCAGCACACTGGACGTACAACTAACAGATGACATGAAAGTCAGCACACTGGACGTACAACTAACAGATGACATTAAAGTCAGCACACTGGACGTAGAACTAACAGATGACATGGAAGTCAGCACACTGGACGTAGAACTAACAGATGACATGAAAGTCAGCACACTGGACGTACAACTAACAGATGACATGGAAGTCAGCACACTGGACGTAGAACTAACAGATGACATGGAAGTCAGCACACTGGACGTACAACTAACAGATGACATGAAAGTCAGCACACTGGACGTAGAACTAACAGATGACATGGAAGTCAGCACACTGGACGTACAACTAACAGATGACATGAAAGTCAGCACACTGAACGTAGAACTAACAGATGACATGGAAGTCAGCACACTGGACGTAGAACTAACAGATGACATGGAAGTCAGCACACTGGACGTAGAACTAACAGATGACATGAAAGTCAGCACACTGGACGTACAACTAACAGATGACATGAAAGTCAGCACACTGGACGTACAACTAACAGATGACATGAAAGTCAGCACACTGGACGTACAACTAACAGATGACATGGAAGTCAGCACACTGGACGTAGAACTAACAGATGACATGGAAGTCAGCACACTGGACGTACAACTAACAGATGACATGGAAGTCAGCACACTGGACGTAGAACTAACAGATGACATGGAAGTCAGCACACTGGACGTACAACTAACAGATGACATGAAAGTCAGCACACTGGACGTACAACTAACAGATGACATGGAAGTCAGCACACTGGACGTAGAACTAACAGATGACATGGAAGTCAGCACACTGGACGTACAACTAACAGATGACATGGAAGTCAGCACACTGGACGTACAACTAACAGATGACATGAAAGTCAGCACACTGGACGTACAACTAACAGATGACATGGAAGTCAGCACACTGGACGTACAACTAACAGATGACATGGAAGTCAGCACACTGGACGTACAACTAACAGATGACTTGGAAGTCAGCACACTGGACGTAGAACTGACAGATGACATGAAAGTCAGCACACTGGACGTAGAACTAACAGATGATATGGAAGTCAGCACACTGGACGTAGAACCCATGGAAGTCAGCACACGGACGTAGAACTAAACAGATGACATGGAAGTCAGCACACTGGACGTAGAACTAACAGATGACATGGAAGTCAGCACACTGGACGTAGAACTAACAGATGACATGGAAGTCAGCACACTGGACGTAGAACTAACAGATGACATGGAAGTCAGCACACTGGACGTAGAACTAACAGATGACATGAAAGTCAGCACACTGGACGTAGAACTAACAGATGACATGGAAGTCAGCACACTGGACGTAGAACTAACAGATGACATGAAAGTCAGCACACTGGACGTAGAACTAACAGATGACATGGAAGTCAGCACACTGGACGTAGAACTAACAGATGACATGGAAGTCAGCACACTGGACGTAGAACTATCAGATGACATGGAAGTCAGCACACTGGACGTAGAACTAACAGATGACATGGAAGTCAGCACACTGGACGTAGAACTAACAGATGACATGGAAGTCAGCACACTGGACGTAGAACTATCAGATGACATGGAAGTCAGCACACTGGACGTAGAACTAACAGATGACATGAAAGTCAGCACACTGGACGTAGAACTATCAGATGACATGGAAGTCAGCACACTGGACGTAGAACTAACAGATGACATGGAAGTCAGCACACTGGACGTAGAACTAACAGATGACATGGAAGTCAGCACACTGGACGTAGAACTAACAGATGACATGGAAGTCAGCACACTGGACGTAGAACTAACAGATGACATGGAAGTCAGCACACTGGACGTAGAACTAACAGATGACATGGAAGTCAGCACACTGGACGTAGAACTAACAGATGACATGGAAGTCAGCACACTGGACGTACAACTAACAGATGACATGGAAGTCAGCACACTGGACGTACAACTAACAGATGACATGAAAGTCAGCACACTGGACGTACAACTAACAGATGACATGAAAGTCAGCACACTGGACGTACAACTAACAGATGACATGAAAGTCAGCACACTGGACGTACAACTAACAGATGACATGAAAGTCAGCACACTGGACGTACAACTAACAGATGACATGAAAGTCAGCACACTGGACGTACAACTAACAGATGACATGAAAGTCAGCACACTGGACGTACAACTAACAGATGACATGAAAGTCAGCACACTTGACGTACAACTAACAAGAGCAGTCTTTCCGAGAATTTACCAGCAAACACAAGAACGGCAAGGTATTCAACAAGTGCCGGTCTCTGTGGCGAGAGGGTTATGGACACCGTTCGTAATTTGGCAGCAAACCGCGCGGCGCTAGGTCTTAGGGAATTGGTATGGGAGCCGGTCGTTTAGAAAACAATGGCAAACTACTGAACGTAAACTTGCCAAGACATCAACAACAGCAGTAAAATGCTGGTGTTGACAGCGATGTCCTGTACAAGGATGTGCAACACACACACAAATTCAACAAGTCCATGTATTAATCCGGGAGACATGCGGAATCTCACATCACATGTGACCATATTCATCGCCTACGCCCGGGGACGATTAGTTTAGCACGGGAAACTGTACCTATCTTCTATTTTTGCTTCATGTGACCTCGAGATATGCTATGCCCCAATTGGCGGGAAGTAAACAGCCCTCCCGTTCGCTGTTCGGACAACTTTAAGCTGTTATTGCCGTTTTACAATTGTTCATTTGCATATCGTAGGCTGGCGCTACAAAGTCACTAGGTAAAGAAAATAACAAACAATTTCTCGCCTCTTTGTTTTGTCATGGAATGACTGATGGGTGATTAATTTGTATTTTATTAAAGCCTGCATCTTTTAGTGTGGTTTAGGTAACGTGGTATGTTAGGTTTAGTTTTGGCAAATTTCACGTTTGTTGTCGGCATCGTTGTTGTGTGTTCCTGAATATTTGGGTGTACAGGCAAGATGGCGGACAGATGAGTATCCGCGCTTACAAATACTTAGTGGTGATGGTGTTGGTGGTGGTGATGATGGTGGTGATGGTGATTGTCGTGGTGGTCGTAGTCGTGGGGGTGGTGTCGTTGTGATAATGGTATTTGTCGTGGTGAATAAGGCAGTGGTGATGGTGGTAGTTCATCATCATCATCATCATCATCGTCGTCATCATCTTCCACTTCTGCCGTCAAGCGTCGTGGGGAGGAATAATTTGCGTTCCTGCGTCCGGTGGGCGGCACTTGATAGTGTCATTCCGTGTGACGGTACAATGTCTTTGATGTCGTTAATCCATTTTCTTCTTGGACGTCCTCGTGGTCTCGTCGCAGATGATCTTTGATGTAAGGCCAGTGATGGTAGTTGTTGGTGTTGCATTCTAACGACATGGCCAAACCACTTGATCTTCTGTCTTTCAATAAATGTGGCACAAGGTGTTGATCCCACAGTCTGTCTGATAATAGCATTTTTTACTCGGTCTCGGATTGTTAAGTTGGCAACTCTCCTCAGGCATCTCATCTCGCAGGTGTTGATTTTGCGAGAGTGTGATTTGGATAAAGTCCAAGTTTGAGACTGGTAGCATAGGGTTTGGTGTGAATATGCTGTTTATTATCTGTCGTTTTGCGGACATGGGTATGTTTGGATGTTTCAGTAAGGGTGACAGTTGATATGTAAGTGCACTAGCTTTTTGACATCTGATTTCGATTTATCTGTCCAATCTGCCATCTTCTGTGATCATACTTCCAGTTGGTGGTAGTTGTGGTCATGATATTGGTGGTGTAGGTGACGTCACCGCTGGGACCTCTTGTCCAGCCCAGACGAGGGGCCATATAAAAGACAAAAAAAAAAACAGAAACAAAACAAAAGGAGAGACAGTCAGAAAAAGACAGAAATAAACAAGCAAGTGAAAAGGACACACAGAAAAAAAAGTAAAGATAGACAAGGGAAAAACGAAACAGACAGACAGACAGACAGACAGACAGACAGACAGACAGACAGACAGACAGACAGACAGACAGAAAGAAAGAAAGAAAGAAAGAAAGAAAGAAAGAAAGAAAGAAAGAAAGAAAGAAAGAAAGAAAGAAAGAAAGAAAGAAAGTGAAAAAGAAGGACAGACAGAAAAAACATGTAAAGATAGACAAGAGACAAACATCAGTGAAAGAAGGGAAGGGGGAAAAAAAATAAAGAAACAAAGAAACAAACAAGGAAAGAAACAAACAACAAAGAAAGAACAACAATTAAACTCCTGGGCCACATAAACAAGGGAGGGGTGTGAGCTTCAGTAATTGGAGACCTCTGTGTAAACACGACCATAATGTCCGGCCACTGAGAAAACATCCAAGAGACAAGAGATCCAGACGCCAGGCCTGGGTGGGCAAGCGTCGTTACCAGGGGCGTGTGTGATCCAGACGCCAGGCCTGGGTGGGCAAGCGTCGGTACCAGGGGCGTGTGTGATCCAGACGCCAGGCCTGGGTGGGCAAGCGTCGGTACCAGGGGCGTGTGTGATCCAGACGCCAGGCCTGGGTGGGCAAGCGTCGGTACCAGGGGCGTGTGTGATCCAGACGCCAGGCCTGGGTGGGCAAGCGTCGGTACCAGGGGCGTGTGTGATCCAGACGCCAGGCCTGGGTGGGCAAGCGTCGGTACCAGGGGCGTGTGTAAGGGACTCAGCTAGCTATATATCCCTGAGCAGAGGCGGCGACAAGAATGGGTCAAGTACATACAAACAACTAGACGCTTGCCAATCGGTCCGAGGGACATGGGTTCCCATTGAGCCGACTCCGGGGAATGCTCAGATAAACACATAATCAGACTACTGCTTGTACCTTTAGTGTTGGACTCTTCGCTGACTGTGGAAAATTGGGACGGAGCACGTATGGGAATGTCTAGAGTGCCGTGATGTCGGTTTTTCACTCAACTCAACTCGAATCAACTCAACTCAGCTAGACTCAACTCTACTCTACTCAATTCGACTCAACTCGACTCATCTCTACTCAATTGAATTCACATTGAGCTGGATTTTGAACCACAGATTTGGCCTTCCAGTGAAAAATGGGCACTGGGGAATGTCTTGGGCAGTAAATGTGTGCCGGCTGCAGTGTTATCGGAGAATGACCAGAACAAGAAACATCGCACATGAAGTAATTAGTCTCATACTCGGCCACACAAAAGACACCTCGTTCCCGACCGGGCGATACTTTCTAGATTACAGAACGTGGCCAACATACACAGAACAGCACAGGTTAAGGCCTACACGAGAGTAAATTTACTTGCATGTCCTTCACAGGATGTAACAGTTAACCCCAGTATTTTGGCTGTTCGTGATTTCTGGGCTAGTTTTACGTTCAGTAGTTTGCCATTGCTTTCTTAACGACCGGCACCTATATCTTTTTTTCGAAAAAACCAGCATCGCTGTGAGAGTACCAGCTGATAAAACACCCTCTACACGGTGACTGCGCACAGAAGGGGACTGCGTCTCAAGAGACGCATCCCCTGGACTGCCGTGGTTGAAGAGATAATCAAGCAGGTCTGTGATCCAGGTGACCTCCAACACGGAGAAGACAGGAATGAAACACCCATAGACATGCAAGAGCACTCTCTGGTAGTCGTTACACTGGGAACATACCGCAGGGGTCGGTTGCGACCTGGTCGACAAGCGTTGACTTCCAGAAAACATCATCACACAGAACACCATTGAAGGTACGCGTGGGCGTAAACGGTATAATGGGGATAGAATCAAAGAGAGGATAGCGTTGCTTTCCAAACTACAAAAAGCTTGACTATTGCGGTCACCGCTGCCTCTGGAGCATTTGCCTGAACAGCAGAACATGCTGCCACACACGCGATAATCTTATCACACTGAAAGAACATGTTACAGAAGATCGCAATCATAAGTCTTCACCCGTAGTGGATTGATATCACTATGTAGTCCCGCTACACATCACTTATCTGGCTATACGCTTAGGACATGCTGGGGTAAAAGGTCATTAACGGGCAGACCAGCTAGCAAATTATTCATCAATACAAACAGGAAGAGTATAGACAAGGCAGAATCAGTCAGTGCATACAGCCTGACGAGACTCCGACACTAGTTCGGCTACACGAAGTGGGAGTGAACCTTGCTCAAGCACGCCAATGGGGACTTGGAGATATTGAAAGGCAATATAATCAACGGCTCGTGGAAACAGCCTGTAGAAATACTTTATGATGGCTGCTGCATCAGAAGACTGAACACGCGTCGGGATGTCCAGTGTGCAGTGGTGACTTTCGACATACCTTAACATAAAATACCATAAGATGACTTATGAACGAGATATATCAACTGAGACATATTCAAATTTACAGCGTCGGCAAAAGGAGGACAATTTTGCTATGGAATGATCAAGAAGCTTGGCGACCAGCCAAAGTGCTGAAATACTTGATGAATTCGACGGGAGAATTCGAAGCAAGCCACCTTGCGTTGGTTTTCATTCACTGGTTTGAGTGTCGGTCGTTCAGAAATCAATGGCAAACTACTGAACATAAACTTACCAGTAAATCACAAAATGCTGGGGCTGATTGTGACATCCTGTAAAGGATATACAAGTTTTTTTTTTCGCTGTCTGACTTTCCATGAGCGTGATTTGGATGGCATGTCATTTGAGGCCCTCTATTCAGACCTGTGAAGTAGGTTCATTAATGACGTGCATAGTGGAGAAACATCTGCTTAGAGGTTCAGGGGGATGGTCGTTACTGAGCACATCGGAGCCTATAGGTCCACAACCTCAAGTATGGAGATGGGGGTGGTTGCCATCAACTGTGGATCTCAGGTGGCTGGCTGGTGCTGGTGTCACCAGATCAACATGGTGTCTGATTCTCGGTGCGTATTGCGGAAAGTTCAGTATGGACAGATGTGAATGGGTGGGTACCAAGCGAAGACACTTCTCTCTTACAAGGGTTTACATAGATAGCGTCATAAACTGCCCTGCCAGCTGGCGTAGTCGTTGATGTCTCTCCACAGATCTCAGTCATTGGTGTTCTGGATCAACCCTGCTGATTTTATTCTTCCATGTCACCGTCTCAGTCCATTCAGTATTACTTCTCATTGTCTGCCTCTGCCACTTTTCCTTCTGATTCTTCCAGTTGTCACAATGTTCTCCAATACATACGGATAATACTGTTTAGATTTAAGTGATGTTTCATCAAGGGGCATGTAGGACAAGATGAATCCGACGTGTTCACAGCCGGTATGTTACTCTGAACCATCAGTTCCACACCTTAGACTTGCTGAGGCAGACAGAGAAACTGTGGATTCGTCCGGAATGTTATCCATTCTTAAAAATCAAGACCTAATGAGATCGCACTATCTGCTCTATGACTAACCAACCCTTGGCGTGTTGAATAAACAATAAACACGTGTTGCTTTGTTATTAATTCCGCCTACTTGGCCTTGATGAAAATGTTATTTGTTGAGCCCAGTAAAAGACATACACCTACAACATCCAACTCCACGCCTGTTTTCCCACGGGCTGGGTCTGTTTACACAACAATGCTATACTCTGGTGTTGATGTTTTCTGAAGAAACATGTCCGTCTACAGTGGGTCTTCCCAGATTTACTACTGCTAACTACTGGAATCTGTCACACGTTGACTAACCTTGTAGCAAATGATGCTATGGCTATTCGGACGGACAGAGATTTAAGTTTGTGTAATGCTGGGGACATGTCCAGAAAGATGAGCATTAACTCATTCACTGCTAGTTGTTATCTTAACTCCTTCTGCCTCATAAAATGTCTGTTGGCATTTGATCTTCTTCTTCTTCTTCTTCTTCTTCTTCTTCTTCTTCTTCTTCTTCTTTTTCTTCTTCTTCTTCTTCTTGTCCTTCTTTCATCTTCACATAATAGGAATAAATTCAAAGACAGCAGCAGTCAACTTGAGCTTGTTTACATCTCCATGGAGTTTGTCCTCAAATGTAGCGGATATAGGTCACACTAGTTTTCTCCATTCGCAATATGTGGGACACACCTTCCTCAAATATTCAGCAGTGATTTTGCCAGTTCCACAGTTGAATTCATCAGTATCTCCTATCATTAGTTTATTGAACATGTGCTATTTCAGCCAGTTATGTCCTAGTCAGAGTCTGAAGATTGCTGCTTGTTCATTTTGGTCGAGTTTGTAATGTGTATCATCTGCAGTTGTGCCAGATGGTTTGCCTTGATATGTTGTTATTTGGGCGGTCTTGGATTATGTGATCTGCTGACTGCGGCCCCAATCCACATGTGCTCATGGCTGATTCATCAATCTTGAATTCTGTATTCATGTGGTTGCGTAATCGATTATTCCTGTTTTGAGACGCAGAATTATGATTTGTTCTGGTCTGTCCCTATGGTGGTAAATGTCTTGTGCTGATGATTTTCGGATTGATTTGATGATTCTTTTCTTTCGATGGTATGTGTCATCATGTTGTTCTTCTGGTGCTCCCTCCTTAGCTAGTTGATCAGCTCTCTCATTTCCTGGTCCTCCATTTTGTTCCTTCTGTCTGTCTATATATCTACCTCTCTACCGGTATGACTATCTGTATGTCTGTCTGCGTGTCTCTCTATACTATATGCCCTTATATTCGAATAGTCATCTACACAGAGGTCGGTGATCATGTAAGATGGCGAACCATGACCGCTCATGTTTATCGACGACACAGGGGGCTGCGTGGTCTCGAGGTATGGTGTCCGCCTCGAGTGCTGGAGGTCCCGGGTTCAGGCCCCGGTGAGGACCAGGATTTATTTAAAATCCACCAGGACTTCCAGTAATTTCCCCTGGTCTCTGGGTAGTGAGATCGGACGCCCGTGTGTATTGTTGCGCACGTAAAAAATCCCTTGGCAGTTGGAAATCGAAAAAGAGTAGCCTAACGGCGCTGCCCGGGCAAAATTTCGAGTTAAAGATCTACCCAAGTATTTCAGGATCCTCGGCGGTGCTACGGAGCTCGTGCACTGAGCTGAGTTTCTCCAGACTCAGGTTTGAGTTAGGAGGAGAACGGAGCACTTATGGCTGGGTTGCACCCGTGTGCCGTGATGTTGATCCATAAACTAAACTAAACTAAGCTTATCGACAAGGACCACGATGATGATGATAGTTAATACAGCACAAATGCGGGGAAACAAGGAAATGCACCCACTAAAAGACCTTTGCTTTAAACGGATTCTGCGTTGTATTGAATTTATCTCCTAAAGACTCAAAGCTATAACGAACAGCCCATTTCTTCATAAAACGGATGTCCTACACATGTAGTTGATGTAAATGTAAAAACAACTAACTGCGTTGAAAAACAACGATTTGGCGAAAGACGAAATATTACTTACATAAACAGATCATATCCTGTTTTACCCTTCCGGATTTCATCTGACATGCCCATTATCATATAATAATTATAATATTATAATAAGTATGTTATAGAAACGCTGAGGTTATACAGTATAAAAAGCCTAAGGTTCGACACTGGTAAACAAATTAAAATAAACAATTTAAGAACATGCGTGTGACCTGTGGTAACATGCGGATGTGATTCATGGGTCATTTTGCTGCCCCTATAGAAGAAAATATGGGCCTCTCACAAAGTTGAAGGAAAAAACAAAGTTAGAACATTACGGGTCAAGAACAGGAAAACTACTGACATTATTTGATATCTGAACATCAAATAAAACATCAAGGAAAACTATCAACGAAAACATCAACAACAACAAAAAACATCAAAGAGAACTAGCTCATAAACAGCATAATGTTTCGGAAACTGACATCGTAGGTTCGAATTTACACAGAGACGAATGTGTAGGCTGTACCCTTGTTGACTGTACCCGTGTAGACTGTACATGTGTAGACTGTACCCGTGTAGACTGTACCCGTGTAGACTGTACCCGTGTAGACTGTACCTGTGAAGACTGTACTTGTGTAGACTGTACATGTGTAGACTGTACCCGTGTAGACTGTACTTGTGTAGACTGTACTCGTGTAGACTGTACCCGTGTAGACTGTACCCGTGTAGACTTACCCGTGTAGACTGTACCCGTGTAGACTGTACCTGTGAAGACTGTACATGTGTAGACTGTACATGTGTAGACTGTACCCGTGTAGACTGTACTTGTGTAGACTGTACTTGTGTAGACTGTACTCGTGTAGACTGTACCCGTGTAGACTGTACCCGTGTAGACTGTACCTGTGAAGACTGTACTTGTGTAGACTGTACATGTGTAGACTGTACATGTGTAGACTGTACCCGTGTAGACTGTACCCGTGTAGACTGTACCCGTGTAGACTGTACTTGTGTAGACTGTACATGTGTAAACTGTACCCGTGTAGACTGTACTTGTGTAGACTGTACTTGTGTAGACTGTACCCGTGTAGACTGTACATGTGTAGACTGTACCCGTGTAGACTGTACTTGTGTAGACTGTACCTGTGAAGACTGTACATGTGTAGACTGTACATGTGTAGACTGTACATGTGTAGACTGTACCCGTGTAGACTGTACCCGTGTAGACTGTACCCGTGTAGACTGTACTTGTGTAGACTGTACCCGTGTAGACTGTACTTGTGTAGACTGTACCCGTGTAGAATGTACTTGTGTAGACTGTACTTGTGTAGACTGTACCCGTGTAGACTGTACTTGTGTAGACTGTACTTGTGTAGACTGTACTTGTGTAGACTGTACATGTGTAGACTGTACTTGTGTAGACTGTACCCGTGTAGACTGTACCCGTGTAGACTGTACCTGTGAAGACTGTACATGTGTAGACTGTACATGTGTAGACTGTACATGTGTAGACTGTACCCGTGTAGACTGTACCCGTGTAGACTGTACTTGTGTAGACTGTACTTGTTTAGACTGTACTTGTGTAGACTCTAACTTGTGTAGACTGTACTTTTGTAGACTGTACTTGTGTAGACGTACACGGTAGACTGTACTTGTGTAGACTGTACTTGTGTAGACTGTACCCGTGTAGACTGTACCCGTGTAGACTGTACATGTGTAGACTGTACCCGTGTAGACTGTACCCGTGTAGACTGTACTTGTGTAGACTGTACTTGTGTTATCTGTACTTGTGTAGACTGTACCCGTGTAGACTGTACTTGTGTAGACTGTACCTGTGAAGACTGTACCCGTGTAGACTGTACCCGTGTAGCTGTACTTGTGTAGACTGTACTTGTGTAGACTGTACTTGTGTAGACTGTACTTGTGTAGACTGTACTTGTGTAGACTGTACCCGTGTAGACTGTACTTGTGTAGACTGTACTTGTGTAGACTGTACCCGTGTAGACTGTACTTGTGTAGACTGTACTTGTGTAGACTGTACCCGTGTAGACTGTACTTGTGTAGACTGTACATGTGTAGACTGTACATGTGTAGACTGTACATGTGTAGACTGTACCCGTGTAGACTGTACTTGTGTAGACTGTACCCGTGTAGACTGTACTTGTGTAGACTGTACCCGTGTAGACTGTACTTGTGTAGACTGTACCCGTGTAGACTGTACTTGTGTAGACTGTACTTGTGTAGACTGTACCCGTGTAGACTGTACTTGTGTAGACTGTACTTGTGTAGACTGTACCCGTGTAGACTGTACTTGTGTAGACTGTACATGTGTAGACTGTACATGTGTAGACTGTACATGTGTAGACTGTACCCGTGTAGACTGTACCCGTGTAGACTGTACTTGTGTAGACTGTACTTGTGTAGACTGTACCCGTGTAGACTGTACCCGTGTAGACTGTACCCGTGTAGACTGTACCTGTGAAGACTGTACATGTGTAGACTGTACATGTGTAGACTATACCCGTGTAGACTGTACCCGTGTAGACTGTACTTGTGTAGACTGTACTTGTGTAGACTGTACTTGTGTAGACTGTACCCGTGTAGACTGTACCCGTGTAGACTGTACCTGTGAAGACTGTACATGTGTAGACTGTACATGTGTAGACTGTACATGTGTAGACTGTACCCGTGTAGACTGTACTTGTGTAGACTGTACTTGTGTAGACTGTACCCGTGTAGACTGTACTTGTGTAGACTGTACTTGTGTAGACTGTACCCGTGTAGACTGTACCCGTGTAAACTGTACCCGTGTAGACTGTACCCGTGTAGACTGTACATGTGTAGACTGTACATGTGTAGACTGTACCCGTGTAGACTGTACCCGTGTAGACTGTACCCGTGTAGACTGTACTTGTGTAGACTGTACTTGTGTAGACTGTACTTGTGTAGACTGTACTCGTGTAGACTGTACTCGTGTAGACTGTACCCGTGTAGACTGTACCCGTGTAGACTGTACCCGTGTAGACTGTACTTGTGTAGACTGTACTTGTGTAGACTGTACATGTGTAGACTGTACTTGTGTAGACTGTACTTGTGTAGACTGTACTTGTGTAGACTGTACCCGTGTAGACTGTACCCGAGTAGACTGTACTTGTGTAGACTGTACTTGTGTAGACTGTACTTGTGTAGACTGTACCCGTGTAGACTGTACCCGTGTAAACTGTACCCGTGTAGACTGTACTTGTGTAGACTGTACTTGTGTAGACTGTACCCGTGTAGACTGTACCCGTGTAGACTGTACCCGTGTAGACTGTACCCGTGTAGACTGTACCCGTGTAGACTGTACCCGTGTAGACTGTACTTGTGTAGACTGTACTTGTGTAGACTGTACTTGTGTAGACTGTAAATGTGTAGACTGTACTTGTGTAGACTGTACTTGTGTAGACTGTAATTGTGTAGACTGTACCCGTGTAGACTGTACCCGTGTAGACTGTACCCGAGGAGACTGTACCCGTGTAGACTGTACTTGTGTAGACTGTACTTGTGTAGACTGTACCCGTGTAGACTGTACCCGGGCTGTACAGTGAAGGCAGTCTCACATGGGTGTCAGAACATATCTCGTGAGACTGTACCCGTGTAGACTGTACTTGTGTAGACTGTACTTGTGTAGACTGTACCCGTGTAGACTGTACCCGAGTAGACTGTACCCGTGTAGACTGTACTTGTGTAGACTGTACTTGTGTAGACTGTACCCGTGTAGACCGTACTTGTGTAGACTGTACCCATGTAGACTGTACTTGTGTAGACCGTACCCGTGTAGACTGTACCCGTGTAGACTGTACTTGTGTAGACTGTACCCGTGTAGACTGTACCCGGGCTGTACAGTGAAGGCAGTCTCACATGGGTGTCTGAACATGTTTCGTGTAGACTGTACCCGGGCTGTACAGTGAAGGCAGTCTCACATGGGTGTCAGAACATATCTCGTGAGACTGTACCCGGGCTGTACAGTGAAGGCAGTCTCACATGGGTGTCAGAACATATCTCGTGAGACTTACCCGGGCTGTACAGTGAAGGCAGTCTCACATGGCTGTCAGAACATATCTCGTGAGACTGTACCCGGGCTGTACAGTGAAGGCAGTCTCACATGGGTGTCAGAACATATCTCGTGAGACTGTACCCGGGCTGTACAGTGAAGGCAGTCTCACATGGGTGTCAGAACATATCTCGTGAGACTTACCCGGGCTGTACAGTGAAGGCAGTCTCACATGGCTGTTAGAACATATCTCGTGAGACTGTACCCGGGCTGTACAGTGAAGGCAGTCTCACATGGGTGTCTGAACATGTCTCGTGTATAACTCATCATGTAGCAAGACCGTGTGCAGAACCTGGCTCTCCTCACTGCCAGATGGAGATGTCCGAGTTGATTTGCCACTTGACCTGCCTATGGTGTCTAATTGTCCAGTATCCTCATAGAAAAACGGCTATGATGTTTTGATTGATTTTTATTGATGTCGAACTCAACCGGTGTGGACACCTCATTCTTTTTATCTTCTAGAAACCACGCATTTGGCTACCGGTTTATATAATGTATAGGCATACTTGTTTTATTGTCCAGTGCCCGCCGCTGTGTTGGTCACCAAATTCTTCTCATTTTCCAGAAACCATGCATTTAATTGCCATTGTTTCTCAACTGCTGTGACGTTTAATGGTGTTTAATTGCTGTAATTAAATTACTGCAGTACTGTGCTCACTCCAGCAGCGAAACGTTCCTATGGCAGCATGTAATTAACATACTCGGCAACCCAACGAAATTGTGTATCGCCTCTCAAGATGTACGGTTGCCAGCCGGTAAATATACCTGCCATGTTCTTAATAGCAAGTCCACAGGCGACTCACATACGAGTCTTGATATTACAGGCTGCAAAATGCCGTAGATTATCGCATAATTCCATACGTCAGTTGTAATCACTGCTGTGTAAACATGACAAGAAGTTGTAACCACAACTGTGTATACATGACAAGAAGTTGTAACCACAACTGTGTATACATGACAAGAAGTTGTAACCACAACTGTGAATACTTGACAAGAAGCTGACACCGAATATCCACAATTTGTACAGGGTCTAAGAGTTCGTGGTCATTTTCAAGCGCGATTTTTTTTTTTCAATCTAAATTTATAAAATGCTGTTTTAAAATATTACACTGATTTAGATATCAGCCCGTCCGTCCATTGACAGATATGGTGAAATTTCCATAAAATAGTGCATGTCCCTTCACAGATATATTGAAATTCCCATAACATATTGCATGTCCGTTGACAGATATGTTGAAATTCCCATAAAATATTGAATGTCCGTTGACAGATATGCTGAAATTCCTATAAAATAGTGCATGTCCGTTTACATATATGTTGACATTCCCATAAAATAGTGCATGTCTGTTGACAGATATGGTGAAATTCTCATAAAATAGTGCATGTCTGTTGACAGATATGTTGACATTCCCATAAAATAGTGCATGTCTGTTGACAGATATGCTGAAATTCCTATAAAATAGTGCATGTCCGTTTACAGATATGTTGACATTCCCATAAAATAGTGCATGTCTGTTGACAGATATGGTGAAATTCTCATAAAATAGTGCATGTCTGTTGACAGATATGTTGACATTCCCATAAAATAGTGCATGTCTGTTGACAGATATGCTGAAATTCCTATAAAATAGTGCATGTCCGTTTACAGATATGTTGACATTCCCATAAAATAGTGCATGTCTGTTGACAGATATGTTGACATTCCCATAAAATAGTGCATGTCTGTTGACAGATATGCTGAAATTCCTATAAAATAGTGCATGTCCGTTTACAGATATGTTGACATTCCCATAAAATAGTGCATGTCTGTTGACAGATATGTTGACATTCCCATAAAATAGTGCATGTCTGTTGACAGATATGTTGACATTCCCATAAAATAGTGCATGTCTGTTTATAGATATGTTGAAATTCCCATAAAATAGTGCATGTCTGTTGACAGATATGTTGACATTCCCATAAAATAGTGCACGTCCTGTGCAGGACGTTGTTTTCAGCCGCTGAATTGTTTTATTTTCTTGGCAATGTTACTTTAAGAAGTTTACATTGCTTTATGAAAGAGAAGTTAGCGTTAAGTCCAACTTGGGCCGGTATCCTAGGGCTATTTACATATTTATGTTGTAGATATCGATGAAAAGGTACTTGCACACATACCATCATCATCAAGTGCCTTGACAACTGAGTTGGACGATCATGTTTCTCCGCATCTTGTGATCACTAACGGCCATCCGTGCAATGACACACGACTGTCTAGAATTTTTCTCTCGCGGTCTTTATTTATATCTCTTGTCACAAATATTTCCAGTTGTCACAATATGTTCTAGTTTTTGTCTTATAATGTGGCATAAAATATAAAAAGTCTTATAAAAGGTACTCATTCCACTGTATAAAAATACGTGCAGTGTGAACGCCTGATGCGTCACCAAATGGGATAATAAGGCACAGGATGGTAGTGCCACCAAAAGCCAGTCGTGGAATTTGGAAGTACCTTAGTTCATCGGCCAAGATATTTTTAAAACAGTTTGAAAGTTCAAGCTCTGAACCCGATTTGTTTCGGTTTCCTAAAACTCTACCTCAACTTTCGTTGTTCTGTAGCTTTCTCAGGGTCGCGGAATGCCAGATGTAATGCATACTTTGGGTTCGAGCTGTCAGGTGGACAATGGTGAACCTTGGGGGAAGTGGAATTTATAGTTACAAACAGTTCAGGTTTAATCTTGGGCTGTCTAGAAACAAAAGCAGGTATCGTAGGCTGGCATAATTTACGGCAGTGGGAACGTGCTTGAGCTGAGAAATCTACTTAAAGGAGCATGAGCTCAAACAAGGACTATGAACTCAAAAACAAGGTCGTTGCAGGGTGAAGGGAGTTAGATTAACAATAAGATGCAAATTAAACATGCAGATCAGCCCAGCTGCGTGCTGTATGCTGATTGGAGAGTTTCCCCGCGCGGTGTTGGGGAAAGACAAGGCCGCGGGACAGCGACAGCACGGGTAGAAGTTATATATACTTTGGGATCCAGTCAGTTGAAGGAGGGTCGAACAGGAGAGAGGACAGTTGAGAGTGGACTCCAGGAGCGGCGGGGGTCTGGACCCTTTTGGGGCAGCCCAAGGAACATAGTAACAGGACTTCAGAAATTGTGGCTAATCCGTGCCCAAGTCTGTGTAGTATCTGGAGGAGGAGGAAGTGAAGGAAGACGGACAAGCGCCCATGCTAGAACTCGTCTGAATCACTAATAGGAGAGAGAACGACTAAGGATCTGTGAACGGAACCTACCCAAGGCAGATAAGCCAAAGAAGGGAAAGACACGCAAAGTCCGAGGGTCGCTAAGTGCAAGAAAGCCACTTGAGTTAAGAGGACCGCCAGCTAAGGAGACCGCTCATTAGTTGCAGTGAATGGCTAAACGTCAGATAGGACGACAATAGCCAGAGACACTGCGGTTGGAACCACGCAGAAGACTAAAAGTCAGATTGGACGGAAAGGTCAAGTGGGATCCACGACAAGCGAATGATTGGGCATAGACAAATGTCGTGTCTTCCTTTAAAGTGTCGTCCCGGGAGTGAGGGGAGTCAACACCCACATTATAATTTTTTTTCCCTATCAATATCCTGGAGAATCCACCAGCTTCCGTCCAACACACTCCATCAGCCCGTGGACACCTTTTCCTATCACTCTCTCACTGTCGTACTATGCCCCCTCTCATTCTTCCCCAACGCAACATATTCAACAACTCTTGCTTCTAAAAATTAATAAAGATTAATTTATTAAAAGAAAAGTGTAACGTATATGAGACGTGTCTGCGAAGAAAATGTGTGTCGTGTATTCTAATGTAAATGTATATGTCAGACCACAGAGTTCATGATCAGAGTCCATTCATCATGGCAAGGATTACACGACATCACAAGAATCAGCACAATGGACCTCACCGAAGTCGTGTCCTTCTCTCCAGACATGTCCTCCTCCAGGAGCTCTGATGACCATGAGATCTGATTCCCATTCAAATATATAATCCGTGAACGATACTATTTTTGTTCCTAACACAACTGTTCCTAATAGTTTATAGAAACTCAGACTTCATAATTCCTGCGCAGTGAAAAAATCATGGAACACTGTCCTATGAACATGACGTTTATCCTTCCTGCGAAATGTTCTATAGTTTTCACTCTTAAACAGTCATTGTATCTAGACTAAAATAGCTTTCTATATTTTCTAGATATTGTCTGAAAGTTATGATTTCCTTGATACGTGGAACAACTACACTTAAATGTTATCTTTCCTCCAATGTGAACATCAGTCGCTACTGTTCTCGTCATACGTGGACTGAACATCCATCACTACTGGTGTGTTAAAGACTGGTATGACCTACAACTCATTCGGTACTTATCCTGTAGGATACTTCTACCATTCAGCTCCACTTGGCAATGTTGATCAAATTATTCCATTATAGACCCATTGAGAACGTTGCTGGCCAATCTTTCTGCATCATAATTTATCCGGGATCGGATTTTACAATTGTTCTGTGTTCTTCATCCCGACCAGAGGGAACCTGTAAAATAGATAATACAACTGGTGATAGCCTCTCCGTCACTGATCTCTATTAGATGATCGTGGCCATTGGCCCTTGCTCAGCAAAATACAATGAACCTAACTCTGTCAGGGACAGATGACTCAACACATTGGTTATCATCAGGCCAAGACAAGAAAGAAAAAATCAACAAACAGAACCAATTATCACTTCCCTACGTTAACCAGTTTCTACCATGCCACTGCCTAAATTAATTAGAACTAATTATATAATAGGTTCTACCTTATACGGCACTGCAGTTTACTCAATCACATCTAAGTTTGCCATGACAGGCACGTGTAAAATAAATCTAATTAATCCCGCACACGTTAGATGTTCTTAACTCCCTAACTGCCGTGCCAAAGCACGTCTACCTAGATCAACGTTTCGAGTTACACTAGTTGTCCCCAAATCGGGTTTTTGGCAAACGCCTAAAATTGGTCACGTGACGTTATTCTTTATGTCCACACAGGTGTTATTATGGGCAGATCCTCCATTGTCAGGAATCTATCTCCCCTGGCTTAATCAATGTCAGATTCGTCCTCCCATGTTTTGACATCCAAAACAAGCTAGCGAGTTACTGTATGGTCTCAACAACAGTTTTCAATAACCAGCCGCCAATATTCTGTCAAGGGGTGACAATCACAGCCGGCATTTCGCTTGATGTCCGGAAACTCTAAATGACAGACGGGACTGTTTATCAACTGTCAAAGCGGTGTATTGATTCATCTCACTCACTACCGAATGTTCCTATTTTGCCGACCAGATGTGAACACGTGCAGCTGCAACCTAGACTGTTTTTTCTGTATTTGTTGAAACAACCTGTGGCCTCGAACATGTCGTTAATCCGAACGCCTTTTATTGTCATCACTGGTTAATCACGGTGGTCTATTTTGTGACAACAAATGAAACCCAGAAAGACAACGGGACGGCAGAAGAATGTAAGTTGACGTAAGACTTAGACCCAATTAGTATAGTTGTATATGATAATCAGGTATCTTAGTTTAGAGAGCTATAGCAAACTACCGTAGGTAAGCTTACCAAATAATTATGAGCAGTCGATCAAGGATCAGGACTGAATGTGACGTCCTGCAAATGACCTATATCTAACTGGCTGAAATAGAGTGATGGGAGTCAAATTAATTGGTTAGATAAGCAGAGTGTCCATTGGCACCTTGCCGTCTTGACAGACGATAGTTTGTGCTTTAAAAAGGCATAATAACTTTTAACTATGGCGGTAGCGAGTGTGACTGATAAGACCAGGGATGGAGTTATTGCCTCTCCATAGCACAAAGCCTGGGCTAAAATATAGAGATCATGTGTTGCCCATGCAGCATGATCCCTCTCTCGGCCCGCCTAGTTCACTCCAGAGGAAAGGTAACACCCCTACATCTGGAACAAGACAAGCTGCAGAAGCTGCCGGATCAGCAAAGCAATGCTCTAACTGTCCGCCTGTCGGAGCTTCGATCCTAGACCAGTCGCCAACCAAGGCTTAGGGCCTGGTCTGCCCTGCCATGACAATTTTGTCTTTAGCTTGCATTTCCTTGCACCAGGGTAAGGCTTGTACCCTCCCAATTGCGCTCTTCCGCCCGAAGCCGTTGGCACAATGTGGGGTGTCGGGTTTGGTAAGCGCCGCCCAACGTTCGGCGCTAACAGAGACCAGGTAGTACCGTCTACTGTTATACGGTAGCTCAGTCATATCTGACTAAGACCTGACTGACAAGCAGAGTGTAGATAAACTATATATGTGCATGTAAACTAAGCAATTAGACTACAAGATTAATGAGAACTAGACGAGTGCAACATGTGATTACGGAACGAAAAACGTACTACAAGAATATAAACACGGCGACCAAACACAGTAAACGGACAGAGGAAAGTATGAAGGCGCTAGCGATCACTCGGTCAACCCAAACAATGAGACCGGAGGACAATACCCGCAGGGGACGGAGCGGTATGGAAAGGAATGCATGTCTTTTGTCCGACTAGACAGGGGTGAAAGGAGGTCGTGCTTCTGCTGCTGTGTAGTTAAGGTGGCGAAAGGCTGGCCTTGCGGGGTACAGGCAGCGAGTTCAAATCTACACGAAATCCGGGTAAATTGTTAAATACTTAATGTTGGCTGTAGGCGGCGCGTCGGGAAATAGGCGATAATAATGTTAGTTAAATATATGTAGGCGATTGATTGCTGTGTTTACAATACTGTTCTTAATTTATGTTATGGCTAAGATATACTAATACTAGTATAGATAAAGAAGCGATAGATGTTAAGGACTTTGTAGGTAGTGAAAGACTAAGGTTTATTCTTACAGAACACTCACGGGTATTGTTTTATAATGTTTCAGGCATTGCCTGGGTAAACTGGAGATACCCAAGCATACCGGGCATATCTGAATAAACAGATATTCATCTGAACGAAATGGCCCCTGGGTATTCGGACTAAGTAAATGGGCCACTTATAGGCCTGCAGAACGGCTACTGCGAGATAGACAAAGGGCCGGTGGAAATCCTAGCTTTAGTTCTTTGCTCGATGCGGTTAGTAGGTGATCATAGATGGCATTCCCCTAACATCCAGTTGCATAGTCTGTTATACTATCTATCTCTCCCTTGTGAGGTAATGCAGCATTGTATTATTAGAGCTGATTATGCATTATGTGTCTGCAATGTATGTACTGGTTACTCGATGATATTATGTTGTAGATTGTCACTCTGTTACTGTTGAGAAGGAAATAAATATATGTTTGAGTTGCCTTTTATTTCGACTTGTCAGTCTGAGATTGTGTAGATTAGAGTAGTTTAGAGACTTGTGATGTGGGCTGTGCATCTCTCCTATAACCTGATAACATACACCACGAGACATTGATGGTGCAATAGTATAATTAACTATTGTTCTCACGCGGAGACACGAACCTAAATCTGTCGTATCCCTTACTCTCATCCTCTTTCTCCTTCTCTCTCTCTCTCTCTTCATCTTTCCTTATTATCAAAGGTAGTGCGTAGTAGGCAGAGTTCGACTGAGGAACGAACTTTTAGACTTCACACTCTCTCATATCATTTCCCTCATCCTCTTCTTTCCCTTGTCCCTCTCTCCTCCTTTCCTCTCTCCTTCTTCTTCCTCTTCTTTTCTCTCTGTCACAGCAGTTATATGTATATGCAAGAATTCCTTTTCTAGCTTCCACTGATAAAAACTTATAAAATGCTCTTGGTTTGACAGAATGCAATTGATTGTCTTATTCTGTTCTTTATTTATATAATGCATCACCCATCTGATGTTATACATATGTTTCTATATATTTGAATTATTCACACATCCCAAATTAACATAATTTAATTCAATTACACATTTAGGCACGATCTATTTCTTCGATACCACCATGACTTCCTGTTATTCCAATTAAGGCTCAATTGTTCACTTTGTACAACCACTGTATCTATTATTTTCTGTTGTTCCTTCCGATATGTTGCTATCAAGACAGTGTCATCAGCATAACATATGTTATTTATATTATGTTCACCAACTAGGATCCTTAACATATTTTCTGTAGATCTCATTATAAGTTCCCTGTACAATGAGAATCAATCAGGAGACCTGAAACAACCTTGTCTAACGACCTTCTGTATACACTGTACAATGAGAACTAATCAGGAGACGTGACACAACCTTGTCTGGCGCCCTTCTGTATACACTGTACAATGAGAACTAATCAGGAGACATGACACAACCTTGTCTGGCGCCCTTCTGTATACACTGTACAATGAGAACCAATCAGGAGACATGAAACAACCTTGTCTGACGACCTTCTGTATACACTGTACAATGAGAACTAATCAGGAGACATGACACAACCTTGTCTGGCGCCCTTCTGTATACACTGTACAATGAGAACTAATCAGGAGACATGACACAACCTTGTCTGGCGCCCTTCTGTATACACTGTACAATGAGAACCAATCAGGCGACATGAAACAACCTTGTCTGACGACCTTCTGTATACACTGTACAATGAGAACTAATCAGGAGACATGACACAACCTTGTCTGACGCCCTTCTGTATACACTGTACAATGAGAACCAATCAGGAGACATGAAACAACCTTGTCTGACGCCCTTCTGTATACACTGTACAATGAGAACCAATCAGGAGACATGAAACAACCTTGTCTGACGCCCTTCTGTATACACTGTACAATGAGAACCAATCAGGAGACATGACACAACCATGTCTGACGCCCTTCTGTATACACTGTACAATGAGAACAAATCAGGAGGCATGACACAACCTTGTCTGACGCCCTTCTGTATACACTGTACAATGAGAACCAATCAGGAGGCATGACACAACCTTGTCTGACGCCCTTCTGTATACACTGTACAGTGAGAACCAATCAGGAGGCATGACACAACCTTGTCTGCCGCCCTTCTGTATACACTGTACAATGAGAACCAATCAGGAGGCATGACACAACCTTGTCTGACGCCCTTCTGTATACACTGTACAATGAGAACAAATCAGGAAGCATGACACAACCTTGTCTGCCGCCCTTCTGTATACACTGTACAATGAGAACCAATCAGGAGGCATGACACAACCTTGTCTGACGCCCTTCTGTATACACTGTACAATGAGAACCAATCAGGAGGCATGACAGAACCTTGTCTGCCGCCCTTCTGTATACACTGTACAATGAGAACCAATCAGGAGGCATGACTGTCACAGTCTTAGATCTCTAGGGGATCTGAACTCGGGCTCATACAGGCAACAAACTCCGTTAGATACAATATAGCAACATTTATTTATATAATATATACAGTGCGCTGGCGAAGTGGGTTTTGACAAGCCCGCACTTGACAAGTTGCGTATCACAGAGGTTTACATCACACATGATTATAACAAACAATTCTAAGCAACTATCTAGCATATGTCTACGACCCCTAAATACACATGGGTCTGAACTATCAAGTCCCCCTAAGGTAAGCCCTGTTGCTTCTTCGATGTCCAGTCTGTCTCTGCCGTTTCACACGTGTCGCAATCCGACACGGGTGGTAACTCTATCCGAGTTTCTCGTGGACCCCGCAATCGGCGGGCCACATCAGTGTCCACGGGACAGTGGACACACTGACCAGTCCTTCGAGAAGGCTCTGGATTACTCAAGCCTTCGAGTGACTCGCTTCTTTCCCTTTGAGCGGGAGTTTTAGCCCTTCGCCAGTATCTCTTACTTTATGTTGGTTACCGCCCCTATGTGAGGCTGTGACAGGAGTCCCCCTCTCCCCCCTGCTTTGATGGGTTATTATAAGGTAATTAGTTTTGTACTAATTCTGTCACAGAATCACATAAAGTCGGTGTTTGTAGTTTGGTGGATAGTAACCTGGCAACCTACATATCTGCATCAACACTCATGTATTCTCCCATACACCACTTCACGATGATTTGCTGAAGAGGTCTCTCTCTTCTGTGTCCTTAAAAATGCTTATCTGACCGAAGTTACGTGACGTTTGCTAGTTGTTTTTACAACCCGTCCTTCTCAAGTATCCCACTGATACCAAGATAATTAAACTCTGTGTAAGAGAGTATTAACAAGACAAAAGTCTTGGCTAATTAAGTACACCTGCAAATCTTGTCCTGTGTGTGCATTTCGATACACTTTTACTTTCGTATGTTGTATAATGCTGAATATGTAGTTATGCTGTTGTTTTATCACACCTGACTACATGTATCCCTGTTGGCTTGTTAGTGTATTGACTAATATGTTTCTGCTTCTAATAAAGTGATTGTATTTTAATTGTTAGTGTTCAGTTTTGAGTTTTGTATAAAGTGTGTGCTCAATGTGTGGTTTATCTCCAAGCGTCACGAGTTGGGATATCATTTGTCATGAATTACCCCAATGTGTGTAATGCATGATCGGGCATTCCAAACAGTGGCGCTTAGATGTAGTGTCTTAAATACTAAACATGTATCAACAATTTAGACAGGTAATACATTTTACATGAGAGACGCAGACAAATTAAAATAAATACGTTTTGCGTACAATTTGTCCGCTCAGTATATCACTCTCTCATTTAATTCATTCACCTTGTCATTCATACATCTTTCATTCAAAATAGTATTTAGTTAAAATATTTAAATAAAGGTTAGGTAAGTCTTACTGCCCTTAGAAAAAACGGATTAGGCGATATGTGTCCTTTAAGATAATAAGTACTTTTTGTACGAGTACTCAAAAAATGGTTTATAACTTAAATAGAGAAAATTGCATAGGAAGAATATTTCGCCTATGAGTGGAAATACCTGTAATATTATGGTAGAAAATATACAAGTTACAGGTTGACATATTTTATATACATAATTCAATACAAGTATAATGCATATTAAATACTACTAAATTAATTAACTAACCAACTAAATCCAACGACGATGTGTGCGTTGTTCTCTTGTTGTCCGTGTGTCATGCTATGAATGTTAACGGTTAATATGGCTGTCTCTTGAATGTTGTAATCGACGTAGTTCTATTCCGGCTGTATGCACAGTTTCTTAGCAACAGCAAGTATGCAGTGTTCTTAATGTCGAGTATAAAGTGTTCTTAATGCTTTCATGATCACTGTCAGTTCACTGGTTGAAATCATTTCACAGATATTGTCTATCGCTCGGATTGTTTCTAGAGCTTTGGTAATTGGTAGTATAGGGTTCTCAAAGTTTAATGTTCGTGGGTGTTATACATAACCTATTCACTTGGGTGTTAATACTTCTAAATGAAAGTTCTCTAGCAGGTATAGAGGTACACTGTTCTATGCCACAGAATAAAATATCACAGCTTCTTGTATGGCGACTTATTAATGTGCCTAATGTTATTCTGCTGGTGCATTCGTTTGTCGCGATAAAATATCAGCAATAATGTTGTCAGTGCCTCTGATATGGCGGATTTCGAAGTCGAAATCTTGAAGAATAAGACACCATCTTTGTAAACGATGGTTTTTAGGAACACCTTGCTTAAGTACCAACAATGGCGAGTTATCGGTTAACACAACAAAATGGGAACCTAAGAGGAACTTAGATAATCGGCGCATACAAAATAGTAGACTTAATGCCTCCAATTCCACCGTGGAATAATGGATTTCTGCTTTTTTCAGCTTCCGGCTTACGTAGAGTATTGGATGTCTCACTCCTTGCACTTCTTGCATCAGGCATCCTCCAATTGCGATAGCACTCGAATCTGTGGTCAAAATAAAGGGTATATCTATGTTTGGTAATCTTAATACTGGTGGGTTAGAAAAAATGGATTTCAATCTGCACATTGCATCCTCTAAGCTGGTACTTTTACAAAAATTTTCTGGATGATCTTTTGTCAACAGATTAGAAAAAACTGATGTGAGTTCTGCCCAGTTTGGTATAAACTTGGCATAATAGTTTATGAGACCTAATAAGCTTCTAACTTGTTTCTTTGTAGTTGGAACTTCTAGGTTGAGAATTTTCGATACAATTTTATCATCTGTCAACAGTTTTGCCTTCGGAAATCCTATGACCAAGGAAGTCTATCTGTTTATAGCCTATTTCAACCTTGGAAGGTTTGATAGTAAGTCCAAAAAGAAAGATTTGGTTAAAGACTTGTTGGAGTGTAAGTAAGTGAGAAGTCATATTAGATGAATGAATGCATATATCATCAATATAAGATTGCACGTCCTTGATGCCGTGCAATAACAATCTAGTTAACCTGACAAATGTGGCGGGAGCGTTCTTGAGACCAAATGGAAGATATCTCCATTCGTACAACCCAAGAGGTGTAGCGAATGCTGTTATATGTCTTGAAGAAGGGTGTAGTGGTACTTGCCAGTAACCTTTCGCTAAATCAACCTTAGAAAATAAGGATGATTGAGACATATTCAAAATGAGGTCTTCACAGCTGTTCATTGGCTCAGCATCTGTTGTGGTTATCGTATTTAACCTTCTATAATCTATGCACAAACGAATCGTTTGGTCCTTCTTTTTCACCAGGACAATTGGCGAAGAATACTGGGACATAGATTTCTGTATTATTCTATTTTTCTCTAAGTCCAAAATTTCTTTCTCTAAATTTGCTCTATAATGCAAATGAATCGAATACGGTCTACATTTGATCGGTGTCAGATCTGTTCAACACAATTGAATGTGTTATTTTGTCAGTCCGTCCAGGTTTGTTCGAGAAGATAGTTTTATAGTCGTTAAGGAGAGACAAAATGTCTTGTCGCTGCTGTTGTGTCAAAGTGTCAGAGATTTGTATGTCCTTCATACTACTGTCGTCATTCATAATTGGTACTGGAATTTCCGTATTGTCTACGTCCGTCTGATCTATTACTGATGCTACTGTTTGTAAATTGTCTTCAATGTCATTGTCGTCGTCGTCGAGACTAATAGTTGTCAATGTGTCGTCAAATTGGTCGTCGTTGTCGTTATCCCATATTGTCGGTACTGTGAATATGTTTTCGTCGTCTTCGTTGTCGCAAGAGTGAGTCGTTAACGATGCTTCGTTTGTCGAGGTGTCATTCAGTTGGGTAATTGTCGTTTCGTTTCTGTCATCTGTTATCTGCGTCTGCTTATTCGTGTCACTGTCATTTCTAGAATAGTATGGTTTTAACATATTTACATGGAATATTTTCAACTTTCCATTCAAAGAAATTTCGTAGTCAACTTCCGAAATTCTTCTTACAATTTTAAATGGTCCCTGCCAAGAGGTTGATAGTAAATCTCTTTTGTCAGGTAGCAATAGTAAAACCTCCTGATCTGGTTGTATTACAATCGTTTTTGCACCTTTGTTGGCGTACTGCCTGTACCTAACACCTTTCTCCTGTAATGATGTTCTGGCCAGTATACAGGATCGAATGATTTTGTCTCTGGTGTCAGTGACTAAATCATAGGTGGAAACTGGTAATTGGGTATTTACAGGTTGTGATATTATATCTTTGTAAATAGTGAGAGGTCCTCTTGGGTTCGCTCCATATATCAATTCGAACGGGGAGAACCCTGTGCTTGATTGCGGGACTTCTCTATATGCGAACAGCACCGTTGGGAGAAGTATATCCCAATCGGCTGGATTTTCAGCTGTCACTTTGGATAACATATGTTTCAGGTCCCCATTTAGTTTTTCGCAAATTCCATTCGCGGCCGGTCGATAGGGACTGGTGAAACGTTGTTTTATGCCTAGTAACTTAGTTACCGATTGGGTGGCATTAGATATGAATTGTGTTCCCCTATCTGAAATTATCTTCTCCGGGAAGCCAAAACGGGAGAATATCTGTAAAAATACGTCCGTCACATCCTTAGAGGAGATAGATTTTAATGGAATCATTTCTGGCCATCTCGAACATAGATCAACAAGTGTAAAAATATATCTATTTCCTTTGTTTGAGATGTGGTTCAAAGGACCTACTAAATCAACTGCCACGATTTGAAATGGCCTCGAGGCAGTTGTGGTTGATTGAATTTCTGCCGTAGGGTTTTTCCCCTTTTTAACCAGTTTCTGACATGTATCACATGATCTACAATAGGTTTTTATGTCTTGGCAAAATTTAGGCCAATAAAATTGGCTCAGGACTCTGGCTCTAGTCTTTTCGTAACCCATATGACCTCCGAAAGGTGAGTCATGGGCTATATTTAGTACTTTCTCACGATGTGATTGAGGTAGAACTACTTGCTGTATCGTGGTCTGATCTCTGGTATATAATCTAGTTAGAACATTGTTCTTTATTCTAAATGTCCATGAAGCATTTTAGTCAATTTTGGTTTTAGTCCTACTAACCTAAAATATTGTGAAAGTGTTGGATCTGATTTTTGTTCTTCTACAAAATCGGTGGTGGTAGTGTTAGGTGATATGATTTCTAGTGACTCCTGAAGTTGGTCGATGTGGGTTTTGTGTGTTGTTTGTCGTGTTATTACATTAGTGTGTTGTATGTGTTGTTGCACATTTACAGGCTCAGAAATTTGTGGATCGATGGCATCCTCAGTTCGAGGTTTTAATTTGATGGTATCCCTGATAGATTCAACCGCCCCTGCATTATGCACCTCGGTGAATTCATTTTGAATTACGTCATTGGTTGTCTCCCTTGTGCTTTTGGCAGTTTGAGACAAGCACGCGTGGTGTTTCCCTTTAGAATCGCTGTTTGGGTTCTGGATACAGTTTTTCTGTTCCCAATCTCTGATTTCCTTTTCAGAACAAGATCTTATGTTGGGAAGATTCCCAAGGATAATCTCAGCGACAGGATTTTCTAGTACTGCGCATAATACTAGTCCTGATATAAACGGTATGCGAATTTCGACAAGTGCTAGGGGGTATCTTTCGATCGTGCCTGCGAATGTGCGACAAGTTACGTTTTTGTGTGTGTAGTCTTTGTCGTTAACTAATGTTTTCTTAATTCCACACAGAGTTGCCCCGGAATCGCGTATTAATGTGCACTTTTTGTTATTAACAAACCCTGTTGAGAAATTTAATTTGCCTGTTGATGATAAGGCTGCGTTGGCCATTTCGTTAGAAACTGGGATTGTGTGGCCGCATAACACGGTTGTATCAAGCTGAAATTTGTGTTAGGTGTTACACTTGTTATCAGTGATGGTGTCACTGATTTGACTGCATTCCCTAGCTCACTCAAACTTTCATTCTGGTTGTCACATTCGTTCAGTTGTTCAATCTCTTCATCTGAGGATGTGTCAATTAATGCGGCATTGGCCTGCTTCATTACCTTTCGTCCTTCACAAAATCTTGAATAATGTCCATAGCTGGAACAAAAATAGCATTTGACCGCTCTCTGATACGCATTTCTTTTGTTCTTTTGTTTTTCCACTATCATTTGGAGATGATGTGGATAATTCGGTGATTTATCACACATCGCGTACTCTTCGTGTGTAAGATGACAATACTAGCACTTGACTGGTTTTGTGAACTTAGAGCGTTGTTTGAACTTATTTTCAGTTGGTTTTGAGTATTTAGTGTTTGTAACTGCCGCTGTTTCATTTTGGCTCGTGTTTAACTGGAAAATATCGCGGTTCACTGTAAAATATGCGCTCCCTTTATTTTCGATTTCTTGGATGGTTTTACAATCCATTTGTCTCAAAAATTTAGAAAAAGGTGTTGGGATAGTGCTAATAATTTTTGTCAATTATAATCAGCTCTTTCAACTTATCATGGTTGTTATTCGTTTTCGCTGATGTTATCCACTTTGTACAAATATCCTGAACTGTAGACACGTAGTCAATGAAAGTGATGGTGATGGTGCTAATTTTGCGAACTGTTGTTGATATCCTGCGGTGTCTAAAGAAAAGTGTTGGAGTATTCTCTGTTTTAAATAATCATACTCTTTCCTCATATCTTGTGGAACTGTCTCTATTACTTTTAAAGGCTCCAGAGCTAAATTTCTCATCAAAATAAATGACCAATCGACTTTTGCGACCTTATGGTAGGTCATTAAACACTCAAAATTTTCTAAGTATGCGCTGATAGAATCTCCTGAACAGAATGCTTTAACGAGGCCTTTATATTTGTTGTATTTTTGTTCCTATTCCTTACTTTTCATTTTGTTTACTGACATTTCTAGGTTGGAGTCAATTTCCATTTGTTTTAGTCTTATCTGTGTATCCGCATTTAATTGGGCTTGTTTGGCAGCGACCTCAAGCTCCATTTGCTTCTCTTGAGTCTGCAGTTGCATTTTCTTTTCTTCAGCTTGCAGCTGCATTATCTTTTCTTCTCTCTCTGCTTGCAGCTTTTTCTCCTCTCTTTCCATTGCTCTTTCCTCTCGTGCAATGTTTTCTGAATGCGTCTTTTGTGCCCATTCTGACAGTTTCTCCTCTTTATATCCTAATCTAATACCTAACTCAATACATTGTTCTAACGTTGACATCTTGTCTTTTAGTTGTTGTTAACTTTCCTGAAATTAAATCCCTTAGAAAATAGTTGGGGAGTAAAAAATTTAGTTATCTCCCTTAATGTTTACATGAGCAAATACACATGAAAAAGTTTTGTTGGTTATGAGGTTAGCATATACATACAAATCAATGCAAAGCAAAAATGTTACATGAATGGATGATGGTAAGTACCGCTTAGGGTTGCAATGAGCATGAAATGAAACTCATCTTATTTTCCCTGAGCTCTCGAATGTAGTCTTGTTCTCTCGCCACTGTTGGAGGATAGGTTACATACACCCGATAACTCGGGCTCATACAGGCAACAAACTCCGTTAGATACAATATAGCAACATTTATTTATATAATATATACAGTGCGCTGGCGAAGTGGGTTTTGACAAGCCCGCACTTGACAAGTTGCGTATCACAGAGGTTCACATCACACATGATTATAACAAACAATTCTAAGCAACTATCTAGCATATGTCTACGACCCTAAATACACATGGGTCTGAACTATCAAGTCCCCCTAAGGTAAGCCCTGTTGCTTCTTCGATGTCCAGTCTGTCTCTGCCGTTTCACACGTGTCGCAATCCGACACGGGTGGTAACTCTATCCGAGTTTCTCGTGGACCCCGCAATCGGCGGGCCACATCAGTGTCCACGGGACAGTGGACACACTGACCAGTCCTTAGAGAAGGCTCTGGATTACTCAAGCCTTCGAGTGACTCGCTTCTTTCCCTTTGAGCGGGAGTTTTAGCCCTTCGCCAGTATCTCTTACTTTATGTTGGTTACCGCCCCTATGTGAGGCTGTGACAATGACACAACCTTGTCTGGCGCCCTTTTGTATACACTGTACAATTAGAACAAATCAGGAGGCATGACACATCCTTGTCTGATGCCCTTCTATACACACTGTACAATGAGAACAAATCAGGAGGCATGACACATCCTTGTCTGACGCCCTTCTGTATACACTGTACAATGAGAACCAATCAGGAGGCATGACACAACCTTGTCTGAAGCCCTTCTGTGTACACTGTACAATGAGAACCAATCAGGAGGCATGACACAACCTTGTCTGACGCCCTTCTGTATACACTGTACAATGAGAACTAATCAGGAGTCATGACACAACCTTGTCTGGCGCCCTTTTGTATACACTGTACAATTAGAACAAATCAGGAGGCATGACACATCCTTGTCTGACGCCCTTTTGTATACACTGTACAATGAGAACAAATCAGGAGGCATGACACATCCTTGTCTGACGCCCTTCTGTATACACTGTACAATGAGAACCAATCAGGAGACATGACACAATCTTGTGCGGGCGCGGGAGTCTCGGAGGCGAAGTGGTTACGCCGCCTATCTCGAGCTCCGAAGGTCGTGGGTTCGCTCCGGGCTACGACATACGGTGCACAGATGCAATTTTCTCCGAGACTCCTGGGGTTCGTCGCTGGAACTACGGAGTCCGTGCTATGTATGGCGCTTTCGGCAGGTCTTCCTGTGGTTAGAAATGGGGTTGTGTCGTAGGGAATTGGGATGTATTGTTGGGAACAAGGATGTGTCGTTGGGAATTGGACTGTCTTTAGGAATTTGGCAGTGTCGTTGGGAATGTGATTGTGTCTTTGGAATTTAAGATGTATCGTTTGGAATTGAGATGTATCGTTGTACATTGGGTTGTATAGTTGGGAATAGGGATGTATAGTTGGGAATTGGACCGTGTCTTTCCAAATTTGGCTTTATCGTTGGGAATTGCGCTGTGTCGTTGGGAATTTCCATGTATCGTTGGGAATTTGAGTGTGTCTTTGTAAATTGAGATGTAACGTTTGGAATTGAGATGTATCTTTGTAAATTGGGTTGAATAATTGGGAATTCGGATGTATAGTTTGCACTTGGGATATATCGTTATATTATAAAGTGGGCTGTGTCTTCAGGGATCGGGATGTATCGTTGGGAATTGGCTTGTGTCGATGGGAAGTGGGCTGAGTACTTGGGAATTGGCTTGTGTCGATGGGAAGTGGGCTGAGGACTTGGGAATTGGCTTGTGTCGATGGGAAGTGGGCTGAGTACTTGGGAATTTAACTTGGTAATAGAGAAGTGGACTGAGTTAATGAGAATTTGGCTGTGTATTACAGAAGTGGGCTGAGTTTTTGGGAATTTGGTTGTGTATTAGAGAAATGGGCTGAGTTCTTGGGAAGTGCACCGCGTCGTTGGGAAGCTGATTGCGTTACATCTGAGTAGCACGCTGAATGATGTTTTTAGACTTCATGGTAAAAGAATGTTGGATTGTTAGAAAATTTAGGACATGCGAAAAGAAACTGTTAAATTGTGCTAAGTGTAAGTCATTCGATTCAACAGAAATCAGAACCATTTCTGTTTCAGTATCATGTTGGGATTGTTTACATTCTCGATGGCTGTTGTCTCACACTAGAGGTTCAACTTTGAACCATAAGGTTTTATTCACTCTACCCAACTGAGATAACGTAAGCAGCTCAATATCCACAGAACTTGTCCCGTGACTAATGGAAGAACATCCCCTTAGGTTTCATAGACACCGATAGAATCGCGAAACACCACAAACTTCGGGCATGGAATTCATAACCCCAGTGAACATAGTTCTCAGCTCCGCTGGCGTTGTCTGTAACCTGGCCAACATCACAATATTTCTGCTGCAGGACTGGAGAACCAACAACGTCACGCTGACTTTACTGTCCTTGTCCATCACTGACCTCCTGGTTTTGATGGCCTGCTTGGTATTTGACCTCTTCAGCATCTTCCAGATAGTACTGCCCACGAGCAACTTCGACTATGTCGCTGTCCAGTACTATATTGTCGCCTGGACTATGGCCATGTTCTCGGATATCTCCAGCCTGACCACAGTCCTTGTGTCCTTGGAACGATGTCTGTGTATCATCATGCCGCTCCACGTGCAGTCTCTCTTCTCCGTGAAGAAAACTTTAGCAGCTCTGGCAAGTGTATGGATTCTGGTTGGGTTAGGTTACACTGTTCTCTTCTCCACACTATGTTTACACTGGACATATGACTTTCGCTTCAACAACAGTAGACTGACTGTGGTCCTCTCCAAAGACAGAATGGTAATTGAGACGGGTCATAATATAATCAACACAGTTGTACTGCCATCTTTCTGTGAGCTGGCAGTCGTCATTAACACCGTTATCATGGTGATTGGTCTGAAGCAATCTTCAAACTTTCAGAAACAGTCCACACATCTTTTATCTGACCATCAAAGCAACCAGCCGACATCTTCTGGAAAGTACACAAGACTTGTGGTGGTAGTGTGTTGTATATCTGCTATATTCATCGTTTGCAACACGCCAACTGTTCTCTTTATTTACTGCAAGCAGTTCGTGCCTGGATTCTCGTATGCTGGCGCCTACAGTCAGCTGTACATGGCCAGTGTCTACGTCCTATTTCTGCTGTATGCTGTCAACGCGTCTGCCAACTTCTTTGTCTACCTCTCCCTCAACCGTCGCTTCAGGAGTAAGTTGAAGGAGATTCTAGTATGTACGTCTCTCTGAACTATCGCTTCAAGGATAAGTTGAAGGAGATTCTAGTGTGTACGTCTCTCTGAACTATCGCTTCAAGGATAAGTTGAAGGAGATTCTAGTGTGTACGTCTCTCTCTCAACCATCGCTTCAGGAGTAAGTTGAAGGAGATTCTAGTATGTACGTCTCTCTGAACTATCGCTTCAAGGATAAATTGAAGGAGATTCTAGTGTGTACGTCTCTCTGAACTATCGCTTCAAGGATAAGTTGAAGGAGATTCTGGTGTGTACGTCTCTCTCTCAACCATCGCTTCAGGAGTAAGTTGAAGGAGATTCTAGTGTATAAATCTCCCTCAATCATCGCTTCAGGGATAACTTGAAGGAGATTCTAGTGTGTAAAGTCTCTGTCAACCAACGCTTCTTTGGTAAGTTGAAGGAGATTCTAGTGTGTATGTTTCTCTCAACAATCGCTTCAGGGCTAAGTTAAAGGAGATTCTGCTGTGTACATCTCCCTAAACCATCGCTTCAGAGATAAGATGAAAGAGATTCTAGTGTGTACATCTCACTCAACCATCGCTTCAGAGATAAGATGAAAGAGATTCTAGTGTGTACATCTCACTCAACCATCGCTTCAGAGATAAGATGAAGGAGATTCTAGTGTGTACATCTCACTCAACCATCGCTTCAGAGATAAGATGAAAGAGATTCTAGTGTGTACATCTCACTCAACCATCGCTTCAGAGATAAGATGAAAGAGATTCTAGTGTGTACATCTCACTCAACCATCGCTTCAGAGATAAGATGAAAGAGATTCTAGTGTGTACATCTCACTCAACCATCGCTTCAGAGATAAGATGAAGGAGATTCTAGTGTGTACATCTCACTCAACCATCGCTTCAGGAAACATTGAGAGAGATTCGTGTATGTACTTTTCTAAATAGATAGGCAGGCAGACAAAGAAATAGACGAAGTCAACAGACAGACAGAGAAACACATTAAAACGCTACCACTAGCCTATACCACAGCAAATTACATGCTTTAGTGATCCTTCTTTAGGGGTATGTGAGAAGGGCTATTTCTGAAGCATTTATTTGGATAGCACGATGGTAATAAAGACATGTCGCACGGAGAGTTTGTTGTTGTAGTCTTTAGCTGATCTTTGTCTGTCTTTCAGAAATGTTGAATGCATCACTTCTGGAATGATCTGATGTTAATGGTTGTTTTTGTTTTGTTTTCCAGTGTGTTGTTTTCCATGCATTGTTTCTTTATGACTGTTTTTTTTTTTTTTTTAATACGCTGACCATCAGAAAGTCATGCACAATTATTATTTTTTTCCGAAACTTTGTTCAAAATGAATGAAATTTATAAACAATATGTGTGTGTCTGTGTGTGTGTGAGAGAGAGAGAGAGAGAGAGAGAGAGAGAGAGAGAGAGAGAGAGAGAGAGAGAGAGAGGGGGGGGGGGGGGGGGGGGTGGGGAGGGAGGGAGGGAGGGAGAACATTTTCTATGAACAGAAACCCAATCAACATCATACGGCCTACCGTCAGCACGAAAGAAGTGCATGCGTGCCTTCACTGTGCCAGGTGCTGTCCTACTCTAGTAACCATATCTTCACTGCATGAATCCCACCATCACAGTCACCAGAACTTGCCCCGCGAAGTCCATCAAACGGATGGACATCGGAGGCATTCACAATTCTGCGAAACAGCTCACTAAGTTGTGTGTTTCCATGTAAGCTCCAGAATTGCCTCACCTATTGGCGCCACTTCCACAAGGTTGTCTCCTCTCATGGCATCACTTCTACAAGGTTATCTCCCCTCTTGGCACCACTTCCACGTTACAATGTGTCTATATCTTTATTGTTGTCTCTTTGTATAAACTCAGCTGTCTTTTTAGTTCACTCAGCGGTCAATAGAGTTTTATCTTAAACTGCTGTATCTCCAGGCCAGAAGGTTTGCCTAGATATGTTGTGATTTGGCCAGTCTAGGAGTATGTGATCTGCTGTCTGCGACGCCAATCCTCATGCGCACATGGCAGATTCACCAATCTTGAATTTTGTATACATGTGGTTGCGTAATCTATTGTGTCCTGTTCTGAGGCGCAGAATATTTATTTGTTCTGGTCTATCCATAAGGTGGTAGTCGTCTTGAGCAGGTTTTGGTGGCCTTCTGACAGATTTGATCATTCTTTTCTTTTGGTGGTATGTAACGGATACATCGCCGGTTTCCTGGCCTAGAGGTTAACGACTTTTCTCCGTAATCTCGTAAGTAACGTGACGACGGTGAGAATCAGCAGTGGTTCGAATCGCGTCGGTAACTTACGGGGTATGTGAGCCGGCCGCTCAGAAAGCAATGGCAAACTACTGAACGTAATCTTGCCAAGAAATCAACAATCAGCTGAAAGATGCTGATGTTGACAGCAATGTCCTGTAAAGGATATGCAACAATTTATTTATTAACGGATACATCAGGTTGTACTTCCATTGCTCCTATTTTAGCTAGTCAATCAGCTCTCTCCATGTTCTTTTTTTCTGTTGCTCACACAGAGCTGTCTTGAATGTATGTGTTGTTGTCTTCTACTTATGCTGTGAGGTGTCGTGGGGAGGGGTTATTGAAGTTCCAGCTCCTTCGTGATTCATTAGCATTATTGTTTCTAGGATCAAGTAACTTGCCTACCGGTTTGCTAGACCTGTCGCAGGTTCCTTATCTACTTGACACTATTTTTTTTTCTTTTTTGTTTTTGGTGATTGTGGATAATGGCGCTCCACTGACTGCATTGTTTGGGTGATTGCAGATAATGGCACTCCACTGACTGAATTTTTTTATGACTGTCGATAACGCCATTCTATTGACTGCATTTTTTGGTGATTGTGGATATTTCCACTCCTTTCACTGCATGTTTGGTGAATGTGGATAATGCCACTCCATTTACTGCATTTTTGTCTTCGGCTCAAAGTAATGCATCTAGTTCAAATATCAAAGTAAGGGAGATAATGGTGAATTTTCACTACCAGATACATTTGAAGACAAAGGATAGGCTGTACAATTTATTACCTGGCATACTTCGCTGCATCTCATCAGGTGCATACTGCAGAAGTCACTCAACATAAAATGACACAAAACAATAAATCCTCCAAGCTGAAATATACAACACACATACTGCCACGGTAATTTAAACTGTCTACCACAGTGATTTTAAACTGAATAGCATACCTTCTTGTTTACATGACAATGCTCTGCGGACAATAATCACCTTCAAAGTGATATTCTGTGTGGGTGAAACCGTGGTCAGCCGCTATTTTTGGTTGATTTAGTCACGGGGTTACTAATCTGACTTCTCTTTGAGGTTCAACCAGTAGGGGTAGTGGTAGAATCGAAATCGAAATGGCTGGGATGTACAGATTGCAACATCTTCACCAAAACTTCACATTCGACCACTTTGTGTTACATAACACATGAAAAGCAATGTATTTATCAATCACATAACCAGACTTCAAGTGGCATGCTACTGTGGAAGTAGGTAACGTCCTACCCATAAGTTTTACTGGGTTACCAGAATTTTCTGTTTGTTAACCTGCCTATCCATCTAGGTATGTGTGCTACCAGCCTATAACTGAACTGTCTGTTTTGCCAATGTAGGTAGATTAGCAATCACATTGAAACTGATAACTGCAATTAGATTTGGTGTACAGAGAAACATGTTTTCTCACTGCTGGGGATTGGCCAACTTCGCTCTGATAGATGCAAGAAACAGATTCTCTCATAGTTGGAGATTGGCCAACTTCGCTCTGATAGATGCAAGAAACAGATTTTCTCACTGCTGGGGATTGGCCAACTTTGTTCCAATAGATGCAAGTAGCAGATTCTCTCATAGTTGGAGATTGGCCAACTTTGTTCCAATAGATGCAAGTAGCAGATTCTCTCATAGTTGGAGATTGGCCAACTTTGTTCCAATAGATGCAAGTAGCAGATTCTCTCATAGTTGGAGATTGGCCAACTTTGTTCCAATAGATGCAAGTAGCAGATTCTCTCATAGTTGGAGATTGGCCAACTTTGTTCCAATAGATGCAAGTAGCAGATTCTCTCATAGTTGGAGATTGGCCAACTTTGTTCCAATAGATGCAAGTAGCAGATTCTCTCATAGTTGGAGATTGGCCAACTTTGTTCCAATAGATGCAAGTAGCAGATTCTCTCATAGTTGGAGATTGGCCAACTTTGTTCCAATAGATGCAAGTAGCAGATTCTCTCATAGTTGGAGATTGGCCAACTTTGTTCCAATAGATGCAAGTAGCAGATTCTCTCATAGTTGGAGATTGGCCAACTTTGTTCCAATAGATGCAAGTAGCAGATTCTCTCATAGTTGGAGATTGGCCAACTTTGTTCCAATAGATGCAAGTAGCAGATTCTCTCATAGTTGGAGATTGGCCAACTTTGTTCCAATAGATGCAAGTAGCAGATTCTCTCATAGTTGGAGATTGGCCAACTTTGCTCCAATAGATGCAAGAAACAGATTCTCTCATAGTTGGAGATTGGCCAACTTCACTCTGATAGATGCAAGAAACAGATTCTCTCATAGTTGGAGATTGGCCAACTTCACTCTGATAGATGCAAGAAACAGATTCTCTCATAGTTGGAGATTGGCCAACTTTGTTCCAATAGATGCAAGTAGCAGATTCTCTCATAGTTGGAGATTGGCCAACTTTGTTCCAATAGATGCAAGTAGCAGATTCTCTCATAGTTGGAGATTGGCCAACTTCACTCTGATAGATGCAAGTAGCAGATTCTCTCATAGTTGGAGATTGGCCAACTTCACTCTGATAGATGCAAGTAGCAGATTCTCTCATAGTTGGAGATTGGCCAACTTTGTTCCAATAGATGCAAGTAGCAGATTCTCTCATAGTTGGAGATTGGCCAACTTTGTTCCAATAGATGCAAGTAGCAGATTCTCTCATAGTTGGAGATTGGCCAACTTTGTTCCAATAGATGCAAGTAGCAGATTCTCTCATAGTTGGAGATTGGCCAACTTTGTTCCAATAGATGCAAGTAGCAGATTTCTCTCAGTAGTTGGAGATTGGCCAACTTTGCTCCAATAGATGCAAGTAGCAGATTCTCTCATAGTTGGAGATTGGCCAACTTTGTTCCAATAGATGCAAGTAGCAGATTCTCTCATAGTTGGAGATTGGCCAACTTTGTTCCAATAGATGCAAGTAGCAGATTCTCTCATAGTTGGAGATTGGCCAACTTCACTCTGATAGATGCAAGAAACAGATTCTCTCATAGTTGGAGATTGGCCAACTTTGTTCCAATAGATGCAAGTAGCAGATTCTCTCATAGTTGGAGATTGGCCAACTTTGTTCCAATAGATGCAAGTAGCAGATTCTCTCATAGTTGGAGATTGGCCAACTTTGTTCCAATAGATGCAAGTAGCAGATTCTCTCATAGTTGGAGATTGGCCAACTTTGCTCCAATAGATGCAAGAAACAGATTCTCTCATAGTTGGAGATTGGCCAACTTCACTCTGATAGATGCAAGGAACAGATTCTCTCATAGTTGGAGATTGGCCAACTTCACTCTGATAGATGCAAGAAACAGATTCTCTCATAGTTGGAGATTGGCCAACTTTGTTCCAATAGATTGCAAGTAGCAGATTCTCTCATAGTTGGAGATTGGCCAACTTTGTTCCAATAGATGCAGTAGCAGATTCTCTCATAGTTGGAGATTGGCCAACTTTGCTCCAATAGATGCAAGAAACAGATTCTCTCATAGTTGGAGATTGGCCAACTTCACTCTGATAGATGCAAGAAACAGATTCTCTCATAGTTGGAGATTGGCCAACTTCACTCTGATAGATGCAAGAAACAGATTCTCTCATAGTTGGAGATTGGCCAACTTGTTCCAATAGATGCAAGTAGCAGATTCTCTCATAGTTGGAGATTGGCCAACTTTGTTCCAATAGATGCAAGTAGCAGATTCTCTCATAGTTGGAGATTGGCCAACTTCACTCTGATAGATGCAAGTAGCAGATTCTCTCATAGTTGGAGATTGGCCAACTTCACTCTGATAGATGCAAGTAGCAGATTCTCTCATAGTTGGAGATTGGCCAACTTTGTTCCAATAGATCAAGTAGCAGATTTCTCTCATAGTTGGAGATTGGCCAACTTTGTTCCAATAGATGCAAGTAGCAGATTCTCTCATAGTTGGAGATTGGCCAACTTTGTTCCAATAGATGCAAGTAGCAGATTCTCTCATAGCTGGGGATTGGCCAACTTTGTTCCAATAGATGCAAGTAGCAGATTCTCTCATAGTTGGAGATTGGCCAACTTCGCTCTGATAGATGCAAGTAGCAGATTCTCTCATAGTTGGAGATTGGCCAACTTTGTTCCAATAGATGCAAGTAGCAGATTCTCTCATAGTTGGAGATTGGCCAACTTCGCTCTGATAGATGCAAGTAGCAGATTCTCTCATAGTTGGAGATTGGCCAACTTTGTTCCAATAGATGCAAGTAGCAGATTCTCTCGTAGTTGGAGATTGGCCAACTTTGTTCCAATAGATGCAAGTAGCAGATTCTCTCATAGTTGGAGATTGGCCAACTTCGCTCTGATAGATGCAAGTAGCAGATTCTCTCATAGTTGGAGATTGGCCAACTTTGTTCCAATAGATGCAAGTAGCAGATTCTCTCATAGTTGGAGATTGGCCAACTTTGTTCCAATAGATGCAAGTAGCAGATTCTCTCATAGTTGGAGATTGGCCAACTTTGTTCCAATAGATGCAAGTAGCAGATTCTCTCATAGTTGGAGATTGGCCAACTTTGTTCCAATAGATGCAAGTAGCAGATTCTCTCATAGTTGGAGATTGGCCAACTTTGTTCCAATAGATGCAAGTAGCAGATTCTCTCATAGTTGGAGATTGGCCAACTTTGTTCCAATAGATGCAAGTAGCAGATTCTCTCATAGTTGGAGATTGGCCAACTTTGTTCCAATAGATGCAAGTAGCAGATTCTCTCATAGTTGGAGATTGGGCCAACTTTGTTCCAATAGATGCAAGTAGCAGATTCTCTCATAGTTGGAGATTGGCCAACTTTGTTCCAATAGATGCAAGTAGCAGATTCTCTCATAGTTGGAGATTGGCCAACTTTGTTCCAATAGATGCAAGTAGCAGATTCTCTCATAGTTGGAGATTGGCCAACTTTGTTCCAATAGATGCAAGTAGCAGATTCTCTCATAGTTGGAGATTGGCCAACTTTGTTCCAATAGATGCAAGAAACAGATTCTCTCATAGTTGGAGATTGGCCAACTTCACTCTGATAGATGCAAGAAACAGATTCTCTCATAGTTTGAGATTGGCCAACTTCACTCTGATAGATGCAAGAAACAGATTCTCTCATAGTTGGAGATTGGCCAACTTTGTTCCAAATAGATGCAAGTAGCAGATTCTCTCATAGTTGGAGATTGGCCAACTTTGTTCCAATAGATGCAAGTAGCAGATTCTCTCAGAGTAGTTGGAGATTGGCCAACTTCACTCTGGATAGATGCAAGTAGCAGATTCTCTCCATAGTTGGAGATTGGCCAACTTCACTCTGATAGATGCAAGTAGCAGATTCTCTCATAGTTGGAGATTGCCAACTTGTTCCAATAGATGCAAGTAGCAGATTCTCTCATAGTTGGAGATTGGCCAACTTTGTTCCAATAGATGCAAGTAGCAGATTCTCTCATAGTTGGAGATTGGCCAACTTTGTTCCAATAGATGCAAGTAGCAGATTCTCTCATAGCTGGGGGATTGGCCAACTTTGTTCCATAGATGCAAGTAGCAGATTCTCTCATAGTGGAGATTGGCCAACTTCGCTCTGATAGATGCAAGTAGCAGATTCTCTCATAGTTGGAGATTGGCCAACTTTGTTCCAATAGATGCAAGTAGCAGATTCTCTCATAGTTGGAGATTGGCCAACTTCGCTCTGATAGATGCAAGTAGCAGATTCTCTCATAGTTGGAGATTGGCCAACTTTGTTCCCAAAAGATGCAAGTAGCAGATTCTCTCGTAGTTTGGGGATTTGGGCCAATTTGTTCCAATAGATGCAAGTAGCAGATTCTCTCATAGTTGGAGATTGGGCCCCTTCGCTCTGATGATGCAAGTAGCAGATTCTCTCATAGTTGGAGATTGGCCAACTTCCTCTGATAGATGCAAGAAACAGATTCTCTCATAGTTGGAGATTGGCCAACTTTGTTTCCCAAAAGTGCAAGTAGCAGATTCTCTCATAGTTGGAGATTGGGCCCAAATTTGTTCCAATAGATGCAAGTAGCAGATTCTCTCATAGTTGGGGATTGGCCCAAATTTGTTCCAATAGATGCAAATAGCAGATTCTCTCATAGTTGGAGATTTGGGCCACTTTTTTCCCATGATAGATGCAAGTAGCAGATTCTCTCATAGTTGGAGATTGGCCAACTTTGTTCCAATAGATGCAAGTAGCAGATTCTCTCATAGTTGGAGATTGGCCAACTTTGCTTCCAATAGATGCAAGTAAAGCAGATTCTCTCATAGTTGGAGATTGGCCAACTTCACTTCCAATAGATAGCAAGTAAAGCAGATTCTCTCATAGTTGGAGATTGGCCAACTTCACTCTGATAGATGCAAGTAAGCAGATTCTCATCATATTTGGAGAGTTGGCCAAAAGCTTTGTTCCAATAGAGTGCAAGTAGCAGATTCTCTCCTCATAGTTGGAGATTGGCCAACTTTCACTCTGATAGATGCAAGTTAGCAGATTCTCTCATAGTTGGAGATTGGGCCAACTTGCACTCGGCTCAATAGATAGATGCAAGTAAAGCGAGATTCTCTCATAGTTGGAGATTGGCCAACTTCACTCTGATAGATGCAAGTAGCAGATTCTCTCATAGTTGGAGATTGGCCACTTTGCTCCTAATAGATGCAAGTAGCAGATTCTCTCATAGTTGGAGATTGGCCAACTTTGTTCCAATAGATGCAAGTAGCTAGATTCTCTCATAGTTGGAGATTGGCCAACTTTGTTCCAATAGATGCAAGTAGCAGATTCTCTCATAGTGGAGATTGGCCAACTTCACTCTGATAGATGCAAGTAGCAGATTCTCTCATAGTTGGAGATTGGCCAACTTTGTCCAATAGATGCAAGTAGCAGATTCTCTCATAGTTGGAGATTGGCCAACTTTGCTCCAATAGATGCAAGTAGCAGATTCTCTCATAGTTGGAGATTGGCCAACTTGTTCCAATAGATGCAAGTAGCAGATTCTCTCATAGTTGGAGATTGGCCAACTTTGCTCCAATAGATGCAAGTAGCAGATTCTCTCATAGTTGGAGATTGGCCAACTTTGTTCCAATAGATGCAAGTAGCAGATTCTCTCATAGTTGGAGATTGGCCAACTTTGCTCCAATAGATGCAAGTAGCAGATTCTCTCATAGTTGGAGATTGGCCAACTTTGTTCCAATAGATGCAAGTAGCAGATTCTCTCATAGTTGGAGATTGGCCAACTTCACTCTGATAGATGCAAGAACAGATCTCTCATAGTTGGAGATTGGCCAACTTTGTTCCAATAGATGCAAGTAGCAGATTCTCTCAGTAGTTGGAGATTGGCCAACTTTGCTCCAATAGATGCAAGTAGCAGATTCTCTCATAGTTGGAGATTGGCCAACTTTGTTCCAATAGATGCAAGTAGCAGATTCTCTCATAGTTGGAGATTGGCCAACTTTGTTCCAATAGATGCAAGTAGCAGATTCTCTCATAGCTGGGAGATTGGCCAACTTTGCTCCAATAGATGCAAGTAGCAGATTCTCTCATAGTTGGAGATTGGCCAACTTTGTTCCAATAGATGCAAGTAGCAGATTCTCTCATAGTTGGAGATTGGCCAACTTCACTCTGATAGATGCAAGAACAGATTCTCTCATAGGTTGGAGATTGGCCAACTTTGTTCCAATAGATGCAAGTAGCAGATTCTCTCATAGTTGGAGATTGGCCAACTTGTTCCTCTGATAGATGCAAGAAACAGATTCTCTCATAGTTGGAGATTGGCCAACTTTGTTCCAATAGATGCAAGAAATCCATATTCTCTCATAGTTGGAGATTGGCCACTTCACTCTGATAGATGCAAGTAGCAGATTCTCTCATAGTTGGAGATTGGCCAACTTTGTTTCCAATAGATGCATCAGTAGCAGATTCTCTCATAGTTGGAGATTGGCCAACTTCACTCTGATAGATGCAAGTAGCAGATTCTCTCATAGTTGGAGATTGGCCAACTTCACTCTGATAGATGCAAGTAGCAGATTCTCTCATAGTTGGAGATTGGCCAACTTCACTCTGATAGATGCAAGAAACAGATTCTCTCATAGTTGGAGATTGGCCAACTTTGTTCAATAGATGCAAGAAACAGTATTCTCTCATAGTTGGAGATTGGCCAACTTCACTCTGATAGATGCAAGTAGCAGATTCTTCATAGTTGGAGATGGCCAACTTTGTTCCAATAGATGCAAGTAGCAGATTCTCTCATAGTTGGAGATTGGCCAACTTCACTCTGATAGATGCAAGTAGCAGATTCTCTCATAGTTGGAGATTGGCCAACTTCACTCTGATAGATGCAAGTAGCAGATTCTCTCATAGTTGGAGATTGGCCAACTTCACTCTGATAGATGCAAGTAGCAGATTCTCTCATAGTTGGAGATTGGCCAACTTTGCTCCAATAGATGCAAGTAGCAGATTCCTCTCATAGTTGGAGATTTGGCCAACTTTGTTCCAATAGATGCAAGTAGCAGATTCTCTCATAGTTGGAGATTGGCCAACTTCACTCTGATAGATGCAAGTAGCAGATTCTCTCATAGTTGGAGATTGGCCAACTTTGTTCCAATAGATGCAAGTAGCAGATTCTCTCATAGTTGGAGATTGGCCAACTTTGCTCCAATAGATGCAAGTAGCAGATTCTCTCATAGTTGGAGATTGGCCAACTTTGTTCCAATAGATGCAAGTAGCAGATTCTCTCATAGTTGGAGATTGGCCAACTTCACTCTGATAGATGCAAGTAGCAGATTCTCTCATAGTTGGAGATTGGCCAACTTTGTTCCAATAGATGCAAGTAGCAGATTCTCTCATAGTTGGAGATTGGCCAACTTTGTTCCAATAGATGCAAGTAGCAGATTCTCTCATAGTTGGAGATTGGCCAACTTTGCTCCAATAGATGCAAGTAGCAGATTCTCTCATAGTTGGAGATTGGCCAACCTTTGTTCCAATAGATGCAAGTAGCATGATTCTCTCATAGTTGGAGATTGGCCAACTTCACTCTGATAGATGCAAGAAACAGATTCTCTCATAGTTGGAGATTGGCCAACTTTGTTCCAATAGATGCAAGTAGCAGATTCTCTCATAGTTGGAGATTGGCCAACTTTGTTCCAATAGATGCAAGTAGCAGATTCTCTCATAGCTGGGGATTGGCCAACTTTGTTCCAATAGATGCAAGTAGCAGATTCTCTCATAGTTGGAGATTGGCCAACTTTGTTCCATAGATGCAGTAGCAGATTCTCTCATAGTTGGAGATTGGCCAACTTTGTTCCAATAGATGCAAGTAGCAGATTCTCTCATAGTTGGAGATTGGCCAACTTCACTCTGATAGATGCAAGAAACAGATTCTCTCATAGTTGGAGATTGGCCAACTTTGTTCCAATAGATGCAAGAAACAGATTCTCTCATAGTTGGAGATTGGCCAACTTCACTCTGATAGATGCAAGTAGCAGATTCTCTCATAGTTGGAGATTGGCCAACTTTGTTCCAATAGATGCAAGTAGCAGATTCTCTCATAGTTGGAGATTGGCCAACTTCACTCTGATAGATGCAAGAAACAGATTCTCTCATAGTTGGAGATTGGCCAACTTTGTTCCAATAGATGCAAGAAACAGATTCTCTCATAGTTGGAGATTGGCCAACTTCACTCTGATAGATGCAAGAAACAGATTCTCTCATAGTTGGAGATTGGCCAACTTCACTCTGATAGATGCAAGAAACAGATTCTCTCATAGTTGGAGATTGGCCAACTTTGTTCCAATAGATGCAAGAAACAGATTCTCTCATAGTTGGAGATTGGCCAACTTTGCTCCAATAGATGCAAGTAGCAGATTCTCTCATAGTTGGAGATTGGCCAACTTTGTTCCAATAGATGCAAGTAGCAGATTCTCTCATAGTTGGAGATTGGCCAACTTCACTCTGATAGATGCAAGAAACAGATTCTCTCATAGTTGGAGATTGGCCAACTTTGTTGCCAATAGATGCAAGAAACAGATTCTCTCATAGTTGGAGATTGGCCAACTTTGCTCCAATAGATGCAAGTAGCAGATTCTCTCATAGTTGGAGATTGGCCAACTTTGTTCCAATAGATGCAAGTAGCAGATTCTCTCATAGTTGGAGATTGGCCAACTTCACTCTGATAGATGCAAGAAACAGATTCTCTCATAGTTGGAGATTGGCCAACTTTGTTCCAATAGATGCAAGTAGCAGATTCTCTCATAGTTGGAGATTGGCCAACTTTGTTCCAATAGATGCAAGTAGCAGATTCTCTCGTAGTTGGAGATTGGCCAACTTCGCTCTGATAGATGCAAGAAACAGATTCTCTCACAGTTGGAGATTGGCCAACTTCACTCTGATAGATGCAAGAAACAGATTCTCTCGTAGTTGGAGATTGGCCAACTTTGCTCCAATAGATGCAAGAAACAGATTCTCTCATAGTTGGAGATTGGCCAACTTTGTTCCAATAGATGCAAGTAGCAGATTCTCTCATAGTTGGAGATTGGCCAACTTTGTTCCAATAGATGCAAGTAGCAGATTCTCTCGTAGTTGGAGATTGGCCAACTTCGCTCCAATAGATGCAAGTAGCAGATTCTCTCATAGTTGGAGATTGGCCAACTTCACTCTGATAGATGCAAGAAACAGATTCTCTCATAGTTGGAGATTGGCCAACTTCACTCTGATAGATGCAAGAAACAGATTCTCTCATAGTTGGAGATTGGCCAACTTTGTTCCAATAGATGCAAGTAGCAGATTCTCTCATAGTTGGAGATTGGCCAACTTCACTCTGATAGATGCAAGAAACAGATTCTCTCATAGTTGGAGATTGGCCAACTTCACTCTGATAGATGCAAGAAACAGATTCTCTCATAGTTGGAGATTGGCCAACTTTGTTCCAATAGATGCAAGTAAGCAGATTCTCTCACTAGTTGGAGATTGGCCAACTTCACTCTGATAGATGCAAGAAACAGATTCTCTCATAGCTTGGAGATTGGCCAACTTCACTCTGATAGATGCAAGAAACAGATTCTCTCATAGTTGGAGATTGGCCAACTTCACTCTGATAGATGCAAGAAACAGATTCTCTCACAGTTGGAGATTGGCCAACTTCACTCTGATAGATGCAAGAAACAGATTCTCTCACAGTGGGAGATTGGCCAACTTCACTCTGATAGATGCAAGAAACAGATTCTCTCACAGTTGGAGATTGGCCAACTTGTTCCAATAGATGCAAGTAGCAGATTCTCTCACTGCTGGGGATTGGCCAACTTCGCTCTGATAGATGCAAGAAACAGATTCTCTCACTGCTGGGGATTGGCCAACTTCACTCTGATAGATGCAAGAAACAGATTCTCTCACAGTTGGAGATTGGCCAACTTTGCTCCAATAGATGCAAGTAGCAGATTCTCTCACTGCTGGGGATTGGCCAACTTCACTCTGATAGATGCAAGAAACAGATTCTCTCACAGTTGGAGATTGGCCAACTTTGTTCCAATAGATGCAAGTAGCAGATTCTCTCGTAGTTGGAGATTGGCCAACTTCACTCTGATAGATGCAAGAAACAGATTCTCTCATAGTTGGAGATTGGCCAACTTCACTCTGATAGATGCAAGAAACAGATTCTCTCATAGTTGGAGATTGGCCAACTTCACTCTGATAGATGCAAGAAACAGATTCTCTCACAGTTGGAGATTGGCCAACTTCACTCTGATAGATGCAAGAAACAGATTCTCTCACAGTTGGAGATTGGCCAACTTCACTCTGATAGATGCAAGAAACAGATTCTCTCACAGTTGGAGATTGGCCAACTTTGTTCCAATAGATGCAAGTAGCAGATTCTCTCGTAGTTGGAGATTGGCCAACTTCACTCTGATAGATGCAAGAAACAGATTCTCTCATAGTTGGAGATTGGCCAACTTCACTCTGATAGATGCAAGAAAACAGATTCTCTCATAGTTGGAGATTGGCCAACTTCACTCTGATAGATGCAAGAAACAGATTCTCTCATAGTTGGAGATTGGCCAACTTCACTCTGATAGATGCAAGAAACAGATTCTCTCATAGTTGGAGATTGGCCAACTTCACTCTGATAGATGCAAGAAACAGATTCTCTCACAGTTGGAGATTGGCCAACTTCACTCTGATAGATGCAAGAAACAGATTCTCTCACAGTTGGAGATTGGCCAACTTCACTCTGATAGATGCAAGAAACAGATTCTCTCACAGTTGGAGATTGGCCAACTTTGTTCCAATAGATGCAAGTAGCAGATTCTCTCACTGCTGGGGATTGGCCAACTTCGCTCTGATAGATGCAAGAAACAGATTTTCTCACAGTTGGAGATTGGCCAACTTCACTCTGATAGATGCAAGAAACAGATTCTCTCACAGTTGGAGATTGGCCAACTTCACTCTGATAGATGCAAGAAACAGATTCTCTCACAGTTGGAGATTGGCCAACTTCACTCTGATAGATGCAAGAAACAGATTCTCTCACAGTTGGAGATTGGCCAACTTCACTCTGATAGATGCAAGAAACAGATTCTCTCACAGTTGGAGATTGGCCAACTTTGTTCCAATAGATGCAAGTAGCAGATTCTCTCACTGCTGGGGATTGGCCAACTTCGCTCTGATAGATGCAAGAAACAGATTTTCTCACTGCTGGGGATTGGCCAACTTTGTTCCAATAGATGCAAGTAGCAGATTCTCTCGTAGTTGGAGATTGGTCAACTTCACTCTGATAGATGCAAGAAACAGATTCTCTCACAGCTGGGGATTGGCCAACTTCACTCTGATAGATGCAAGAAACAGATTCTCTCACTGCTGGGGATTGGCCAACTTCACTCTGATAGATGCAAGAAACAGATTCTCTCACAGCTGGGGATTGGCCAACTTCACTCTGATAGATGCAAGAAACAGATTCTCTCATAGTTGGAGATTGGCCAACTTCACTCTGATAGATGCAAGAAACAGATTCTCTCACAGCTGGGGATTGGCCAACTTCACTCTGATAGATGCAAGAAACAGATTCTCTCACTGCTGGGGATTGGCCAACTTCACTCTGATAGATGCAAGAAACAGATTCTCTCACAGCTGGGGATTGGCCAACTTCACTCTGATAGATGCAAGAAACAGATTCTCTCACAGCTGGGGATTGGCCAACTTTGCTCCAATAGACACAAAAAACAGATTCTCTCACTGATGGGGATTGGCCAACTTTGCTCCAATAGACACAAAAAACAGATTCTCTCACAGCTGGGGATTGGCCAACTTCACTCTGATAGATGCAAGAAACAGATTCTCTCACAGCTGGGGATTGGCCAACTTTGCTCCAATAGACGCAAGAAACAGATTCTCTCACAGCTGGGGATTGGCCAACTTTGCTCCAATAGACACAAAAAACAGATTCTCTCACAGCTGGGGATTGGCCAACTTTGCTCCAATAGACGCAAGAAACAGATTCTCTCACAGCTGGGGATTGGCCAACTTCACTCTGATAGATGCAAGAAACAGATTCTCTCACAGCTGGGGATTGGCCAACTTCACTCTGATAGATGCAAGAAACAGATTCTCTCACAGCTGGGGATTGGCCAACTTCACTCTGATAGATGCAAGAAACAGATTCTCTCACAGCTGGGGATTGGCCAACTTTGCTCCAATAGACGCAAGAAACAGATTCTCTCACTGATGGGGATTGGCCAACCAGTGTTTTGTACAGCGACCTTCCTCCCATAAATACAAAGCAACAGGTTGTCCAGAAATAGCTCTTGTTCACATACAGACATCAAACAACAGACTGTCCAGATATAGCACTTGTTCACATACAGACATCAAACAACACACCCCAGATATAGCAACAACAGACTGTCCAGATATAGCACTTGTTCACACACAGACACTAAACAAACAATCAACAAAATGTCTCAGCCAAGCCAATCAACTGTTATGTCATTTCTTATTTTATTTTATGTCCATTTATGAATATTGTAAACCAAGTCAAAAGTGGCCACTTCTCAGCTCACACCAACTGCACAGCAAGTCCAGCTGTCTGGCCTCACATGCCACAACCGAGAAGAAACTCAGCCACTAGCGGAGCATGCAGTCCTCTGATGTGAATCTGCCTGGACACTTCATGCACCTGAGTCGTGATTTTCTTAAATCCAGTTTTCTTCTGCAGGAAATCCCTCAGTTCGGACTCCAGAGCCTAGAGATAACAAGAACAGGAAATCACAAGATATCTTCAGAGACTAGAGATAAACAAGAACAGTTAATCACAACATATCTTCAGAGACTTTATATAAACAAGAACAGGAAATCACAAGATATCTTCAGAGACTAGAGATAAATAAGAACAGGAAATCACAAGATATCTTCAGAGACTAAAGGTAAATAAGAACAGGAAATCACAAGATATCTTCAGAGACTAGAGATAAACAAGAACAGGAAATCACAAGATATCTTCAGAGACTAGAGATAAACAAGAATAGAAAGTCACAAGATAGATACCTCCAGAGACTAGAGATATACAAGAACAGGTAATCACAAATATACCTCCAGAGACTAGAGATAAACAAGAACAAGTAATCAAAAGATAGATACCTCCAGAGCCTAGAGATAAACAGGAACAGGAAATCACAAGATATCTTCAGAGACTAGAGATAACAAGAACAGGAAATCACAAGATATCTTCAGAGACTAGAGATAAACAAGAACAGGAAATCACAAGGTATCTTCAGAGACTAGAGATAACAAGAACAGGAAATCAGAAGATATCTTCAGAGACTAGAGATAACAAGAACAGGAAATCACAAGATACCTTCAGAGCCTGGAGATAAGCAAGAACAGAAAGTCACAAGATAGATACTTCCAGAGACTAGAGATATACAAGAACAGGTAATCTATATATCTCCAGAGACTAAAGATAAACAAGAACAGGAAATCACAAGATATCTTCAGAGACTAGAGATAAACAAGAACAGGAAATCACAAGATATCTTCAGAGACTAGAGATAAACAAGAAGAAGAAATCACAAGATATCTTCAAAAACTAGAGATAAATAAGAACAGTTAATCACAAGATATCTTCAAAAACTAGAGATAAAATAAGAACAGTTAATCACAAGATATCTTCAGAGACTAGAGATAAATAAGAACAGGAAATCACAAGATATCTTCAAAAACTAGAGATAAAATAAGAACAGTTAATCACAAGATATCTTCAGAGACTAGAGATAAACAAGAAGAGGAAATCACAAGATATCTTCAAAAACTAGAGATAAATAAGAACAGTTAATCACAAGATATCTTCAAAAACTAGAGATAAAATAAGAACAGTTAATCACAAGATATCTTCAGAGACTAGAGATAAATAAGAACAGGAAATCACAAGATATCTTCAAAAACTAGAGATAAAATAAGAACAGTTAATCACAAGATATCTTCAGAGACTAGAGATAAACAAGAACAGGAAATCACAAGATATCTTCAGAGACTAGAGATAAACAAGAACAGTTAATCACAAGATATCTTCAGAGACTAGAGATAAACAAGAACAGTTAATCACAAGATATCTTCAGAGACTAGAGATAAACAAGAACAGGAAATCACAAGATATCTTCAAAAAGTAGAGATAAATAAGAACAGTTAATCACAAGATATCTTCAAAAACTAGAGATAAAATAAGAACAGTTAATCACAAGATATCTTCAGAGACTAGAGATAAATAAGAACAGGTAATTACAAGATATGTCGCTGTCATTTACTGCCAATATAGTACCTTGCGGTGTATGGCAGAGGGGTCTTTGAGCCTGAGGAATAAAGGCCACCTGGCTAGTGCAGTCATTTACTGCCAATATAGTACCTTGCGCTGTATGGCAGAGGGGTCTTTGAGCCTGAGGAATAAAGGCCACCTGGCTAGTGCAGTCATTTACTGCCAATATAGTACCTTGCGGTGTATGGCAGAGGGGTCTTTGAGCCTGAGGAATAAAGGCCACCTGGCTAGTGCAGTCGCCGCGAACTGTGCAGGTTAGGATTTTCTTTTCGCCCCCGACAGAAAAAACCCCACACCTTACCGAGGGATCGAACCCAGGTCTCCAGAAGGAGAGTCCGGTGTTCTAGCCACTTGGCCAGCTGCTCCTGATTACGAAAATTCAGTGCAGCCACTTCACACATCCAGAAACAATGTTTAAAATAAAACTTCCAACAAACAGGAGACAGAAGTAAGTTTGCTAGCATCAAGTACTGGATGAAACTGTACTGTTTTATTTCTTCTTGTTACTTGCCCTTCTAATTCCTTTTATTACTGACGTTCAATTTTAATTTACTGCATTCATTTTCAAATGCTTTTTATTGCCTGTCTTTATATTTCTTGTATTGCTTCACCTTCCAATTTGGTTTTGTTGCTTCACCTTCAAATTTGGTTTTGTTACTTTCCTTTCAAATTTGGTTTTGTTACTTTCCTTTCAAATTTGGTTTTGTTGCTTTCCTTTCAAATTTGGTTTTGTTGCTTTCCTTTCAAATTTGGTTTTATTGCTTCACCTTCAAATCTGGTTTTGTTGCTTTCCTTTCAAATTTGGTTTTGTTGCTTCACCTTCAAATCTGGTTTTGTTGCTGTCCTTTCAAATTTGGTTTTGTTGCTTTCCTTTCAAATTTGGTTTTGTTGCTTCATCTTCTAATTTGGTTTTGTTGCTTCACCTTCAAATCTGGTTTTGTTGCTTTCCTTTCAAATTTGGTTTTGTTGCTTCACCTTCAAATCTGGTTTTGTTTCTTTCCTTTCAAATTTGGTTTTGTTGCTTTCCTTTCAAATTTGGTTTTGTTGCTTCATCTTCTAATTTGGTTTTGTTGCTTCACCTTCAAATCTGGTTTTGTTGCTTCACCTACAAATCTGGTTTTGTTGCTGTCCTTTCAAATCATTGCTAGGAAATTTATCTTCCTTTCCTCATTGCTGGGTTATATTGATTCTATATTACTCACTACATGTTTTCATATTTGACTTCTACTTGCATTTAGAGTTGTCCTTCTTGTGAACAACAAGCAACCGTCAGATGTTCTGGGCAGCAGCACAAATGTCACCTGCGCCACACATGTTCACTCCCAAGTACCAGTTTATCAGTGTGGGAAACACCCATGCCAAGACTAGGTCAGGCAGCTTTAGATCAGAGAATTAAAACTGTATTACATGAACCACAGTAAACCAGATCCGCAGTGAAGGGGTTATGGATGTAGTTCATGATCCCACATACCCATATTCGAAACACAGTTGCGAGCAATATGGCAGTAGGCCGCACTGCATTGGTTTATTTACAAAATGGTATGGGTCCGGTCGCCCAGCAAGCAATGGTAAACTGCTGAACGTAAACTTGCCAAGAGATCACTGCCATGATCCATATCAGGTCATGGTGAGCTGATAGGGGAGAGTCCAGAGCTTCACGCAATTCAGTGTGAAGATGGACCCAGTTCATAAATTTGCGCATGGCAGGAAAAGGGCAAGCGGCATGCTGAGCAGGGGACAGCATCTCTTCCCAGTGGTCATTCGAGTCTGGTTGTGTTCAGGGTCAGACCAGTTGAAGCCGAATAATGGCTATGGCAGAAGTTCACCATGCCGCCATGTAGAGTATGTATGAGTGCTGATGTCTTTTGTGAGTATTCTACGTATGCAAGTATATTAGAGTAATAACATTTTATATTTATTGTGAAGTGATTTTACGACTAATGCAATGTATCCAAGTGTTGGGAACAAACGACAATAGAACACTTGACAAACTACATCGGTGTTGTGATGCGTTCCTTGTGAACTGGTGTCAGCTGTTATACAAAGTGTGTACAAAGACTAACATTCATGAAGCTGTACTAGAAAGGCCCTAGACAACGTCAGCATCTATGATAAATGCCCTAATATCACATAAGCCAAGAAGACCAGCATATCAGCTTCATGACATAATCAGTTTTTGTGCAGTTTAAACAGCCTATATAGTGTAAATAGCCTCATGGCTCAAACCAGCCTCATAACTCACAAACCCTGCCTTGTGAGCGAATAAAGCTCCATGGCAATCACAACAGCAAACAATGCTGGTGCTGACTGTAATGTCCTGTAAAGTATATGCAACTAACTACATTATTCTGCGTCTTACATGTGTACTTTTTTGCTCAAAAGGCCAAAAGAGAGGTTTTTAATGGGCTGGGTGGCTAGCGTTCAAAGTTAAATGTATGAATAAACAAAAACTGATGCTGAAGGAATTCATATGGACAGCAAAAAGAGAAATTTAAAAAAGACTGAATTCTGAAAAAAAAGGGCTAAGGCGCTTCTTATTCGCTATTGTTCTTGCAATACCAATTCTCTGGATGTATTTTGCTGCTAATGAGGGCTGACTGAGATTCCCAACTTGCTTTGCATGGATGGGTATCTCTAGAGGCCAAGGTTATGTGGTAGCTGACACAACATGTGGCACACTTGAAGGATATATCTGGCTGTCTGCACACATCTACACAGGGGTAATGGGACCAACATCAGTCTGTGTGTCTGATCAATCTGCACACATCTACACAGGGGTAATGGGACCAACATCAGTCTGTGTGTCTGATCAATCTGCACACATCTACACAGGGGTAATGGAACCAACATCAGTCTGTGTATCTGATCAATCTGCACACATCTACACAGGGGTAATGGGACCAACATCAGTCTGTGTGTCTGTTTTGTCTGTTGTGTCCTGTTCTGTCAGTACACATGCACACTGGGACAGTTGGACCAACATCAGTCTGTATGTCTGATCAATCTGTACACATGTACATGGGAATGATGGAACCAATGTATATGTGTGTGTCTGTTTAGTCTGGTGTGTTCTGTTGTGTGTACACATGTACACATGGGTGATGGGAACAATGTCTATGTGTGTCTGTTTAGTCTAGTGTGTCATGTTGTCTGTACAGATGTACACAGGGGTGATGGAACAAATGTCTATCTGTGTCAAGTGTGTTTCGTCTGATGTGTCCTGTTATCTGTACACATGTACACAGGGGTGATGGCAGTCTGGTGTGTCCTGTTGTCTGTACACATGTGATAGGACCAATGTCTGTCTGTGTCAAGTGTTTAGTCTGGTATTTCCTATTGTCTGTACACATGTACACAGGGGTGATGGGACTAATGTCTATGTGTGTAAGTGTGTTTAGTCTGGTGTATCCTGTTCTCATGTTTTACAGACATCATGGTGGCCTGGTCTCTGGTACCCCTCCTACACTGGTACCTGGCTTCTGCACCTGCTCATTGCCAGTGTACTACTGATGCAGGAGACAAGAGTGACCATGTTTAATTAATCCAGCCTCTCTGTAGAGCCACCCAGCCTCTCTGTAGAGCCATCCAGCCTCTCTGTAGAGCCACCCAGCCTCTCTGTAGAGCCACTCTGTCAGAGGAAGCTCATTCTGTGTAAGTTATCCCTGCGGAAGTCAGCATCACCAAGTGAGTTAAAGCGATCACTCTTAAACTTTCAGTGTGCTCATGGGGAATTCAACCCCTACACTGGTCAATTCAACTAAAATGTTGAATTTGTGTCCTTGAATTATGGATGTAAATCACAAGTACCTCAGATGTTGGAGTGGATTTACCTGATGGCACGGGACAATGGTAGAAGGGAGAGCTAGCTAACACTGACATGGAAGATGATTAACATATCATAACATGATCAACAGGCAGGGACGGTCACATCCGGTCACTCACCCAGATGTCCCCTTCTATCTGTCTGATGGTCACCTTATGATTCATGCCGTACCAGAACCTTTGGAGATTCGGGTACACAGGAAGCATGTGGTTCTTGGTTCGCCGCACCAAGAATCGTTTCTGAGATCTTATTTCATCTGTTAAATAAAATACACAGCGAAAAATGATGGGAAACATAAATGGAGTTATGAATGTGAAATATATGCAAACAAATTATTGCAAAGTATAAGAGAAATAATTAATAGGAAATACAGTTGAAACAATAAGGGTAAAACAATGAATATGAAATCAAGAGTAATAAAGTTATTGCAAAATAATAATCGTGAAATACTGCAGAAATAATTAATGTAAAATAATTCTTTTATTTCACCTGTTTGTGTGTGCCCCTCAATGCCAGAATGGGAGTGAAAACAAGTGAAATAATGACCAGATAATTTATGTGAAAATGAAGCAAAGAAATGGCTTGTAACAAAACAGCCTGCTCAACAAATCTTCGAGGCATTGTCCGTGTGGATGTGGATTCTTCTAATGAAGTCACTGTCAGCGTCAGTGACCTAGGGGTTGTGAACAAGGTTCACAATCCTGACATGTCGGGTTCAAAGTCAGCCACAAGCTAATGGTGGCAGATCACTTTGTGTTGATTTCAGTTGTATCAGCGTCTGCCATTCAGAAAGCAATGTAACTGATGAATATGAACATGCCAAGAAACATCACAGTCAATAAATGCTGGATTTGAATGTGATGTCCTGTAAAGGACATGCAACTGACTTTAGTAGCGGGGTTTGGTTGAAGGTATAAGTCCTTGTGAGGAATAAAGAACAGAAGAAGAAGACAGTTCGACTGCCTGGTATCAGTTTAGTCACCTGACAGTGACTACATGTTGTATCTCAAATAGTTACATTACTGCGGAAGTAAGTTTGACATCCACACAAACAGTGAAACACCCAATCACTGCCTATGGCGCGATATCATGAAGCCCATCTAAGAGAGTCCTACAGGTATGAGAGAGTCATACAGGTATGAGAGAGTCATACAGGTATGAGAGACATACAGTTCATGATTTATGACCCAGTGATGATATATGACAGCTCTAGATCAACTGAGGTGTCTGAACTATAGACTAACTGATGCACGACTCAGAGTAGGAAGTGAGGACAAAGAGGAAGTGAGGACGAAGGGTGAGAAGTTAGGACAAAGGGTGAGGCAGTGACTATGTGTGGATCCTGCCTTCTGTTTGTCAGAGAAGACACTGAATTAGAGCAGGAGACAAGGATGACAGGTAAGGCAGTGACTCTATATAGGCATAATGTAATGCATCGATTTCTATGAGAGGCAACAAAACACCAGTGGGACATCTGATGACAATAAACAAATTCACAAGTACTCATTGGCACTCACAGAAGACAGATGTATATGCTTGCCTCATGGCAAGGACAAGAGTCCTTTACTTTACTTATGGCTTGTATTGTTTTCAGGAAACACCTGAGGCAAAACCCTCATGGAAACTGGATGGATGGACTGAAATGGGTGGACCTATTTGACAAGCCAATGTGTAGACGTGATGTCCCAACCTGTTCTGGACACAAAAGTCAAATGGTTCCAAATTCCCATTAAAAATGCAGGGCGCAGAGTTGAGGGTGAGACCCAACTTTGCAAAATACCCCCATGGCTTGCGCATTCATCGCCACTGGCAGCAAGAGTCCAACTCCTGGCCATCACGTAGCAGAAATGCTTTAACTAACAGGAGAAGGGGTGACAGCAAGTCTCTGGCGCAGTAAAACCAGACTGCTCTGTATGTGCTTACAAACATGTGCAGATATATGTGCACACACATAACTCGAGTAAGGCCACAGTGTACTCTAGCAGAAGAAAGGCATTGACGACAGAGACAACCAATCAGGAGGCGCAATACAACAATCATGATCCCACACAAAAATGCCATGAGTGAATGAAAGAAGAACAACAACAAAAGTCAAAACCAGAAATTACCAGACATGATTATCTTATCCCAACCACTGGGAGAGAACTGGTCAGAATAAGTATCTTATCCTTCCTATTTAGAAGGAACCTGCTGGACAATGAGATTCTTACCTCCATTTTTTCAAAGAGAATCAGCCAGATTGAGAATCTTATAACTATTTAGAGAGAACCAAACAGACAGAATCTTATCTTAACCATTCAGAGAAATTAGTCAATCCTTACCATTGGGAGGGAACCACCCCGATGGTGTTGGGTAACTCTCATGCTGAGGAACATCCGGCACTGTTGGTTTGGGCAAGACATCCTCTACAAACTTAAACTCACTGTAAGAAACTTCATAATCTGCTGGATATTCAGCCTGGCTGTCCACAGTAGCTTCCCCTGCCGGGTCTGGCCGCAGCAAGGGGTTCTGTGAAGTCGACAGTAGGCACGTCTGAAATATAAACAAGGTAAACGACATGGTGTTTTGAAGCTGTGAAAGGCATGTCACGTTCTATATGGGATATTAGTTTGACATGTGTGGCTGTTTTGAGAAGGAGGTAATACGTGTTAAAAGTTTCAGAATCCTTGTAGCTATTTTAACTCAGTGCACTCTGTCTCAAGGGGGCAGTCTTCAAACTTCTACTTCTACGAGCGCCCAACAAAACCTATGTGTTTATCTATGAACTGTCTTAGTGACCTCAAATGGTTCCCCAAATGATATTTATGTGTACAACAATGTGAACAATTAGTATAATGAGCCACATCACGAAGATTTTGTTAAGAATTATCATGCAAAGAGTTAGGAAGAAAATACAACCTGAAATAGGAGACGAACAATGTGGATTTGTAGAAGGCAAGGGTGCAGTAAATGCTGTGTATATACTGAGAACAGTAACTGAACGTTCTATAGAAGTAAACAAAGATCTATAATTTTGCTTTATAGACTACATAAAGTCTTTCGATAAAGTGAGACATGTCGACATGATAAGGAAGCTTGAAGATCTACAAATTGATGGAAAAGACCTTAGACTTGTAAAAAACTTATATTGGAAACAACAAGCTGCCATAAGAATTGATAATGAAGTAGGTCAATATCATCCTATTTAGAGAGGTGTGAGACAGGGATGTGTAATGTCTCCAGGTCTTTTTTCCCTGTACAGTGAAAATATTTTCAGAAATATAGAAGATATGGAAGGAATCATCATTGAGGGACGATACATCAATAACATTAGATATGCAGATGATACAGTCTTATTGCAGACAATGAATAGGACCTGCAATATTTAGTAGATGCGGTTGTTGCACACAGTGAACAACTAGGGTAAGAATTTAATTGTAAGAAGACACAGATTATGGTCGTCACTGGGAAGAAGGAAATACCACAATGTAATATACAAGTACGTGGGCATATTCTTAAACGAGTGAATCGATACAGTTATCTCGGAACAGTCATAACATCTGATGGGAGATGCTTTGAAGAGATTAGAACAAGAATCGCCATTGTGAAGGTAGCCTTTTGCAAGTTGAAAAACATACTGACCAATTTTATTTTTTTTCGCTCGCTCACTTTGAACTCAAGCGTAGTCCATGCACACTATTTTTATGGTAGTGAAGGACTGAATTTTACGCGCGGGTTAGCATTCCCATTTAACAGTGTCCCTCGCCATCAGACGAACTCATTCCGACTTCAGAGGTACTTGTAATTAACGTAGAGTGTTGAAGTGCTACATAGAACCTATACTTTTGAACTTTTGAACCTATACTCGAGAACCGAAGGACGCGGCCCGGAATCGAACCCACAACCTTCGGAGCCCGAGTTAAACGGCTTGACCACTTCACCACGAAGACTCCCACTTTTTTTTTAAAGCTTTTATAGAACCTATACTTTTGTATGGATGTGAAGTGTGGACAATGAGTAGACAAGCTCAAAAACATCTGATGGCTGTGGAAATGTGGTTTCTCAGGAAAATGCAAAATATACCATGGACAGACAGAAAAACCAATGAACAACTCCTTCAAGAAACAAATGAAGATCGTAAACTGATGAGACATTAGACATTGACAGTCACAATTTTTTGGGCATGTTATGAGCAGAAATGAATTGGAGAACTTGGTGACAACTGGCAAGATCGAAGGGAAGAGACCATGGGGAAGACCAAGAAGTTAATACCTGGATGGCATGGCCACGTGGCATGATCGAGACAGAAACACTGAGCTGATCCACGACTCTGGTGATCGAGTGAGATGGCAAAACATGACCGCCCACGCTTATCTGCCTGGCACATAATGGATGGATGGATGTGTACAACATTGGAACCAACCAATCATTCTCTTGTTTAAATGTCCGTTAGTATACTGGTGAGGAACTATAGGCGATGGAACAAGATGCTAGTGCACCTCCATCAATCAAAATTTCTAATTAAGAACAGAAGGTTGTCTATGAGTTTGCGTATTTGGGGTCGACAATATCAGATAATATTTCCTTAGAGACAGAAATCGACAGATGCATTGGAAAGTCAGCCACAACACTTTCCAGACTAACTAAGAGAGTTTGGGAGAACAACAGACTAACAGAGCATACAAAAGTTCAAGTATATAACGCATGTGTTGTTAGCACACTACTCTATGGGTCTGAATCCTGGACCTTGTACTCATGACAGGAAAGTTGAATTCCTTCCACATGAGATGTCTGAGACGTATCCTTGGCATATCGTGGAAAGATCATATAACAAACAAACAGGTGCTTGAAAGAGCAGATATTACCACAGTGTACTCCCTCCTCAAGCAGAGACGCCTCCAGTGGCTGGGCCACGTATCTCGAATGGAGGATGAACATATTCCCAAAGATCTCCTATACAGAGAACTAGCCACTGGGAAGAGGCTAACCGGAAGACCCCAAAATTCAATATAAGGATGTGTGTAAACAAGATATGAAAACCCTTGGCATAGATCCAGACATGTGGGAAAGAGTTGCAGCAGACAGATGTTCCTGGAGAAGAGATGTACAAACGGACTGGTGCTCTTTGAGCGCAATCTGATCCAATAGGCATAAAATGCAGTCACTTACTGCGGGACCTGCCTCGTCTTACAGATGCGGAAACTGTGACAGAGATTGTAACTCTCACACTGGACCATACATTCACCAGCGACATTGTCAGGTCCCAGTGGCACAACTCTCTAGTCCTTCAGGACTGAAAGAGGCCTACTACTACTAGTATACTGGACACAGCATTAAGGTCCATGTGTTTGATATTTGACCTATGCTGGTTTAATATAAAATTCTGAGACATACGGAGCTATTTCAATGGTTAGATACGAATTATGTCCATACATTTTAGTTGTGGGTTCGTGTGGATGATAGACCTGGCTAATGAATCAACTATTGTAGGGGTGTCTAGTTGGTCATGTGTCGAAGTACACTTGTTCCTGCAGTGAGAGCTGTCATCATTTGGAGGTGACAGGTTTAAATTTTGGTTGGTAACTATAGTTGTCCATGTTTATGTTGTCTAGTCATCATGCCTCTACTTCTTTCTTCTTCTTCTATGAGTGCCAATATATACATGTATCTTTATGTATGATCTGTCCCAATATATACATGTGTCTTTATGTATGATCTGTCCCAATATATACATGTGTCTTTATGTATGATCTGTCCCAATATATACATGTGTCTTTATGTATGATCTGTCCCAATATATACATGTGTCTTTATGTATGATCTGTCCCAATATATACATGTGTCTTTATGTATGATCTGTCCCAATATATACATGTGTCTTTATGTATGATCTGTCCCAATATATACATGTGTCTTTATGTATGATCTGTCCCAATATATACATGTGTCTTTATGTATGATCTGTCCCAATATATACATGTGTCTTTATGTATGATCTGTCCCAATATATACATGTGTCTTTATGTATGATCTGTCCCAATATATACATGTGTCTTTATGTATGATCTGTCCCAATATATACATGTGTCTTTATGTATGATCTGTCCCAATATATACATGTGTCTTTATGTATGATCTGTCCCAATATATACATGTGTCTTTATGTATGATCTGTCCCAATATATACATGTGTCTTTATGTATGATCTGTCCCAATATATACATGTGTCTTTATGTATGATCTGTCCCAATATATACATGTGTCTTTATGTATGATCTGTCCCAATATATACATGTGTCTTTATGTATGATCTGTCCCAATATATACATGTGTCTTTATGTATGATCTGTCCCAATATATACATGTGTCTTTATGTATAATCTGTCCCAATATATACATGTGTCTTTATGTATGATCTGTCCCAATATATACATGTGTCTTTATGTATGATCTGTCCCAATATATACATGTGTCTTTATGTATGATCTGTCCCAATATATACATGTGTCTTTATGTATGATCTGTCCCAATATATACATGTGTCTTTATGTATGATCTGTCCCAATATATACATGTGTCTTTATGTATGATCTGTCCCAATATATACATGTGTCTTTATGTATGATCTGTCCCAATATATACATGTGTCTTTATGTATGATCTGTCCCAATATATACATGTGTCTTTATGTATGATCTGTCCCAATATATACATGTGTCTTTATGTATGATCTGTCCCAATATATACATGTGTCTTTATGTATGATCTGTCCCAAGGAGGCAGTCATACAGCAGTGGCCAGCCCACTGTCATGGGTTCACATTCACACAGAAATGGACTGTTTAAATGGAACTCGGGCCCCCAGATGGACAGTTATTTTTAGCAGGTCACTTTAAAAGCTTTTTTTTGGTCAGTATCTTTTCCATCTGGAAGAACGGCTATCTTTGCCTTAGCATATCTTGTTCTGATTTCTACAAGACATCTTTCATCCGATGTTATGACTGTTCCAATATAGTTCTACTAATTCACGTGCTAAAGCATTTTCCCATTTATTTGGATAATACACCATGGTTATTTAATTCTTCTTAGAGATGACCATAATCTGTTTTCTTACACCAATTTATTCTAACTCTAGATGCCCTCTGTGTACAATAACAGTATTCAATAAATTATGCAGATCCTGCTCATCATCTGCAATCAATATTGAATCAACTAGAAAACCACAATAAAAAAGTGCTGAGTGTGTCAAGTTTTCGGACCATCACATGTTTAGGTCTGAGTGCACAGAGGACCAGGTGGCCAGTATATCCCTCCCGAAGCAGACATTGTGAGATGACACCAAATCCTCATGAAACCTCACTCATATCAGTGCAATATCAAAACCATTACTCTCAGTGTAGTATTCTCCTAGTGTATTGGCTACATACTGTTGATATTATGTCCTCCAATGCCATTTCTTTTGTTTTCACTATACAGGGGATAAAAGGTCTGGAGATATTAATTACATCATCCTTGCTGCACATTTCTCGTCAAATATTTACCTATTTCGTTACTTATTTATTTGTTTGGTGGCATATTGCTTCTTGGTAGCATATAGCATATAAGCATATTGTCGGTCTCCGTGGCCAAAGGCTTGCGAACGCGGTTCATGAGCCGCTTACCAGGCGCTTGAAATGCAGCCGCGACAGATTTGTGCAGCAAACCGTGTCGCATTATGTTGTAACGTGTTGGTATGGGAGCCGGTCATTCAGAAAGCAATGGCAAACTACTGAACGTAAAATTTGCCTAGTACATCAACAGCAGCTGAAAAATGCTGCTGTTGACTGCAACGTCCAGCAAGGGATATGCAACATTAAAAAAAAATATTGCTTCCAATATTTTTTACAAGTCAAGAGATCTATCCCGTTAATCTGGAGATCTGCAAGACCCTTTATCATGTCAACATGCCTTTCTCTATTTAAAACCTTTGTGAGTCAATGAAGACAAGATACAGGTCACAATATAAATATGGAATTTATTCACTAACTTGAAATGGGGTAAACTTAAAAAGTTACAGCTGCAATAAACCAGTGTCAGTGGAATTGTTAAATGTAAACATTGGGAAAAGAGAGTTTTTAGAGCAGCTTTACAATAAATATAATTACAAAAGACGAAGAACACTGCGGCGACCAGCCTTCAATCAACAGCAAACAAAAGAAAACACAACACAGTATACATCAGTTTATTATACTATACATAATACTGTACACAAACAACGGAATGAATCCGCAATGATCAAAAGCTGCCCTACTAGTACTACCTACACTTCCGACTTCGTCAGTTCAGTTATCAGTTATCAGTTGGGGTATCTTCGTTGCACTCCGGACATGTCCATAGGTGCTCAGATCCTCCCCCCAGCATATGCATCAGCGTCCGGTGGCTAATAGTGCCAGTTCTGTGTTGGTTGACGAGGCGCTTTGTTTTCCCGATGTACCTCTCGCGTCTGGCTGTGCCGATTCTTACTCCCAGGTCTTTCATCCTGGAAAGCGATGTGGAATCACTGGCGTCAAAATCCTCTGTTCTCGCCATATCTTTAAGGGCGTTAATGACATCGGCACGATCCATGGGCTGGCCATCTACAGGGGGTGCAGAGCCAGCCAATTTATCAGCTCGTTCATTTCCCTCGACTCCCGCATGTCCCGGGACGAAGATGAAGGTGACTTTGCGGACAACAGACTTCCGCAGCGACTCAGTCCACTGTCTACGTACAGATCCAGCTTCGACCTTCTGAATCATGCTCATTGAATCACTTAGTACACACACGTTGGTATAATGCTGTGATTCCAGCCATATGAAAGCCTGTGTAACTGCCATCACCTCCATCGTCATGCTGCTCGTGGTCATAGAGTGGGCACCACTGGATTCTTGAACGGTTCGGCCCGCTGAACGGGCTGTAAATGCCCACGCACTTCTCTGCTGCTTTACAACAGATCCATCTGTATAGATGAGCACTTCGGGGCTATCTGAGTGATCATAGATGAGCGCGTTAACCTCTGCATTGACAGCGGCAGGGTTCTGCTCTCTGCACCGTCTGTCGAGTGTGATAATGCAGGAGAAGGTACACTTAAAAGCTGGAGGCACCGGCACCCATTCCTTGCCGGGGTTGATACTGGTAAGACTGCAGACCTGTCCGACGACATCTTCCGCCCGACCCATCCATGATTTGCCCCTCTTTAGCCTGTCACCCTTTTCTCTGAATACAGCGTCATGCAGAGGGTGCTGCTCATCTGCACTTATTTTTAAGTATGCACGAGCTCTCCAGATCTTGATCCTGTGTTCCATTGTCGGGAAGTCAAGGAGGTATCTCATTGCTACACAGCTGGTGTCTCTCGTGCAGCCCAAAATGATGCGCATGGCTTCGTTTTGTACCTTTTCAAGTCTTCCAATCTGTGTAGGGCTGACAGTGAGGATGGCCAGGGCATACTCGATGCGTGAAAGCACAAGTCCTTGGAACAGAAGTAATAGCAGTCTTTGCTCGATATTGGCAGTCGCCATGACTCTCATTGCTGCCAAACCTTTTCGAGCCTTCGTTATGACATAGTCGACATGATCTTTGAAGGACAGGCTACGATCAAGCCTCACGCCAAGATATGTCATTGACTGGGTTCTACTCAGAATGCTCCCATCCATTCTTACTGCCGGCAGGTCTGTTTTCACAATATGGTTGTTTAGTGAGAACCATGTAACCGTTGCCTTTGCAGGGTTGACAAGGGCATCGGCATCAGCACACCATGAGGAAATTCGATCTAGTTCGCCCTGCATATAGTTGGCAACCGCCTGTCTATCTCGACCCTGTCGATACACGAGGATGTCGTCAACGAATGATAGAGTCCTACCCCTCCCATCCAACTGTTGTTCAGTGATCGGCACCGTATACACGTTGAATAGTACTGGTGACAGTGGTGAACCCTGTGGCAATCCTGGACATATCGTTATCGGCTCAGAAGACCAACTCCCGCATCTTAGCACCACCTTCCTTTGGAGTAGAACTGCAGCTATCCATCGTACAAGGTGAGGGTGCACTTTCAGTCTGAGGAGGGTTTGCATCAAGTGCTCGAAAGATACTCTGTTATATGCGTCCTCTAAGTCTATGGCGGCCGCACATGTCTCTTCTCTGACCTGAAATCCTTCGTAAACATCTTGAGCAAAGACCGCCACATTCAGCCATGACTCTTTGTTGCGTCTGTATCCTCCAAGTGTGGGCGGGAAGCAGCCGAGCTGTTCCGAATTCGTGTTTTTCAGTTGTTGTTACTGACTTGAATGAGGTAACGTGGGATTTCATTATGTCAGATATATCCAACATACATTTTTCATAATGTCTGAATCATTAGAGAAATGTTAACCAAAAATGCAATAATGTTAATTACGCAAACCCAACACACTTGGCTTCAGCTTCAGACGGCCACTCACCCACAGACGAGACACATACAGTCACACAGTCTTCACAGAGGTCAGCAGGCGCTAGTCGCCACACAGTAACATTTACATACCTTCGTGTGTTTTATCTAAGCTGGCCTTTTACGTAAATTGCGAACAATTACAAAAGTATGAGAGTACTCACCTGGACCTTCCGTGAGACATGTTTGGCGTTCGCAGCTGCAGAAGCTGTCACTAAATGTCCACATCTGGAACATGCCCTGAACACCGCTGCCGTAACGTAGGCGGCCATCATGATTACACAAGTATACGTACACTTTTCATACAGAAGAGTGCTTGCTGGTCACTTGTCGCTTTTTAAAGGTGTATATCCTTTGCTCATCACTGAGATAAAGAACATAATTGCACAAGAAAAACTGAATTCAATCAAATGAAGAACGTTTTGTGCAATAAGTCATTGCCCTTGAAAGTTAGAAAAAGAGTTCTTGCATGTTATATAGAACAAATGTTAACATACGACTGCGAATCCTGGTCAATTGATAATGATTGGTAAACACAGAAGTAAACAAACTTTCAAACAGGCCGTAGGTTCGTAAGTTTAGGGGGGTGCGGGGGGGGGGGGGGTGCCAGGCATTGGTAGCACCTTTGGTAAGGATGACTCTCATGTCCTTTTCAGGACCCATCCCCCTCTGGTCCAAGCCTGACATCCAGCTCCCGCCTGTGGCTCCTAGTAGTTGTCAGCATGCGACAGCGGCCACCCCCCCCCCCCCCCCCCCCCCCCCCCCCCCCCCGGCAACAGCTGTGAGAGGCTGGCTAAACCAGGCGTGGGTAGCCGATTTGGTGTCAAACCAAGCGGTAAACTAGGGTATGCCTACCCAGCATGTGAAGACAGGATTCGGCAGACTGCGCGGATGAAATCACTGATGATTCAACGGGCAACACGGCGTTTACCTGCAAAGCGTTATGGAACGTAATGAATAAAATTGGGTGGAACTGCGGTAAAGCTGTGAAAATGTAAACAATACAAAATGACACAAAGTAGTGCAGCTTTACATAACAGATTTACGACACATACAGGACGTTGCGGCGATTAGCCGTCATCAGCAAACAAACACATTCACAAACACAACATATAGTCAAAGAGATCTCCTGTGACTACATCAAAAGGTGACGACAGGACGAGAAGAACAAAAGGATGGAAAAAAAATAAAGCAATGAGGAGAAAATGAGAATTGAAGAAAAATGATAATTGAAAAAAATGTGTTCATACTTACCTCATAGTTCCGATCTGTGAGTGACGAGTGTGAGGTCACTCACAGATCGGAACTGTGAGGTAAGTATGAACACATTTTTTTAAATTTTCATTTTTTTAAATTCTCATTTTCTCCTCATTGCTTTATTTTTTTTTTCCATCATTTTGTTCTTCTCGTCCTGTCGTCACCTTTTGATGTAGTCACAGGAGATCTCCTTGACTATATGTTATGTTTGTGAATGTGTTTGTTTGCTGATGACGGCTAATCGTCGCAACGTCCTGTATGTGTCGTAAATCTGTTATGTAAAGCTGCACTACTTTGTGTCATTTTATATTGGAACGTAATGAGCACGGAAAGGCACGTGGAGCGCCCTGGTCATCCACTGCACCTGCATTCGTCTCCAGTCGTCTTGACTTGTCTTGCCACTGGACTCAGATGGACTCAGGCGAGAGAGTGAGGTTGACGAATTGCGTAACTCTTCATCACTTTAATCCAATTTATCGCGCAAGTCATTCTTCATCCAACTTCATATATCACCTTCAAGCCTTGTGGCGATGGGCGAGCGGCGAAGCGGCAGGCGTGGGTACGCTGGCAGCCGTAGTCGCAGACCTGCACACAGGCCATATGGTCGTCTTCTACTGACCGGAGCTGCAGTGGGATTCGGCAGCCCCCTGAGTGACTGAGCAGCCCTCTATAGGAACATACTGCTCACCTCCATAGCATGAGGAAGGGGCTAGAAAAGGTGCCCTAAACATTGTCTGCTCCATCATTACCTAACCACTACTAACCAGCTAGCCGCGGTTGGTGGGTACCCTATAACTGCGGTCGACATACAAACAAAGTAAAAACAGGCAAAGCTAAAAGAGCTAACCATATTCCCTTGACAATCGGAACTTGGAACGTACGCACCCTACTTGATCGTCAAGCATTCTTTGCCCGCATTGTCAAAGAACATTTCGAGCCAAAATAGGCCTTATCAGCCATCTCAGAACTCACGGCTCCATACTTTCAACCCCACTGGATGAAATGAATGGTCATCATCATTATTGATAGACAAACAACAGGTTCGTACCGGAATGCGATCAGCGTTGCCAGCTGTGCTCAATCTTTAAATCTCAAATCCCGAAACAACCAAATAAATCAATTAGTAAACAGGTGAAAAAATCCCTGGAGGCCTTGGAGATGGTGTTTTATAGAAGAACGCTGAAAATGAATTCATTCATTCAGTAGCATGTTCTATGCGGAACCTCGCTCCCATAACAACCTTCCGAAAAACCTCTCGATCATAACTTCCTCTCTTCCCAGGCATATACCCCTCCATTATTGTTCTCTCCAAACTTTCGTGGCTTTCAAGTGACCAAAATATATAAATTTTCTTTGTTTTATCGCCTTTAAGAGCCAACCTTCTTCAATACTCCGCTCTTGGGTACTTCAATTTTAATTCACCGCAACAGACGTCACGAGGCTATATTTAGCTTTAGCAGCTATAGTTAGCAGCTATATATAGCACTGGCGGGGGATCTCAGTTCAATTAAAGTTTTTTTTTCAGTGCGTGTCATGGCGTTAGGGTTAGGGTTAGGGTTCCAGCAATGGGCCCTTTTCAGGGCCACTAGAAGAATGTCATAACGGGCCCTTTTCAGGGTCACAAATTAGCACACAATAACAGCCCCTAAGTGTGCACAAGAGTATACAACCACTGAAATATTCAGGTCAACTCACACACATAACTAAACCATTTGCACACCGACTACATTGCACACCGAGATACAGCGCGAGTAAGGGGACTCCAGGATATGACGTGTGCCCTGGAATTCCCTTTGTTTGCGGTGAATTAAAATTGAAGTACCCGCTCTTGAAGTATGGATGCATTTGTTATTTTCTTCTCCTTCTTCTGCGTTCATCCGGAGTTTTTTGTTGTTGTTGTTGTTGTTGTTCGGACATGATTGCGCTGTGCCTGTTTACAGCAAAGCTCCGTTAGGCCGACACATTCGACTTCTGCGGGCATTTGTTCTTTTCTTTATCCAAGATATTATTAGAACTCGTCTATAAAATATATATTCAAAGGCATTTATGCGCTGTTCAGCTTGTTTAGTAAGTGTCCAGGTCTCACAGGCGTATGTTGCATTGGGAAAGATGCACGCGCTTAAAAATCTAATTTTTGTAGTTCTGTCTGTCCCACTCCATAATTTATTCAGTTGTTTTAGTCTTTGAAGAGCAATTGATAGTTGTCGTTTAATTTCTCTCATTGTGTCACCGTTGTTGGTAATCAGTGACCCAAGATATTCAAAATTGCCCACCACCTCCAATTTTTCCTCATTAACATATATTTCTTTCTCCATTGTAGTTTTATCTGTATGTATTATCTTTGTTTTTGCTATGTTAAGATATAAGTTGTGATTTTCACTATTCAATTGGGTTAAGGCTATTATTCGGTTTTCTATACCAGTCTGTGTTGTGGATAGCAATACTGTATCATCAGCATACCGAATCTCTGGTATGTCATGACAACCGATATTTAAGGTATCATATTGCTCTCTTTTTATATCATTTCTGACATTTCTCATTATATTTTCGACGTACAGGTTAAACAAATAGGGGGACAGCACACATCCTTGACGGACTTCTTGCTTGATGCCAAACACATCTGATGTCTCGCCATCTATTCTAACCGCTGCTTGTTGGTCTAGATAGAGCATTCTTATGAGTTGTATTACATGTGATGGAAAGCCCACATTCCTCATGATTTCCCAAAGTTTCTTATGTTGTACATAGTCAAATGCCTTTGAATAATCCACAAAACATGAGAAGAGGTTTACATTAAATTCATGTTGAGTATGTAATCTCTTGTTCCTCTTCCTTGTCTAAATCCAGCTTTAACCACATTAATTTCTTTTTCCATTTTCTAACAAAGTCTTCCCATTATGATTTTTATTAGAATTTTACTTGCATGACTGATTAAAGCTGCTCTAGATTTTATTAGAAAGCAGCAAGTCAAATGGTTTGGCCATGCAAGTAGGCTACCAGTCAACAGCATGCCACAACAAGCAATGATGTACAGACCAGATGGAAACAGAGGAAGAGGCCGAACACGTAAACGTTGGACGGAGGGAATAACAGAATCCATGGGAATGTCGATATACGAAGCCCATAACTGGGCACTCTCACGAAGTTTATACTTCACCTCGACATCCTCAAGGTACAAGAGGAACATGATGAGATGAGATGAGACTGATCAGGGAAACAGTTCTATAGTTGGTGCATAATTTCAGGTTGCCCTTTTTTGGTATTGCAATGAAGATAGTTCTCTTCCAATCTTTTGGCCATGTACCATATTTCCATATCTTTTTACATAATGCGTGATAGGTTTGTATGCTTTCTTCTCCTCCCGCTTTAATTAGTTCAGCTGGTATCTCATCACACCCAGGTGATTTACCATTAGTCAGGTTCTTTATTGCCCATGCAATTTCATCTAATGAGGGTTCAGGTTCTGTCTCTGCTGTCATTGGCTCATGTATCTCATTCATATCCTCACTGTCACTCATATTCATATCATACATTCCACTGCAGTATTCCTGCCATCTTTCTAGAATTTGTCTAGATTCTGTTAAGGTATTTCCCATCTTGTCACAGATAACATTCAATTGAGGTTGAACATTTCTTGTCAATAACTTCATTTCTTTGAACATTTCGTAATCTCTTCCAGTCTTATGATATTGCTCTATTCTGGTACAGCAATCTTGAGCATATTATCACACTTATATATCATATATATTATCATCATATATTGATTTTTGTCCTTTTTGTGTTTTCTTATTTCTCGAGTTAAAGATTTATACTTCATCCTGCTGTTATGGAATTCATCTTTTTTCTGTTTCAGTTCCCTTCGTTGTTTTATTAATTACTAGCTGACCCGGCCCGGCTTCGCCCATACCCTGGTGGGGAGCATCTCATTTAATTCATATAATTCATATAAGTAGTCATATAAGTTCCCGTTCCCGACTATCTATCTGTCTATTGTCTGTCTGACCCGGCCCGGCTTCGCCCAGACCCTGATGGGGAGCATCAATTTTAATTCATATAAGTAGTCATATAAGTTCCCGTTCCCGACTATCTATCTGTCTGACCCGGCCCGGCATCGCCCAACTCCTGGTGGGGAGCATCTCATTTAATTCATATAAGTAGTCATATAAGTTCCCGTTCCCGACTGTCTGTCTGTCTGTCTATCTGTCTGTCTGACCCGGCCCAGCCCATGGTGGAGAGCATCTCATTTAAATCATATAAGTAGTCATATAAGATCCCGTTCCCGACTATCTGTCTGTCTGTCTTGGGTAAATGGAGGAGGGAGGAGGAAGGTGGAGGAGGGAAGAGGAGGAGACAGGAGGAGTAGGGATTAGGAGGAGGAGGGAGGAGTAGGGTGGAGGAGTAGGGTGGAGGAGGAGGGAGAAGGAGGGAGGAGGAGGAGGTGAGGGAGGAGGAGGAAAGAGTAGGAGGAGGGAGAAGGAAGAGGGAGGAAGAGGGAGGAGGAAGAGGGAGAAGGAGGAGGGAGGAGAAGGAGGGGGAGGAGGAGGAGGGAAGAGGAGGAGGAGGAGGAGGAGGAAGGAGGAGGAAGAGGGAGGAGGATGAATGTGAAGGGAGGAGGAGGGAGGAGGAGGAAGAGGGAGAAGAAGGAGGGAGGAGGCAGGAGGGAAGAGGAGGAGAGGGAGGAGGAGGAGGGAGGAGGAGGAGGAATGTGAAGGGAGGAGGAGGGAGGAGGAGGAAGAGGGAGGAGGAGGAATGTGAAGGGAGGAGGGAGGAGGTAGAGGGAGACAGGAGGAGTAGGGAGGAATAGGAGGGAGAAGGTAGGAGGAGGAGGAAGAGGGAGGAGGAGGGAGGAGAAGGAAGGAGGAGGAAGAAGGAGGAGGAAGAGGAAGGAGGGAGGATGAGAGGAGGGAGAGGGAGAAGGGGGAGGAAGAGGGAGGAGGAGGAAGAGGGAGGAGGAGGAAGAGGGAGGAGGAGGATGGACGAGGAGAGGGGGGAGGGGAAGAGGAAGAGGGTAGGAGGAGGAGAAGGGAAGGAGGGAGAAGGAGGAGGAGGGGAAGGAGGGGAGAGGAGGAGGCGGAGGGAGAAGAAGGAAGGAGGAGGAGGGAGGAGGGAGAGGGAGGAAGAATGAGGAGGGGAGGAAGGAAAGGGAGGTGGAAGAGGAGGAGGAGGGTGGAGGAAGGAGGTAGAGGGAGGAGGAGGTAGAGGGAGGAGGAGGAGGAAGGAAAGGGAGGAGGAAGAGGAGGAGAAGGGAGGAGGAGGAGGGTGGAGGGAGGAGGAGGAGGAAGAGGGAAGAGGGAGAAGAAGGGAAAAGGAGGAGGGAGGAGGATGAGGGAGAAGGAGGCAGGAGGAGGAGGAGGCAGGCAGGAGGAGGAGGGATGAGGAGGGAGAGGGAGGAGTAGGGAAGAGGAGGGAGGAGGCGGAGGGAGTAGGAGGGAGGAGGGGAGAGGAAGAGGGAGAAGTAAGAGGGAGAAGGAGGAGGGAGAGGGAGGAGGAGGTAGAGGGAGGAGGAAGAGGAGGAGGGTGGAGGGAGGAGGTAGAGGGAGGAGGAGGATGAGGGGAGGAGGTAGAGGGAGGAGGAGGAGGAGGGAGGAGGTAGAGGGAGGAGGAGGGAGTTCGCCATTCCGAATTCATACTCGTCTAGGTTCTGTGATTTCGGTCCTTCCATTGATTGTTCTTCCCTTCTACATGACTGTAGATAACTTCCTTACACATAAAAAGATGAATTGTTATTGATATTGCCGTGGCATGGAGGCATATATATATATATATATATATATATATATATATATATATATATATATATATATATATATATATCAGCAGCAGAGTTGATCCAGAAAACCAAAGACTGAGATCTATGGAGAACCATGAACGCCTACGCCAGCCGGCACGGCACTTGATGATGATTGCCGTGTGACGATTCTGTGTAGTCACGTCATTTTCTTCGCTTGTCCTAGCGTTTTGGTTCGGGGATTCTTTCATCATCATCATCATATATTTACGTACGTATTTAGGGAGGGGGAGGAGGGAGGAGGAGGAAGAAGAAACAAAAATATGACAGTTGGCAGCGCTGGAATGAGAGGAAGGCGTGTAGCAAATTTCATCTCAATCGGATGGGCCGTTCGCGAGCGCATAAAGGACATACGGACATACAGACGGAGATCGCCTTTTATATATAAGATAACGTGTCTGGTGTAATCCATGGCGTATGTTGCTTTTTCTTGGTCGGAATGAAATCTTTGGCTGCAGTTATGAAGATATCTCTAGCTTGTACTGCCAGTTCATCAGGTGTCGACTCTTGTACAGACATCAAGACCCCAAAACTATTCCTCACTTCTAAACTTCTACGTTGTATCATACAATTCAATGCATGCATCTGGTATTATATTATAGTGAGATCAAAACCAGGTGGCCTTGGTCCTCGGGTAAGCTTTTTGAGTTTTAATTTCAGATCTGCTTCTAATAACTGATGATCTGTATCACAGGCTGCACTTCGTAGGGGTCTTGAATTGAATTGAATTGATCTTTATTTTCAAAGGGTAACAAATTTGGCGCGTAGGCCCGTCTTACATTCGGCCCTTCCAATCGCTCATCCTTCGTTCATCAACAGTGCATGATGCATTCACATAGGAAAAAAAAACATTGTCAAATGAATGTTGTAAGCATAAACTGGTGTTATGCTTATCTCCATCTTCTTTGTATTAAAATATAATCTATCTGATTTTTGGTAATACTGTCCGGGGACTTCCATGTGAAGAGTCTTCTTGGGTGTTGTTTAAAAAGTTTGTTGGCTATCGTTAACTCATTTTCAGTGCAAAATTCAATTAATTTATCACCAGCATCATTTCTATTTCCCAATCCAAATTTTCATAAAACATGTCTCTCATTTTCAGCTCTTCCTGTACCAACTTTAGCATTAAAATCTCCCATTATTATTATTATTATTATATCATTATGACCAATCTTATTTAATGTGTCTTGCAGTATCAGTGTGCTGTAAAAATCTTCAATTTCGCCCTCCTCTGCTGTTGAAGTAGGTGCATATAATCATATATCTGTATGAGAGTTGTGTTTTTTGGACAGCCTTTAAGTCTGATAGTGACGATTCTGTCACTAACTGGGTTATATCCTATTAAAGCTTTTGCAGTTTTATCAAAACAAAAAACTGATGTCTCTACCAGAATATATGAAAAGACTTCCTTTTCGTTTATAAAATGTCCCTTGCCTCTCCAGCGATGTTCACTAATTCCTAAAATTTAAATATTTAACCTCTCAATCTCATCACATACTACTTTAAGCTTTCCCTCATACAGACTTCTCACATTCCACGTTCCTATTCTCACTCTTTTTCTTAGTCTGACACACAGGGGATTTCCTTGGTAACACAGTCGGGATTAACTCCATCATCAAGATTACTAGTACTGGTCCCTGTGTCACACTCTTCCCCAGTGTTATCTGATCTGCCTGGTCTGGGGGTCTCGCCACCAGATCTCTTTCTTATTATGTTTTCTTTCATGGTTGTTATGTAAAGGATATGCGAAAAAAAAGCAGCGAGCTACTGAAAGATTATCTGCCTCATGGTAACACAGTTCATGGACAGCACTATACAGATCTCCTTATCAAATTTTTTTTTTTTTGTAAAGCAGTGACCACAAAACGATGGACAATACACACATTAAGTTCACTTGCCATCAAGAAAACAGAGTGGCTGTTCTGCTTTGTAGACTACTCTGTTTTTTCTTGCTGAATATTTATATAAGTGGCTGTTAAAATGTTCACAAACAATCGTTTTTTCTGTTGCTAGGATTGTATCAATTACCTGAGTGCGGTCGCACAGACAGAAGTAATTAATCAGATGTAAATCTGTACTCTCTGTCTTGAGTTTAAGGATCTGATTCTCCACTTGTTCCATATATGCTTCAATTTGGCACGTGATGATAGTATTCTTAATTAAATTATTGGTAATTCTCCATGTGTACCAATCAACATGACATGTGAAATTGCACATTTTATGTTTAGTCAGTACATACCACAGAAATCTGACAACATATTTGTTGTTTAAAAGTTGTGTGTATTTCACCCATGTGACGATCATGCACTTGTAATTTTAGTTATTTTCTCCATTGGGCAGCTGTTGTGACCTTCTGGGATCAAGAGTTCAGTGAAAAAACAAAACAGAGATGGGGGAAACAAGGGACAGTGGGGATGAGGTTGCTAAACTAGAGCCAGATGCACTGAGATTGTGTTGTATATAACAACATATGAATAGAATCTTTCATGTGTCTGGATATTTCTGTCGTTTCTAGAGAAAGTTGTAAGGTGGGTAAAGGAGGAATGTGATATTGGAGGAACATCCAAGCTGCTTGGTTATGCAGATGATATAGATATTATAGGGGAAAATGAACAAAAGACATTGGAAATATTGACTCACATAAAGGAAAAAGCCCAACAGATGGGGCTGGTTATCAACCAAGATAAGACAGAATATATGGTAATTTCAAGAGAAGGAATGGATAAAAACTCTGGCCACATACAAATAGATAATATGACCATTAAAAGAACGGAAACATACAAATACCTGGGTACAATCTTCAACTGCTCCAACATCATAAGGGAAGAAATACAAACTAGAATCAATTCTGGAAATAAGATATACTATGCACTACAACATCTAATAAAGTCAAAGGCGCTATCTCGTAACACCAAGATCACAATATACAAAACACCGATCAGACCAGTTGTGCTGTTTGACTCTGAGACCTGGAGAACCGTGTGTTCAGGCCTACAATGTTCGCATTTTACCCATGCCTTTATAATGCATATCTTTTATATTGTTGCTGTTCTCTGTTAGCCTTGAATGATGTGTGAATTAAATAATGTATGAAAGAGAGTGATAGAAGGGCAGAATGTTAGACAGGCCTGCGTGCCCAATTCTTAACCCTTTGAAAATAAAGTTTGTTCGTTCGTTCGTTCCTTTCCATCCTTTCTATCTACTTACGGCTGAGAGTCAGGATTGCCAATGCATACTCAGAAACAGACATGACCAGCCCTTCGTATAGAAGACATAGATGTCTGTGTCCTTAGTACTCTTCTTTATGGCAGTGAAGCCTGGTCAACTTACCCACACCAAGAGAAACGTTTAAACAGCTTTCATATGAAGTGTTTGCGAAGAATACTTGGTATTAAGTGGCAAGACAAAATCATAAATACTGAAGTAATTGGAAAGATCAGGTTGTATGATGGTTTGTTCTATGCTCAGTCTTCGTAGATCTAGATGGATAGGACATCTTAGGAGGATGAATGATGAATTACAGATGGGTAAGAGATCTCAGGGTTGGCCTCTACTACGATACAACGATGTGTGTAAGCGGGACATGATTGATACAGGCACTGATAAAGCACATTGGGAGCAAGTCGCTGCTGAATGTGTTGCATGGAGGGCAACTGTCAGAAATGGAATAAAGACAAAGGAGAAAATGATTGCAGATAGGCCACACCCTGAGCGCATGAGATGTAAGATGGTGCATGATGGTGGAAATGACGATGTGTTCACATGCTGTCAAGATGGCAAAGTGCCAACGATGGGTTGCATGCACAAAAGGCTAGCTTGTGTTGTATGATAGAATCTTTCATGTGTCTGAATATTTCTCTGTCTCTTTAACCATATCTTTGGTTGTATGCACAAAAGGCTAGCTTGTGCCGTTTACTGATAGAAACTAGTTTGTCTGGATATTTCCGTTTCCGAGGTAGAAACGTTCCCGGATGTTTTGCCCGGTAAAGAGTTAACCAGAGCTTAAGTTGCAGGCATAATAAGCTAGTTGATTAGGTTTCTGTTGTATACCCCTGATAGAAACTTCCATTCACCTGGATATTTCTCCATCTCTACAACCAGATCTTTGATTGTATGCACAAGCTGGCTATGCTCTCGATAGGATATGTCAAGTGTCTGGATATTTTTTCTATCTCTTCAGGTGTATGCACAACAAGCTAGTTGACTGGGCATCATTCTCACAAGATGTCTGAACCACTTTATTTGTTGTCTCTGTACACTTTCAATACACGGAGAGGCAGTCCTGATATCTCTAATGTCATCACAAAATAGCAACCACAAACAAGATATTAATAAAGTCACACAAACAATCACAGGTGATATCCTTATCTCACCTCCAATACTTCACTGATGTAAGTTGTGAAAAAGGAAGAAGAAAACAAACAGATGATATTAAAAGCATAAAACAACAATCACAAACAGATGATATTAACAAAGTCATAACACTTAGGCACATATATGATATTCTTATATTTATCAGTTGTCATATACAATGGTTTACATTTTCTCCACACAAGCTACTGTAATGCCATAATTTGATGACACTGTCATGACATTCAACATGTCATATTCTCACATCTGACTTGGCAGACACACACACATATATCAATGCTGTGCGCCGCGCAAAGTATATACACATCAAAATTGTTTGAGTAAGCTATCTGAAAAAATCTGGCACAATGCAAATATTCATGACATTACAGAGCTGGCTGTTTGCAGTGTGGGCAACAATGGCTCTTCTCATTGTCAAGAAAATATTCCTTGTAAAATTCAAATAGATGTATATATCAAATTTTGCAACTCCAAAAGCTTTGAAATGGTAAGCTGGCGCATTATTTCAGAACTATTTTGATCTAACAGCACATGAAGCACACCAACTAGAGAAGCATTCGGTAGCAACAGGAACATACCAGAAACCATATGAATGTATATTAAATGTTAATTAAGCACATGGGACACTCTTGTTTTATGCACCTGACAGAACACTCTTTCACAGCTGCTCTTCATTTCTCTCCAACTGTCAAACTAAACTCTTCTAAACTAAATCAGACTTGTGGACACATGATTTTCCTAACTGCTAGACCAAACTCTTTCTCATTGACTTATTTCTGCTTTATGTAAATGCTAATTGAGCCTGACAGTGCCTGCAGGTCTATACAAATGTGGGGCTAGCACCATCTACCCACTACACCTCCAGACATGGAACAAGAGTTCTTTACTTAACACCTCCAGACATGGAACAAGAGTTCTTTAAACACCTCCAGACATGGAACAAGAGTTCTTTACTTAACACCTCCAGATATGGAACAAGAGTTCTTTACTTAACACCTCCAGACATGGAACAAGAATTCTTTACTTAACACCTCCAGACATGGAACAAGAGTTCTTTACTTAACACCTCCAGATATGGAACAAGAGTTCTTTACTTAACACCTCCAGACATGGAACAAGAGTTCTTTACTTAACACCTCCAGACATGGAACAAGAGTTCTTTACTTAACACCTCCAGACATGGAACAAGAGTTCTTTACTTAACACCTCCAGACATGGAACAAGAGTTCTTTACTTAACACCTCCAGACATGGAACAAGAGTTCTTTACTTAACACCTCCAGACATGGAACAAGAGTTCTTTACTTAACACACTCTTCCCTTTCTGTCAATCAGCCTTTTTAAATTTTTCCTTACAGACACTGTAAGTGAGAAATCAATTATGAATATGCCTATACAAATTATTTCTTGAACTGCTAATGAAATCTCTAAGTGTACAAAACAGCTCTCTCTTGATGGCGAATTGAAAATATTCTCCCAGCAAATTTGATGATGCCTTTCTCACATGATGAAAAAAACAGATCACACATGACAAATGTGAATGTTTGTTTTGTCTGTCCATTGGCTGTAATGCTTTTTGAAACACATCTGGCCCAGATCTAATAGTATAAAATGTGAATGTACATTATCACAGTTCTAAGGGAAGTCAATGTGAACACTGCAGCAGATATCACCAAGAGACTAGAATAGTGTCCCCTGGCTCTATTGAGAAGAATCCCAGCTGTCTCATGTCATTGTCTAGCTCTATCTCAGGTGCACTGGAAATCTGGAAAGCAACACACAGAGACTTAGTAATATTGACACCAACAAATATATCGTATACGCTGGCCTTGAGTCTGGAGGGGGAGGGGCATGGAGGGGAGAGAGTAAGAAAGAGAAATAGAGACTGAAACAGAGAAGGCAGATGATAGACAGGCAGAGACATGGTAGGGGGTGGGGGAGGGGCACAGAGCAAATAGAGAGAACATGAGAGAGGGGAAGTATGGACAGCAATGAGCATATATATATTATTTATTTTTTTAAAAATTTAGTTTCATGTCCTTCACAGGACGTACCAGTCAACCCCAGCATTTTCGCAGTTCGTGATACCTGGGCAAATTTTACGTTCAGTAGTTTGCCATTGCTTTCTGAATGACCGGCATCTATACCTTTTTCGAAAAAATCAGCACCACTATGTTTCAAACCCAGGTATATGGGCTCACAAACCGCATTCGCAAGCCCTTAGCCACAGAGACCATATATATTTATATGACACAAAAAATAACTACAAGCATTAGTTTTCTTGCCAATATGTATCAATATCAAGAGAAACTACCAAATGGATTCGCCAAGAATAACATTGTGGGAAGTCACCACACTAGACTGAAATTACTTATATGAGTGCTAATCAATCCCTGCCTATTTATTTATCAAGATACTCAATCTGGGTAACTTTTGGAGTCTCTGTGGTGAGGTGGTTATGCTGCCTGCCTCACACTCCGAAGGTTGTGGGTTCGATTCTGGGCCCCGTCATTCAGTTCACAAGTGCAATTTTCTCTGATACTCCTGGGGGTCGTCACTGGAAGTACGGAGTTTGTGCTTTGTGCGACTCTTTAGGTAGGATGACCTACGGACAGAGACCAAGCATTATGGGACAAAACCCGGTCCAATGAAGTCAATCCTCTTGCTTGTGAAACTTGACATGACACTGGGTAGAGGTTGAGTGACCAAGAGAGACTGAAAACTTGACACTGGGTAGAGACTGAGGGACAAAGACAGACTGAAAACTTGACACTGGGTAGAGGTTAAGTGACCAAGACAGACTGAAAACTTGGCACTGGGTAGAGGTTGAGTGACAGATGCAGTCTGAAAACTTGGCACTGGGTAGAGGTTGAGTGACAGAGGCAGTCTGAAAACTTGTTATGACACTGGGTAGAGACAGAGTGACAAAGACAGACTGAAAACTTGACATGACACTGGGTAGATACTGAGCAACAAAGACAGACTGAAAACTTGACACTTGGTAGAGGTTGAGTGACAAAGACAGACTGAAAACTTGACATGACACTGGGTAGAGGTTAAGTGACCAAGACAGACTGAAAACTTGGCACTGGGTAGAGGTTGAGTGACAGATGCAGTCTGAAAACTTGGCACTGGGTAGAGGTTGAGTGACAGAGGCAGTCTGAAAACTTGTTATGACACTGGGTAGAGACAGAGTGACAAAGACAGACTGAAAACTTGACATGACACTGGTAGATACTGAGCAACAAAGACAGACTGAAAACTTGACACTTGGTAGAGGTTGAGTGACAAAGACAGACTGAAAACTTGACATGACACTGGGTAGAGGTTGAGTGACAGTCTGAAAACTAGACACGACACTGGGTAGAGGTTGAGGGACAAAGACAGACTGAAAACATGACACTAGGTAGAGGTTGAGTGACAAAGACAGACTAAAAACTTGACATGACACTGGGTAGAGGTTGAGTGACAGAGACAGTCTGAAATCTTGACATGACACTGGGTAGAGGTAGAGTGACAAAGACAGACTGAAAACTTGAGATGACACTGGGTAGAGGTTAAGTGACCAAGACAGACTGAAAACTTGACAAGACACTGGGTAGAGGTAGAGTGACAAAGACAGACTGAAAACTTGACATGACACTGGGTAGAGGTAGAGTGACAAAGACAGACTGAAAACTTGACATGACACTAGGTAGAGGTTGAGTGACAGTCTGAAAACTAGACATGACACTGGGTAGAGGTTGAGTGACAAAGACAGACTAAAAACTTGACATTACACTGGGTAGAGGTTGAGTGACAGAGACAGTCTGAAATCTTGACATGACACTGGGTAGAGACTGAGTGAAAAAGACAGACTGAAAACTTGACATGACACTGGGTAGAGGTTAAGTGACCAAGACAGACTGAAAACTTGACACTGGGTAGAGACTGAGGGACAAAGACAGACTGAAAACTTGATATGACACTGGGTATAGGTTGAGTGACAGAGACAGTCTGAAAACTTGATATGACAGTGGGTAGAGGTAGAGTGACAGAGACAGACTGAAATCTTTCATGCACTGGGTGGGTTTGGGTGACAGAAAAAGTCTGAAATCGAATGACAGGGGTAAGGTGGGTGACAGAGACTTTAAAATTTTGACATGACACGGGGTAGAGGTAGAGTGACAGAGACAGACTGAAATTTGACATGCATGGGTAGGGGTAGAGTGACAGAGACATCCTGAAATCTTGACATGACATGGTTAGGTAGAGTGAGAGACAGCCGGAAATCTTGACAGACATGGGAGAGGTAGAGTGACAGAGACGACTGAAACCCTTGACATGACACCGGGTAGAGGTAGAGTGACAGAGACAGTCTGAAATCTTGACATGACACTGGATAGAGGTAGAGTGACAGAGACAGTCTAAAATCTTGACATGACACTGGGTAGAGGTAGAGTGACAGAGACAGACTGAAATCTTGACATGACACTGGGTAGAGGTAGAGTGACAGAGACAGTCTGAAATCTTGACATGACACTGGGTAGAGGTAGAGTGACAGAGACAGTCTGAAATCTTGACATGACACTAGGTAGAGGTAGAGTGACAGAGACAGACTGAAATCTTGACATGACACTGGGTAGAGGTAGAATGACAGAGACAGTCTGAAATCTTGACATGCCACTGGGTAGAGGTAGAGTGACAAAGACAGACTGAAAACTTGACATGACACTGGGTAGAGGTAGAGTGACAGAGACAGTCTGAAATCTTGACACTGGGTAGAGGTAGAGTGACAGAGACAGTCTGAAATCTTGACACTGGGTAGAGGTTGAGTGACAAAGACAGACTGAAAACTTGACATGACACTGGGTAGAGGTAGAGTGACAGAGACAGTCTGAAATCTTGATATGACACTGGGTAGAGGTTGAGTGACAAAGACAGTCTAAAATCTTGACATGACACTGGGTAGAGGTAGAGTGACAGAGACAGTCTGAAATCTTGACATGACACTGGGTAGAGGATGAGTGACAGAGACAGTCTAAAATCTTGACATGATACTGGGTAGAGGTTGAGTGACAAAGACAGACTGAAAACTTGACATGACACTGGGTAGAGGTAGAGTGACAGAGACAGTCTGAAATCTTGACACTGGGTAGAGGTTGACTGACAGAGACAGTCTGAAAACTTGACACCACACTGGGTAGAGATTGATTGACAGAGACAGTCTGAAAACTTGATACTGGGTAGAGGTTGAGTGACAAAGACAGTCTGAAAACTTGACATGACACTGGGTAGGGGTTGAGTGACAAAGACAGTCAGAAAACTTGACATGACACTGGGTAGAAGTTGAGTGGCAGAGACAGTCTGAAAACTTGACATGACACTGGGTAGAGGATGAGTGACAGAGGCAGTCTGAAAACTACTTGACACTGGGTAGAAGTTAAGTGACAAAGACAGACTGAAAACTTGACATGACACTGGGTAGAGACAGAGTGACAAAGACAGACTGAAAACTTGACATGACACTGGGTAGATACTGAGCGACAAAGACAGACTGAAAACTTGACACTTGGTAGAGGTTGAGTGACAAAAACAGACTGAAAACTTGACATGACACTGGGTAGAGGTTGAGTGACAGTCTGAAAACTAGACACGACACTGGGTAGAGGTTGAGGGACAAAGACAGACAGAAAACATGACACTAGGTAGAGGTTGAGTGATAAAGACAGACTGAAAACCTGACATTACACTGGGTAGAGGTTGAGTGACAGAGACAGTCTGAAATCTTGACATGACACTGGGTAGAGATTGAGTGAAAGACAGACTGAAAACTTGACATGACACTGGGTAGAGGTTGAGTGACAAAGACAGACTGAAAACTTGACATGACACTGGGTAGAGGTTGAGTGACAGAGACAGTCTGAAAACTTGACATGACACTGGGTAGAGGTTAAGTGACAGAGACAGTCTGAAATCTTGACATGAAACTGGGTAGAGCTAGAGTGACAGAGACAGACTGAAATCTTGACATGACACTGGGTAAAGGTAGAGTGACAGAGACATACTGAAATCTTGACATGACACTGGGTAGAGGTAGAGTGACAGAGACAGTCCTAAATTTTGACATACACTGGGTAGAGTAGAGTGACAAAGACAGACTGAAAACTTGCATGACACTGGGAAGGGTAGAGTGACAGAGACAGTTCTGAAATTTTTACACTGGGTGGGGTAGAGTGACAGAGACTCTGAAATCTTGACACGGGGTAAGGTAGAGTGACAGAGACAGTCTGAAATCTTGACACTGGGTAGAGGTAGAGTGACAGAGACAGTCTGAAATCTTGACACTGGGTACAGGTTGACTGACAGAGACAGTCTGAACACTTGACACGACACTGGGTAGAGAGTGATTGAAAGAGACAGTCTGAAAACTTGACACTGGGTAGAGGTTGAGTGACAAAGACAGTCTGAAAACTTGACACTGGGTAGAGGTTGAGTGACAAGAAGACTGAAAACTTGGCATGACACTGGGTAGAGGATGAGTGACAGAGACAGTCTGAAATCTTGATATCCCGGGTAGAGGTTGAGTGACAAAGACAGACTGAAACTTGACACTGTGTAAAGGTTGACTGACAGAGACAGTCTGAAAACTTGACACAACACTGGTAGAGTTTTATTACAGAGACATTCTGAAAACTTGACACTGGTAGAGGTTGATTTGACAAAGACAGTCTGAAAACTTGAACATGATACTGGAGGTGAGGGGCAGAGACGTCAGAAACTTGACCATGACACGGGTTTAAAATTTGTGGCAGAGACAGTCAGAAAACTTGACATGACACTGGGGTAGAGTTGAGTGGCAAAGACAGTCAGAAAACTTGACATGACACTGGTAGAGTTGAGTGACAAAGACAGACTGAAACTTGACATGACACTGGGTAAGACTGAGGGACAAAGACGACTGAAAACTTGAACCCTTGGTAGAGGTTGAGTGACAAAGACAGACTGAAAACTTGACATGACACTGGGTAGAGGTTGAGTGACAAAGACAGTCTGAAAACTAGACATGACACTGGAAAGGGTTTGAAAAGACGACTGAAAACTTGACATGACACTGGGAAAGGGTTGAGTGACAGAGACAGTCTGAAAACTTGACATGACACTGGGTAGAGGTTGAGTGACAGAGACAGTCCTGAAATCTTGACATGACACTGTAAGGTAGAGTGACAGAGACAGACTGACCACTTGACATGACACGGGGTAGAGGTAGAGTGCAGAGACAGTCTGAAATCTTGACATGACACTGGTAAGAGGTAGAGTGACAGCGACAGACTGAAATCTTGACATTACACTGGGTAGAGGTAGAGTGACAGAGACAGTCTGAAATCTTACATGACACTGGGTAAGGTAATGACAAGGACTGAAACTTGACATGACACTGGTAAGGTAGAGTGACAGAGACAGTCTGAAATCTTGACACTGGTAGAGGTAGAGTGACAGAGACAGTCTGAAATCTTGACACTGGGTAGAGGTAAGTGACAGACAGTCTAAAACTTGACACTGGGTAAGGAGAGTGACAGAGACAGTCTGAAATCTTGACACTGGGTAAGATTGACTGACAGAGACAGTCTGAAACTTGACACGACCTGGTTAAGATTGATTGACAGAGACAGTCTGGAAAACTTGACACTGGTAGAGTTGATTGACAAAGACGTCTGAAAACTTGACACTGGGTAGATTGGTGCCCAAAGACAGACTGAAAACTTGGCATGACACTGGTAGAGGATGAGTGACAGAGACAGTCTAAATCTTGATATGACACGGGGTAGAGGTTGAGTAAAAAGACAACTGAAACTTGACACTGGTAGAGGTTGACTGACAGAGACAGTCTGAAACTTGACACAACACGGGTAGAGATTGATTGACAGAGACAGTCTGAAAACTTGACACTGGTGGGTTTTTAGTGACAAAGACTCTGAAAACTTGACATATACTGGGTAAGGTTGAGTGGCAGAGACAGTCAGAAATTTGACATGACACTGGGTAGATTTTTGAGTGGCAGAGACAGTCAAAAACTTGACATGACACTGGGTAGAGTTGAGTGGCAAAGACAGTCAGAAACTTGACATGACACTGGGTAGAGGTTGATGACAAAGACAGACTGAAAACTTGACATGACCCTGGTAGAGACTGAGGGAAAAAGACAGACTGAAAACTAGACACGACACTGGGTAGAGGTTGAGTGACAAAGACAGACAAAACCTGCATGACACTGGTAGAGGTTGATTGACGGGAATAGTCTGAAAACTGACATGACACGGGGAGAGTAGAGTGACAGGGACTCTGAAATCTTGACACTGGGTAGAGAAAGGTGAAGAGACAGTCTGAATCTTGACACTGGGTAGAGTGAGTGAAAAGACAGTCTGAATCTTGACACTGGTACAGGTTGACTGACAGAGACAGTCTGACCTTGACCGCCTGGGTAGAGAGTGATTGAAAGAGACAGTCCTGAAACTTGACACTGGTAGAGGTTGAGTGACAGAGACAGTCCTGAAATCTTGACACGGGGGAGGTAGAGTGACAGAGACAGTCTGAAACTTGACACTGGGTAGAGGTTGAGTGACAAAGACAGTCTGAAAACTTGACACTGGGTAGAGGTTGAGTGACAAAGACAGACTGAAAACTTGGCATGACACTGGGTAGAGGATGAGTGACAGGAACGTCGAAATCTTGATATGACACGGGGAAAGAGGTTGAGTGACAAGCAACTGAAACTTGACACTGGGTAGAGGTTGACTGACAGAGACAGTCTGAAAACTTGACACAACACTGGGTAGAGATTGATTGACAGAGACAGTCTGAAAACTTGACACTGGGTAGAGGTTGAGTGACAAAGACAGTCTGAAAACTTGACATGATACTGGGTAGAGGTTGAGGGGCAGAGACAGTCAGAAAACTTGACATGACACTGGGTAGAGGTTGAGTGACAAAGACAGTCAGAAAACTTGACATGACACTGGGTAGAGGTTGAGTGACAGAGACAGTCAGAAAACTTGACATGACACTGGGTAGAGGTTGAGTGGCAAAGACAGTCAGAAAACTTGACATGACACTGGGTAGAGGTTGAGTGACAAAGACAGACTGAAAACTTGACATGACACTGGGTAGAGACTGAGGGACAAAGACAGACTGAAAACTTGACACTTGGTAGAGGTTGAGTGACAAAGACAGACTGAAAACTTGACATGACACTGGGTAGAGGTTGAGTGACAAAGACAGTCTGAAAACTAGACATGACACTGGGTAGAGGTTGAGTGACAAAGACAGACTGAAAACTTGACATGACACTGGGTAGAGGTTGAGTGACAGAGACAGTCTGAAAACTTGACATGACACTGGGTAGAGGTTGAGTGACAGAGACAGTCTGAAATCTTGACATGACACTGGGTAGAGGTAGAGTGACAGAGACAGACTGACATCTTGACATGACACTGGTAGAGGTAGAGTGACAGAGACGTCTGAAATCTTGACATACACTGGGTAGAGGGTAGAGTGACAGAGACAGACTGAAATCTTGACATGACACGGGGTAGGGTAGAGTGAACAAAGACAGTCAGAAAACTTGACATGACACTGGGTAGAGGTTGAGTGACAAAGACAGTCAGAAAACTTGACATGACACTGGGTAGAGGTTGAGTGACAAAGACAGTCTGAAAACTTGACATGACACTGGGTAGAGGTTGAGTGGCAGAGACAGTCAGAAAACTTGACATGACACTGGGTAGAGGTTGAGTGACAAAGACAGTCTGAAAACTTGACATGACACTGGGTAGAGGCTGAGTGACAAAGACAGTCTGAAAACTTGACATGACACTGGGTAGAGGTAGAGTGACAGAGACAGACTGAAATCTTTACATGACACTGGGTAGAGGTTGAGTGACAAAGAACAACTGAAAACTTGACATGACACTGGGTAGAGGCTGAGTGACAAAGACAGTCTGAAAACTTGACACGACACTGGGTAGAGGTTGATTGACATTGACAGTCTTAATTAAAAATGATAACTGCATGCATGTATGAGCAGATGCCAAACAAACAAGATCATATTTTCCTTCCATTCGCTAGCAGCAGTTTACCCCCCCCCCCCCCCCCCCCCCCAATTTCAGAATAAAACATACAGACCATAATAAAGCAAACACATTTTGGCTTCTCTATCTGTTAAAATATTGCGTGGTTCAAAACAAGACTAGCCAATCACTCAACTGTCAGATTTACCTTGTGACTGGCATACTTTAATCTTGGCTCCGAGTTCTCCTTGTAAAGACGCTGTATTAATGTCTTTAGCTTCTGTATAGACATGGTACCTGGCAAGGTCAAATTGAAGAAGTACAAACTGACAGAATTTCTTCAGGTCATGTAATTAAATTCTAAGAATATAACATTTAACGTAGGGAAGTACTAATTATTAAGTTAACTCAACAACCGTAATAATAATGATGAATTAGTATTACAGACTTTTCCCACTAAGTGGTGACATTGATTCGGCATAATAAAATATAATAGATTCACCAAGTAGCAGATTATTTTTGCAGAACTTCGCTCATCATATCCCGCCAACATGTTTACTGATCTCTGGCCATGTCTCCTAGCCTCATGCCCCAAGGTGTCTGCAAATGTCCTCAGGTCCATCTTTGTGCCTCTTCTTCTGACAAGCACACCCTCCATCACCGTTCTTTCCTAAGCCTCTGAATTGATTAAAATGACTAAAAAGTATTTCAGTGTCAGAGACATGACAGGGTTTATGATCCAGTTGTCTTTCATGTACACACCTTACAGAATGTCTAAATTTGTCTTGTTCTTGGTCCATGGTTTTCTAAGATCTTATCTGTCACATTTCAGCTCAACAGTCTCAAATTTATTATTTCATCATCATCATGTGCCATGCCGATAAGCAGTGGGCGATCATGTTTTCGCCATCTTACACGATCACCAGAGTCGTGGATCAGCTCTGTGTTCTTGTCTCAACCATGTCATGTGGTCGAAGTCCATCTAGGTATTTACTTCTCTGCCTTCCCCTTGTTCATTTTCCCCTCTACTTTATCAGCTGTCACTACTTCTATAGTCTATTTTTTCTCATAACGTACCCAAAAAATGTTGACTGTCTATGCCTAATTTCTCTAATCAGTTTACAGTTTTCATTTGCTTCTTGTACAATAGATCACTGTTTTTTCTGTCTGTCCATGGGCATTCTTTGCATTCTCCTCAGAAACCACATTTCCTCTGCCATTAGATGTTTTTTAGCTTATCTGTTCATTGTCCATGTCTTACATCCATACAAAAGCACAGGTTCTATGTAGCACTTCACTCCTTTCTCACTGCAAATGACATCTTTTTATTGGTCAGTATGTTTTCCATCTTGTCTTCTTTAGTGACAGCGAAACGGTCCATGGCTCACATCCGTATCTTGCTGCAGGAAAGATGCAAGTTCTCACACATTGTACTGTACTGTTTGCTGGTGCTGTGTCACAGGGTCTTAATACTGTTTAATCTTTGCATGGATATGGCCACATCATGTAACAGATTATGGTCTTTACTGTTCTACTCCTTTCTTCAGCACAGCAAAGAGAAATACCTGTCAATGTATGTCAGACTGTATACATCTGTTTGAGCAATCACAATTATAGCATTTATGTGACTCAAAGTAACATACCTGGCAGCTTCTTACTTAGTGTTCCTTTGTCAGGATACTGGGGACTAAATATTTTGATGGCTGTAAGAAGAAATGGATAAAAAAACAGCAATAAAATACAAATATTTTCTTGCAGATATACCATGTTTTCATTTCTGTGATTTATATATTTTATATAATTATGCAACGTAGATCTTACAAAGTATTTGCCTAAAATTTACTAGAATGGAGATAGAGGTAGTCATTGCAGCTCTAAGATGGATATATATATATATATCTCATCTCATCATGTTCCTCTTGTAACTTGCGGTGTCGAGGTGAAGTATAAACACCGGGAGAGTGCCCGTTTATGGGCTTCATGTATCGAATATTCCCATGGACTCTGTTATTCCCTGATGTCCATCGTTTACGTGGTCAGGCCTCTTCCTCTGTTTCCATCTGGTCTGTACATCATTGCTTGTTGTGGTATACTGTTAGCTGGTAACCTACTTGCATGGCCAAACCATTTGACTTGCTGCCTTCTAATAAAATCTAGTGCAGCTAAAACCCCCACTTTAGTCCTGATTTCTTCATTTCTGATCTGATCTCTTCTTGATATGTTGAGTATTCTTCTCAGGAATCTCATTTCTGTTGTTGTGTTTTTTCTTTTCTCTTTTTCTGTCACTATCCAGGTTTGGCATTGGTAACATAGAGTTGGTAGGAAGATTGTGTTGTAAAGTGCTTTCTTAGTAGTTGTTGTGTTTTTTCTTTTCTCTTTTTCTGTAATTATCCAGGTTTGACATTGGTAACATAGAGTTGGTAGGAAGATTGTGTTGTAAAGTGCTTTCTTAATAGTTATTACACATAATATTATACATGTTTGTTCTTTAGTATTGTCCTTGAGTTGGTTTGCCTTATTGCATCTATTTTCAAGCTCGTCTTCTGATTTGCCATTTGATGACATTATACTTCCTAGGTACTTGAAACTCTTTACTTGTTTCAAGGGATGTTCTTTTAGGTGAATTGTTGTTGCTTTTTCTTCTTTAGCTATAGTCAATACATCTTATCAGACAGTGAGATGAAGACAAGTCTGAGTGTTGGTGTTTGAGGCAGATTATTTGCTGGCCAGTTATTGTTGCTGTATTACTTTGCACTTGTGGAGGGCCAGGAGCAGTGACCTCTGAACACGAAACATTCCTTTCTCCACCTTACTAAGCATACTCCATTGAGTCTGTAACAAATACATTATGTGTTGCAGCAGTCTCCTCCAACCACCGGAAGGCTGCTGTTACTGCTTCCACCTCCATTCTCATGCTGGAGGTTGTATCTCATATGCAAGATTCTCCTTTTTCAAGCATCGTTCATTAGCCTTCGCAATGAAACCCCAGTCACTACGTCTGTTTCTCACCACTGACCATTCAGTGTAGATCACTATGTCACCTTGATGTGTGTTGCCCTGGATCAGTTGCTACACCTCAAACTGTGTGATCATGCTGCCCATTCTCTGCACTCATAACCCAGTGTGCAAGTCTGACATATCTTCCGGTACTTTTACCCACTCTTTTCCATGATCAATGTTCTCTATTTCACACAATACAGAAGGCACGGCACAACTTGTGACAGGTTTAATCAATTCTCTTTCAGTACTACAAATCAACACAATGCAGAAGACATGACAGAAGACTTGGTACAAATTATAGTTTAGTGCTGTCAATTTTTCAAGAATACGTAGAAGACACTAATCAACTTGTGACTCACCTAATAAATTATCTTTTAGTGCTGTCGATTTTTCCACAAGTTCTGAATCTTCAGGAGCGCCCCATTCTGAAAAGTTGATAAATCAATTCTATTTACTGTCTGTTGAACTCCAAACAATAACCTTTATCAGTAAACACAAACATAAGGCAACAAGTATAACTACACACCATGTGTATGCATGCGAGTGTGTGAAACATACAACACAGCCAGATCTGAATGTAATTCTACACACTAGGTTTCAAAGATAAGTGATCAAATAAAAAAGACACACACAGACAAGCCAGCAACTGTGCCTTAGCCACAAATACCTCTGCACCCAAAGGACATACAGAAGACTTCAGTGTAACCTACTTTCAGTAATGGCCTGGTATCTGGGATGATTGGCTACAAACTTCTCACTGGGCTTGTTCTTGGCACTGTCCCGATGTCCACCCGCCTGTTTCCACTCCGTACCGAATCGCTTCAGATAATCAATCTCTGCACCCTTTCTCTCCTCATATGTTATCTGACAGAAGTGGGAAGGTAAAGAAGCAAACATATTAAACAACAGAATAGTGTCTCTTTCCTTAGAGAGAGAAATCGATAGGTGCATTGGAAAGACAGCCACAACACTTTCCAGACTAACTAAGAGAGTTTTGGAGAACAATAGACTAACAGAGCGTACAAAAGTTCAAGTATATAAAGCGTGTGTTGTTAGCACACTACTCTATGGGTCTGAATCTTGGACCTTGTACTCAAGACAGGAAACAAAGTTGAATTCCTTCCACATGAGATGTCTGAGACGTCCATCCATCCATCATGTGCCATGCCGATAAGCGTGGCGGTCTGAGACGTATTTTGGGCATAATGTGGAAAGACCATATAACAAACAAACACATGCTTGAAAGTGCAGATATTACCACAGTGCACTCTCTCCTAAAGCAGAGACGCCTCCAGTGGCTGGGCAACATATCTCAAATGGAGGATGAACGTATTCCCAAAGATCTCCTATATGGAGAATTAGCCACAGGGAAGAGGCCAATCGGAAGACCCCCAAATGCGATATAAGGATGTGTGTAAACAAGATATGAAAACCTTGGCATAGATCCAGACATGTGGGAAAGAGTTGCAGCAGACAGATGCTCCTGGAGAAGAGATGTACGAAACTGACTGGTGCTCTTTGAGCGCAATCTGATCCAACAAACTGAGGATAGGCGGCACAGGCATAAAATGCAGTCACTTACTGCGGGACCTGCCTCGTCTTACAGATGTGGAAACTGTGACAGGGATTGTCACTCTCGCATTGGACTATACAGTCACCAGCGGTGCTGTCAGATGCCTTCCCAATGGCACAACTCTATAGTCCTACAGGACTGAAAGAGGCCTACTACTACTAGAGTTTATGATATGTAATATATGTACACACAAAAGACTTTTAATTCATGTACACAACAGACACTACTGATCACACGGTACAAATAGAAGGTAATTATTAAAGGCAATACAAGGACAATTAAAGTAAATACAAGACACAGAAGATAAAAGCAGACCAAAAATTAGATGTTTTCCTACAGTAACTAGCCAAGGCCCAAAGTATTGAAGTATTACAGTAGCTACTGGCCTTTAAATCAATGGAAGAGTGTGTGTATCAAAACATGTCAGGCCAATTCATGAGTTGTGTAAATTGTTATAACTTTTGGGTCATAAATTCTGTGTCAACCATTCCTGATCTGCTACTATTGTATTCTCTCATTGATTTAGTACCATCCACTTCTATCCTTGATCTACTACCACGAACTTCTCTTACTGATCTAGTACCACCCACTTCTTTCCCTAATCTACTACTGCGCACTTCTCTTACTGATCTAGTATAACCCACTTCTCTCTCTGATCTACTACCACCCACTTCGCTCACTGATCTAGTATAACCTGCTTCTCTCACTAATCTAGCACCACCTACCTCTATCACTGATCTAATACCACCCACTTATCTTACTGATCTAGTATAACCCACTTATCTTACTGATCTAGTATAACCCACTTCTCTTCCCGATCTATGTGACATTTATGATGTTTACGTCAATACACCCTTCTGAATGCGCAGGAATAAGATCGCTTCAACTTGTAGAAATCTTATGGTACCAGCCACCAAGATGATGAAATCTTTGGCACCAGAAAAAAACCAACACAGGAGTGGTTATTATTGGTGTAGAGGGAGCGCAATTAGCATAGGCTTAATAAAATGAGCAATTAGCATAAGCTTACATAAATTATACATTAGCATAAGCTTATGTAAATTAGGATGGACTGATGTAACGAGGAGACAGATTGCAAATATTCGTGGCAGTTGGCCGGCCACCTTTGAGGAGGAAAGGTGTGGTATTATTTAGGGAAATTGGTGTAGCTAAATTCTAAACTCCTGGAGACATCAATGAGTGGATGCTCATAATAAATAGATGTATATTAGTGGATAGGATAGAAAGGATCTGAACCTTTAGTAGAGCTGTTTTTATGATAACAGAAGTAGTGAGTTAGATCTAGGGAAATACACAGAAAATATAAGTGATTCTTTCTTTGATTAAGAATATATCGAATGAATATCTTTCTTTGCTCGTAGTACTCTCATTATGAAAGATGAACTTCTCATTTATTCAGAGTCTTCATGCCTAGCTTATGATTATGAGAATAGCTTCCAAGATACTTTAGTGAACTATCACTTATAATCTCTTTATACATCCTTTTATATATATATATATATATATATATATATATATATATATATATATATATATATATAAACTGAGAATGAGTTTATTTATATATGTATTAATGTACAAAGTAATTATGAATGAGTTTTCTTTATAAATGTTTAAATATGTGACATAACTATGATGTGATGCTATGCGGCAATTTATCCTGGAGAGAGGAAGTATTGCCAGGACTGTGCGATGGTGTCATTCAAAATAAACTAAGCGACTGGGCCCTGGGAACATGAGAATGATTAGCCTGTACAGCGCAGGAATGAAGGAAACATATATTGCTGATATGAGAGGTGTGTGCCTACATCAGATGTTAGTGTGGGAGTATGAGTGACATCCAATTTTGGAGTGATAGCACCCAACAGGGCAAGATCTGGCTAGCCTGCACCTGCGTAATATCCCTTCCCCTTCTCCTTTTCTTATTCCCCCCCCCCCCCCCCCCCCCCCAATTTTCTGTGAGTATGGATATATGTTTTGGTCAATGTTTTCAGTCGGAGATTGTGGTCTTATGGCTTACATCGGGTATGTTCCAGAATAAGGAATATCATCATCAGGAGGGTCGAAGTCCTCAGTGAAGGAGGTTATTTGCCTTTCTAATGCAGGGAGAGCGAAATACCAATGAACAGTAATGATCCGTCCTAACTCAGAGCAACCCCAGCCTTATGGAAATTAGTTAAGTACCATAATGATACTCTCAATAATAGCAACAGCCAACAACAGTAGTAACCTGTTTTCCATGGATCCTGATAGATTAAAAACAGAGACATTTTAGTTTATCACTTGTGGTGAAATAAGAGACATTTTAGATTAACACTTGTGAAATAGAGACATTTTAGTATATAAATTGTGGTGAAACAGAGACAATTTAGTTATCGTTTGTGGTGAAATCAGAGACATTCTCATTCATCTCCTGGGATGGATCATAACATTTTAAATAATTAACGGTGATGACTAGTATAACTACTTATTTCTTTTTGTGAATTTTGTTGTGTATAATTGTGATGTCTATTGAGTATCACCCATCCCCATTATGTTTTTTCCATTATAATATTATAATAAGGAGTTGTGTCATTTTCTTGTGGACTTTTGTCTAATTTTGTGAGTTGAAGGTGATAATATTTCATCATTTAACAAAATATCTGGAGAGCAGAGTGTGGGAGGGAGACAACACGCGTCAGGTTATCCGGAGTGAGAGTTCTCCTCAGCTGAATGCAGTGATTTTCCTGTGCTCTCCTGGCCCTCTATTAGGAAACCTTACCACGATGAGCCATTTCTAGTTTTCTGTAGTAGTCGGTCTAAACTAATTGGGATATCTATTCCCCCTTTCTAAATTATCATACCACAATCTACTATCACCAACTTCTCGTATCTACAACTACCCACTTCTCTAACCGATCTAGTACTACCCACTTCTCTAACCGATCTAGTACTACCCACTTCTCTTACTTGTCTACTATGACCCATTTCTCTCATCGATCTAGTATAACCCACTTCCCTCACTAATCTACCGTACACATTTATGTATACTTACTGGAGTTCTGCTAAACAATTTGAGATTCCCAATCTTGGCCACAAACAACTGTCTCACTGTTTCCAGATTATAGCTCCTCAGAATTGCATTCTCTGCCACCTGAAGCTCTTCCAGATTTGCCAACTTGTTGAGTTCGTTTATGGAAGACCACTGCAAAATAACTAAGACTGAATGAGAGAAGTCAACATCTCAAGTAGAAGCAAGCTCAAGAGTAGCCACAAGTAGATGCCACAAGAAAACACAAGCAGATCAATGCATACACGTATCTTATATGTGAAAGATATATACACATATCTTATCTGTAAAAGATAAACACATATCTTATCTCTGAAAGATATACACTTATCTTATCTGTAAAAGATATACACATATCTTATCTGTAAAATATATATGCATATCTTATTTGTAAAAGATATACACATACACATATCTTATATGTAAAAGATATACACATATCTAATATGTAAAAGATATATACATATCTTATATGTCAAAGATACACACATATTTTATATGTAAAAGATATACACATATCTTATCTGTGAAAGATATACCCATATCTTATCTGTGAAAGATATACACATATCTTATACGTAACAGATATACACATATATTACATGTAAAAGATACACACATATATTATCTGTAAAAGATATACACATATATTGTATGAACGAACGAATGAACAAAACTTTATTTTCAAAAGGTTAAAACATGAGACCTTTGAAAGAGATCACCTGCAGCTCTTACTATACAATAAATGGAAACATCATTGAAACATGAGACCTTGAGCTACACACAAGTATCAAGTCCACAACAAGGAAACACAAGAGTTGTCTTTATATCTATTTGTCAAGTCCCCAACAAGGAAACACAAGAGTAGCCTTTATATCTATTTTCACGTAGAATTGTTCATGTGGTTGTATCGGTGTGTGTTTGTTGTTTGTGTGCTGATGAAGGATTTAGCCGCAACACACATTCTATCACTTGTGATCTTGTTCTAGTAAACCCGACAGACTCTACTTCTTGTTTTTGTTGATTCACTCAGTGCACTACACAACAAACTACTTCAAGAGACACACAATGTGCAGTAGCTGAACCACTGCAGTTGCGACATCAGAAAGTGCTTATGTATTTCATAATTACAGCCTAATGCATAGTACAAAAACAAAGTGTATGCAATTGGGGAATAACATTTCACTTACGTCAGAGATGTCATTCTTTTTTATAATCAAGGCCTTTAATCTGGGAAAGTAAGCTGTTTTTTCTGTCGGTGAGCAGTCTGGGAAGAATATCGACTTAATCTTGTTCTCACTAATAATAAATGTTTCTAGCCTGTTAAGAAAAGAGAAATAAAACACAATACTGCTCAAACATATAAAAGTTCACTCTCTTTTCACCCGTCTCAAATGTTTTTGTAAAAGCACTGGACAAATTTAACATTCAACAAGGCATAGGCGGTCATGACTCTCCACAGATCTCGGTCTTTGGTGTTCTTGATCAACTCTGCTGATGATATTCCTCTATGCAACCGTCTCAATCCATTCAGCATCATTTCTCTTAGTCTGCTTCTGCCTTTCTTCCCCATTGATCTTTCCAGTTGTCATGATGTTCTCCAATGCCTCTCTTCTCATAAGATGACCAAAGAGAGCTGTTTGTCACTTTCTTATTGTTGTATATAATGTTCTAGTTTCATTAGCCTCTTTCAGGCAATTTCTGGCAGTCCAAGGAATTCACAACATTCGTCTCAGGAACCACATCTCTGTTGCTTCCAAGTTCTTCCTAATTTGTTCATTTACATTCCAAGATTCACTGTCATACAGCAAAATAGGTTCTGTACAGCATTTCAGCACTCTCTCTTTCTTACATTCAATGATATTGACTTATTGCATAAGATACTTTTCATTTTCTGAAATGCAGCTTCTGCCTGTCCTATTCTCTTCTTAAGCTGTGTTGTGCAACTTCCATCTGATGTTATAAATGCCCCTAGTTGTTTTTTAAAATTATAACATTCAACAACCTACTTTAAAAAAAAAAAAAAACAGCTGTAAAGACAAGATCTCCCTTTGACCAACAAGCATTTCAACAAACATCAATTAAAAACACTATAGTGATTACGACAAAAAGCTGCAGGGAAAGTATAAATGAAAGAAACTCTTCACAATAGATAAATATGGAGGCACAATGACCAATGTTAACATGGAAACAGGCCAATCTTCTTCTTCTTTTGTTGCATTCAACCATATTTTAGACAAATAGTTTTGACAGCTTCTGCGTTGAGTCTGTTGATAGAAGAGTTGTGATATGTGCACCTGTTGGACTATGCATCCACTGTCTTCCTGGCATTTGTTGGCAGTTTATGCATCCACTGTCTTCCTGACATTTGTTGGCAGTTTATGCATCCACTATCTTCATGACATTTGTTGGCAGTTTATGCATCCACTATCTTCCTGACATTTGTTGGCAGTTTATGCATCCACTGTCTTCCTGACATTTGTTGGCAGTTTATGCATCCACTATCTTCCTGGCATTTGTTGGCAGTTTATGCATCCACTGTCTTCCTGGCATTTGTTGGCAGTTTATGCATCCACTATCTTCCTGACATTTGTTGGCAGTTTATGCATCCACTGTCTTCCTGACATTTGTTGGCAGTTTATGCATCCACCGTCTTCCTGACATTTGTTGGCAGTTTATGCATCCACTGTCTTCCTGACATTTGTTGGCAGTTTATGCATCCACTGTCTTCCTGACATTTGTTGGCAGTTTATGCATCCACTATCTTCCTGACATTTGTTGGCAGCCTGTGCATCCACTGTCTTCCTGACATTTGTTGGCAGTTTATGCATCCACCATCTTCCTGACATTTGTTGGCAGTTTATGCATCCACTGTCTTCCTGACATTTGTTGGCAGTTTATGCATCCACTATCTTCCTGACATTTGTTGGCAGCCTGTGCATCCACTGTCTTCCTGGCATTTGTTGGCAGGGACAGCTTTCCTACGAGACTAGACTATTTAACAGCAACAAAAATAGGTCGTTTTTACAGCTTCAAATTAGGTACTTCAGGGTCTTGATTTTTTAGAAGATTCACATACATGTCTTTTTTTTGCTAAACCAATGCTGCTTTTTGTAAAAAAAACAATGCACACATTAAGAAAATGAACCAATCATAAAGAAGCAGTAAACATTGCAGTATTTTGATTGGCTCACATGATGAAAGTAATTTAAACAAAATACAGCAAATTTAAGTCTCTTTTATTGGCTCAAACAAGAACATTAGAAATTAGATAACAGAAAACATTACAGTTGCTGCTAGATCAAATAAAAATAACCATTCAAATGACAGAAACTACTAGCCTTTGTTACTGGCTGAAATGAAGCAAGGAGAAGATCAACCAATCAGATTAAGCACAGAAGACCAACCAGATGACGGAAAATAGTTTTTAAGACTGGTTCCAATGAACAAGATAAACCAGGAGATAGCATATGTGGAAGGTCTCAACAAAATGAACAGTGTTCTAAAAACATATTTATGGATCAATTTTGTTCTAATGAATATTTAGTGTAATGTGAGAAAAAAACTACAATCTAAGACTCAACATGTAGGACAAGATTACCTCGGCAGGTTTCCCAACTTGAGAACTTCATTCCAGTCCTGAATGTTGCTGGTCATGAGATCAAGAATCTTTAAGCCAGCGAGTACGCTGGAGGAATCAGCCAGGTAGACAAGATTGTTGAAGGAACAGTGAAGCTCTTCCAGGGCAGGAAACATGCAACAGATGGTCAACACTTCCTTCCAGTTGAGATTCATTTGATTCATGGTGACGTTCTGCACTTTGGCAAAGCTTGAAGATAACGAGGTCGGGTCCTTCGGAATGAGAAGTCGATTGTCACTGAAAGATGAAAACATTAAAAAGATTGTAATGCTTAAAAAATTTTTTAAAAAAAGGGAAAAAAAATTTCAGAATTTTTTTTAAAAAAAAAACTTTTCCTCCTTTTTTGGGCAAAAAAACACTCACAATTTTAAATAAAGATTTTTTTTTAAAAAAAAATTTAAAAATTTTTTAAGGGGCCATTCCCTAAAAAAATTTATAGAAAAATTTTTGGGGAAAAAAGGGGTAAAATATTTCCCAAAAAACAAAAAGGAAAAATTTTAAACTTTCAAAAAAAAAAAAGGGAAGAAAGCAAAAAACAGTTTTAAAATTTTTCTTTTTTTAAAATTTAGTTTTTAAAAAAAAAATTTTTTCGGGAAACCCCTTTTTTTTCCCTTTTAAATCATTACCATTCTTTTTTGGGGAGGCAAAAAAACCCCAATTGGGGAAAACCCCACAAAAAGGGTTTTACCTTTTAAATTCTTTTTAAAATTTTATTTGAAAGAAAAAAAAAACTTTCCCCAATGGGGGCCAAAAAAAAAAATTTTGCAAAATTTCCCATTCTAATTGGAAAAATTACAACAAGGGGAATTTTAGCAAACCCATTTAATTCTAAAATTAAAAAAAAAATAGAATTTGGGGGTTTATTTTTTAAAAAAAAAATTTAAAAATTAAAGGGAATTTTTAGGGAATTAATTTGGAAAATTTAAAAATTAAGATAGGAGTTTACGGGAATTTAAAACCTTCAAAAACCTCCAAATTAGTGGGAATTTTACGGACAAATTTTCCAAATCGGGAAAAAAATTTAATTTAGATTGGGGGAAATTTTTTTTCCAAAAAAAAAAAATTTTAAAAACCCCCCCCTTTTAATGAAAAAAAAAAATTTTAAATTTTCGGGAAACCCTTTTTGCAAAAACACCCAAAATAAAAAAATTTTTTTTTTTTAAAACCTTTTTTAACCGGGGGGTTTTAATTGGGGGGAAAATTTTCCCCTTTTTTGGTTAAGGGCAAAAAAATTTTTTTTTTTGGGTTTTAGTTGCCCAATTTCCCGAAATGGGGTTACAAAAAAAAAAGGAAAAAAAGACAAACCCCTTTTTAAAAAAAAAAAACCAAAAAAACATTTAAGTTTTTTTAAAACCCAAAAAAAAAAAAAAAAAAAACCCCAGAACAATTACCCCAAACCACTTTTGTTAAGAAACCCTTTTTCAGAAGGGTCCCCGCCCACCCAATTTTTAAACCCAATTTTTACTTTCCCATAAAAAAGGGGCCCTTTTAAACCCCCTTTATCCGGGTTTCCCCGGGGTTACCTGAAAATTTGAGGAGGGGTTAAATGCCCGGTAATTCCAAAAAAGGGGGGGGCCCCTTTCCCCCGATTTAAAAAAGGGGGGTTTTTGGTTTGAAATTTAAAAACCCCCCCCGCCCCCAAAACCCCTTTTCCCCGCCAAATTTAAAAAAAAAAAGGGATAAAAAAAAAGGGGGGGGGTTTTAAAAACCCAAAACCCCGCCAGTCCTTGGGAATTTCCCAAATTTTGGAAATTTTAAAAATTTTTTTTAAAAAAAAAAAAAAAGGGAAAAAAAAAAAAAAAAAAATTTTTTTTGTTTTTTTTTCTTTTTAAAAAATTTCTAAATTCTTTTTTCAATTTTCCCTTGTTAATTTCTGAATAAAACAAAAAAAAAATTGTTTTTTTCCAAAGTTTTTTTTAAATAAAAAAACCCCCCAACCCCCTGTGTTTTTTCCCAAAAAAACAGGAAAAATCCCTTGTCCCTTTTAAAAAATAAAAAGGCAACCCAGGAAAAAACTTTTAAAAAAAACCCCGGAAAATTTTTAAAATTTTTTCCCCCAAAAACGGCCCCCCCAGGGGCCCTTTTCCAACCACCACCCCCCCGAACCCCCTTCTGCCATAAAACGGGAAAAACCCTCCCCTTTTGATTTCCGACCAACCTCTCCCCCCAAGGGGGTTAAATTTGGGCCCAAAAGCCTCCGTTCAAACCCGGTCTCTAATTTTTAAAATTTTTCTTAAGTTCCCCCCGGGAAAACCCTTTTTTTTTTTTTTCCCCCAAGGGAAAAGGGGGGTTTGCCAAAAATAAAAGTTCACTAATTGAATTTGGGGTAATTAAAAGAAAAAATTTCCACCTTTTAAGGGGAAATGAAAAAAAGATTAATACCTTTGGAAATTTGTTTATGTTCAGAATTTTTTAAAGGGGTAAAAAAGTTTTTCCATCATTCTCGGGGGAAAAAATGTATTTTCCTGCAAATTATTAAGGTTTTTCCTTTATTGTTTTTTTTTCTTAAACAATAGGGGGAAGGTTCCTTCCTTCCAAAAATTGAAAAACCAAAAAGGCCAAAAATCATCCCGGGTAAAACCCTGAAAAAAAAAATTTAAGAAAAATAGAAAAAATTTCCCTTTAATTAGGTCAGAACACACTAAAAATGCTGGTAAAGGGAAAAAAATTTTAATGACTCCCAGGTAGCACAGTTACAAAGAAAGGGCAGAACAAAACCCAAAATGATTTACCCTGCACTGGCCACACCCTCCCCGGGACAAGAGCTTTAAAAGGAAAAAAAATTTTTTCCCTCACTAAGGTGAAATTCCAAAAAACCAATGAGCCCTACCAAGAAAAATTTATTAACCCCCCGGGGGGCAAATCCCCAAAAAAAAGGACATAAAAAAAAAAAAGAAATTTTTACCACCCCCCGGGTAGCAAAAAGCTCACCAAAAAAAATTAAAAAATTCCATTAACGTTTTCCCGGGCCCTTTGCCAAAAATTTGGAAAAAAAGGCCAAAAATTACCCCAAAACCCCCCCCCAGGCCCCCCAAACTGAAAAGGGAGTGAACCAAAAAAAAAAATTTTTAACCACTCCCCCACCACAAAAAAGTGAAAAAAATGAGACAGAACGGCCAAAATGAGCTCACAATTTAAGTTAGAAAAAAAACACATAAACCCCAAAAAAAAAAATGAGTTTTTTGACCCCCCAAAAAAAAAACCTAAAAACAAAAAAATGAAAGAGACAAAACTCTTCCCTGACTCCCAGGTAAAAAGCGACCAATAAAAAAAAAAAAAAAGGTTTAAAGTCCCAGGACAAAAACCTCAAAACGAATAGGACATAAAAGCCAAAATATTCATTTCAACTGCCTATTTTCGCCACAGTGCACAAACCCTTTTTCATGAACAGGAAAAAAAAGGGGAACAATCACCCCCCGGGGTAACCCAATCAAAAGAAAGAGACAAACCCAACCAAAGATCTAAAAGCCCCCCCCATGGGGGCCCCCAAGGACAAACGACTGAGAATAAACAGACCAAAAATTTTCAACCCAAAATGGGAGAAAAAACTGCAAAAATACATAAAAAACAAACCAAAAATCTATTCCTCCCCCCCAGGGGAAAACCACCAAAAAAAGAGCATGAACAAGACCAAAAAACAATGCTCCCAGGTCAAAAACCGGTCCAAAAACAAATGAAAAAACAGAGCCAAAAATTTTTATTAACGCACCCCACCACCAACGTGAAAAAAATAATGGAAAAAACGGCCAAAATTTTTTAAACTCATCCCCATGAAAAGGAAAAAAACCAAAAAACCCCCAAAAAAAATCCCAAAACCCCCCGGGCCAGCCAGTGCACAAACACCTAGAACAAAAGGGGAAAAATGACTCTTTTCCCCCCCCCCCCAAAGGGAAAACCAAAATCAAAAAATTTTTAAACTAAAAAAAAAAATGATTCCATTAACTCATCCCCGGGGTAGAACCCTGAAAATTTGACATAAGCAAACAAACCCAAAAATGACTCATTCAATGATTTTCCCCAAAAAAACACCACAAACACGGAGAATAACGGCCCAAAAGGTCCAAACGACTCCCCGGTCCCCCTGAAAAACAAAAAGGGTAACGAGAAAAAATGGGTTTTAACGCACTCCCCGGTAGAAAATTTTCCCAAAGACAAAGCATAACGGAAAAATTTTCATTCAACGCACTCCCGGTAGCAAACCTGCACAAACACTAAACATGGGCCAAAATACTTTCAAGCACCCCCGGGTCACCCGTCACCGCTGGCATAAAAAAAAATTTTTCATTAACTGACCCCCAGGCAAAACCCGTAAAAAAGACAAGGAATGACGGCCAAAATAGTTCACAATGATGGGTGAAAGGAAAACAATGGAACTGAACAGAGAAAAAGGGTTTTTAAGACTACCCCAAAAAGGAAAACGCATGGCATGACAAAAAAAAACCTTTAATGCCCCCCCAAAAAAAGCCAAAAGCATGGCGGAAAGGAAAAATGGTTCTTAACTGACCCCCATACAAACGGGGAAAAACGCATGGCTGAACAAGACAAAAACTATTAACTCATCCCCGGCACCCAGCGCAAAACGAAAAAAGGGAAAACAAACAAACCAAATGTCCCCCCCCCCCCCCGTCCAAAACCCCCAAAAAAAAGAAAAAAAGGAAAATTTTTTCCCCCCCCCCCCAAAACAAAAAAAAAAAAAAAAAAAAAATTTTCCACCCCGCCCCCCCAGCCACAGGAAAAGACATAAAAAAAAAAAAATATCTCATTCAATGCACTCCCCAGGTCAGCAACCCCACAAACGACACATTAACATCGCTAAGTAGCTTTTTTATATTTTTAATGCAGCTGTATCAGTTCTGTGTATTGTCCGTGTGCCGGGAAAGCTCTAGCAATAATGACCATTTTGCCACTGGGCTCAACTAGAAACAACTAGTGTTCTAGTACAGCCCACCAAATTTTGCTTTTTTTCGTTAGCTTACCACATAAAAACAGCTTTTGACAGCTTCCATAGTTTGTTATATGATTCCATCTCCAAAACCAAAAAAAAAAAAAACCCTAGAATCATAGGGATCATGATGTATGAGCATAACACAAATAAAATGTCTGTAAACAACTTCATGCACAAATTTGCATCTTGTACTAGATATTACATACAAGTATTAAGATGGTTTACTCAGAAAACATAGGTCAAGCAAGTTTCAAACAACATCTTTATTTCTACCTATATTTTTTCTTCTTCCTAGGGTGCAGAGGCAACTTATAAAATTGCTTAGTCTTTCCTCTTATAATTGTAATAATCTGTTGTTGTTTTTTTAATATAAAAAAAATTATTACCTTATAAAAGAGGGGGTTGACTTAGAGGCGATGACTCCAAAACCCAGTTTTTTTCAACTGGATTTAAAAAATGGAAAAATTCTGCCTCCTGGGAAACCGCAGTAGAGTAGTATCTAGACCAGTGTTTTCCCAACCTTTTTGTGCTATGCCCCACCTAAGCCTTTCTAAAATTCTTATCCCCCCCCCCCCCCCCCCCCCCCCCCCCCAAAATTGCATCATTTTAATATTCAAAAAATTTAAATGTTCACTAAAGAAAAAATTTTTTTTAGAAGGGTCAGGTTCCCCCCCCCCCCCCCCCCCCCCCCCCCCCCCCCCCCCCCCCCCCCCCCGCGTCCCTGTGTGCCGGGTGAATTTTTAATTTTGTTTTTTCGGTTACCCCAGACAACTGGTTCCCCCCCCTCCCCCTTTTTTGTGTGGGTCCTTAGTCTCACTGTGACTATTTCCCACGGTGGTCTACCCGGCCCCCATCTAAGGGAAGATATGTGATGGGTTTTTATTTGATCATCCCGGCCCCCGACCAGACCAGGCGCACTACTGGGGGGAGAGCAGCAAATGTACCCCATCCTAGCCCAAAGGGCCGATAGGTTTTAGGAAAAATCAGTAAAAAAATTATTGAGCAAACACAGTAAATAAATTTTCCAAAATATATAATATATCATCACATATTATGGGAAAAGGGGGGCTATTTTATTATGATAAAAGTGGGATCTTGTGTTTTGCTGCCTGCCCCAAAAGGAAGCCCTCCCAAAATTTTTTTCTAGGGCTTCCCCTTGTTTTCCCCCGATCTTCCATTTCCCCCTTCCCCCCTTTCCATAAATGCCCTTGGCTGCACGTTAACCTTTATCAGACGCTTTATTTTTTTGAAGGCCTTGGTTTTTGGTGTCCATTTTTCGATTTTCCTCCCAAAACCCCAAAGTCGATGTTTTTTAGCCTGGCGCTCATTGCCAAGCTTTACTCCAAAAAAGTACAGGAGAGATCCAAAACCTTTTCTGTTTCAATTGCCTTTTTATTTCAGAGTTTTTCCTTCAAAATTTTGGGCCCGTCCTTTTCTAAATTTTCAAGGCATTCCCCTTTATTTTTTCCAAAATTTACCTACACTTGTTGAAGAATATTCCATTTTCTTTTTAAACAGTTAGCTTTCCATAACCCTAAATTTTGTCTTTTTAAATTTTTTTTAACCCGGTTCCCGTTGGGAAAAGAAAAATTTTTCAGATCCGTTCTTGTTATAAACGATCTTGAAAATGTTATTTCTCTTCCCCCCCCTTTTTTTAACTGAAAAAATTTTTTTTTTGGGGGGAAAACGTTGAGACATTACAATCCCTGTCTTTTCCCCTCTCTTAAGGCTGATATTTTACTTCATTATCAACCTTATCGCTTGTTGTTTCCCAATATATGTTTTTTTTTAAGTCTAAGGTTTTAAATTTTTAGATCTTCAACATCCCTTTTAAATTTACGGCCACTTTATCAAAAACCGGAGCAAAAAGCAAAAACTTTGACCAAGAACGCATTACGGCCAGAAACACAGCAACACCCTTGCCACACAAACCCACATTTTTTTTTTTCCACAGGGACCCCAACTCTTTGCAGAAAACAGCAAAATTTCTTCTGGGACCAAACAATTGTTCAGGACACACCAACCCATTTTTTTTGGGACAAAAATACAGAAACATAACTCAAGGAACCAGACATATATTTTAAACAGAGGAACACACCATATTCTTCAAAGAAACATTTTTTGTTTTACCCGGACCGGGGTCTTGCCAGACAAATTTAAAACATTCTGAAAACCCCGCCAAAATTCTGGCCCCAGAGAACAAAACTCTCTGACCAAAACACGAACACCATACATGAAAACGATCTTTTTCTAACGACTCTTCCATCTTTTTCTTTGGCATCGAGTGTGTTCTTTGAAGAAAAAAAATTTAAATTAAAAATGAAACAAGTCAAAAAAATTTTTAAAAAGAGCTAAATTTTTTTTTAGTTTTTTAAATTTAAGGGGAAACCTTTCTTGATCTTTAAAAATTTTATGTCAGGTTCCATTTAGTTTTAAATTATTCCCAATCTCCCGTTTTGTTAATCCAACCGATTTTTCCATTTTTTAATTTTTAAAATAAATCCCCCCTGGGGGGGGGCCCCAGTTGGGAAACATATCTAACGCTATTACGCCTTATTTATTTTAATCCCCCCGGGGGTTCCCGGTAACAAAAAAGCAGAATATGGTCCCTAAGGCGCGAAGAGTCACTGAAAAAGGAAAGAATACTCCGGAAAAAAAAAACTGGTAACCAGAAGAAGAAGAAGAATCCCCAACCCTGCACATTTCTCAACCTTTTTTCCCTTCCCTCCTTCACCTATTTTAGAACCCATTCCCCCCTTCCTATAAAAATTTGGGTTCCCCCTTAGTATTTTCAGAACGTATTCCCCCCCTTTCATATTTCCTATCTAAAAATCCCCTCCCCCTACACAGTATACGTAAAAGTGGGAAAGGCAAATGTAATAGCACTACTAAAAACAAAATCTAGCATCCACATAAAACATGTTTGTGGGTCACTTACTTTATAAAATGAATTTTAGAAGGACGAGACATACATAACTGTAAAGTAGAAGGGAAAAAAACATGTCAAGTAATCGGTTTTTTGTATTAACACGCTTGAAAGGTTCTTCATCCCCCCCCCCCCCCCCCCCCCCCCCCCCCCCCCCCCCCCCCCCCCCCCCCAAACCATGAAAACAGAAATTCCCCCCTGGGGGGGGGGGGGGGAAATTTCCCCACCTTGAGAACCACTGCCAAGCAGATGACTTGTCTACTTTGTCTTTCCTTTTCACCCTAAGTTGTGAGGTATTTTACTTTTATTTTATTCTAAAAAACACAATCAGTGTGTTAGGTTCAAGTATGATATGCAGCAATGTCCATTTAGTTTTAAGGAAAAAAGGATCCTTGACATACAGAACTCTAAATAGTATACTGTCGTACGATGAAATGCCCAGAGAAACACAGCAACACCATACTACTGAAACACCAGAGACAAAAAGCAACACCATATACGAAACACCAGAGAAAACACACAACACCATACTACTGAAACACCCAGAGACAAACACAGCAACACCATACTACGAAACACCCAGAGAAAAAAAACAAACCATACAGTGAAACACCCAGAGACAAAACAGAACACCATACTAGGAAACACAGAGCAAACACAGAACACCATACACTGAAACACCCAGAGACAAATACAGAACACCCTACTACGAAACACCCGAGACAAACACAGCAACGCCATATACTGAAACACCCAGAGACAAACACAGCAACACCATACTACTAAACACCCAGAGACAAACAAGCAACACCATACTAGTGAAATACCCAGAGCAAACACAGAACACCTACACTAAACACCCCGAGACAAATACAGCAAACCATATACTGAAAACCCAGAGAAAACACACAACACCATATACTGAAAAAGAGGCAAACACAGCAACACCATACTTGAAACACCCAGGACAAAACAGCAACACCATACTTGAAACCCCAGAGACAAACACAGCAAACCATCACGAACCCAAAAGCAACATTATCCTTCAAACTGAGGACTGAATTTTGGCTGAAATCCATTCAATTCATTCTTGGAATACAGAAGTGTTCCGTGTGGAAGAAAACCAGAGAAAAAATGTCTATCTCCATCCCTGACAAAGCAGGGTGCTATGGCCCTTCCCTTACAAACAGGGACAGTGGTTCTCAAAATTTTTTGGCCCATGCTCCCCCCTCCCTTTCATATAGTTAGAATGCCATTCCTCCCCTTTTCGTATTCCCTCCCTAAAATCCCCCCCCCCCCCCCATGCCCCCACTAGCATAATAAAAAGGAAGTAACTTTAATACACATACTAGAACAAGTTTAGATGCTAATAAAACTGATTTGTGGGGTCTACTTACATTAAAGATGAATATCAGATGGCGAGGAGAAGAACCATAAAATGGAGGGAAAAACAATATCAAAAATCGGGCTTGTATTAACGCGATCTTTAAAAAAAACATATTTCCCCCCCCCCCCCCCCCCCCACCCTAAAATTCCCCCCTAGGGGGGAATTCCCCCCACGGTTGAAACCATGAGCAGGATAGGCTTTTACAAAGGCAGCTCGGAAAGGGAGTCACTGCCGGGGGAAGGAATACTAAAAGGGAAAACAACAAATAACTGGGTTATCTAGATAGAGCTTTAGATTTGAGAAAGAACAACATTGGTTTTCGAGTTTTCATTTTCTCTTATTGCTTTCATTTTTTCATATTTTTATTTTCTACCAACCTTATGTCTTTTGAGTCACCAGAGGTCTTCTCCATGACTATATGTTGTGTTTTGTGTAAGATGGGGAAAGTTAAAAGTAAATCACAAATGGCTGTAGAAAAATAAATAAATATGAAACAAATTGAAACCAGTTTATTTTTTAAAACAGCCTTTACCCAAATAATTTCCACCCCATTGATGCCTTACCCATCGTTTATCGTCCCCCCAAACCGGAGCGAATGCATGCTTTTTTTTTTTTTTTTCTAAACACGTTTTCACGTAATTTAACTTGGCCCCATTGCAAATGCCCGCCCAAGGGGGGTTTTGTGGCCAAAAAGGGGAAATTGCTAGGGCTAAGTCGGGGCGAAGGGGAGAGAACTTCCCACCTTAGTTGGTTAATTTTCTCCTGAGTTAATCGAGCCATATGTGGTCTGCATTGTCATGAAGAAGCAACACTCCTCTAGTCAGCAGTCCTGGACGTTTTCTTCGAATTGCATCATGAAGCATCGATAGAAAACCCACTGCAGATGCTACAGAGTCTATCTTACTCACCTGTCACCTCTAATCATCTCCTTCACCCGCTGCCGGATGCTTCTGTTGCAATCTCAACAGAACGACCAGATAGGATTTCATCAACAACTTTAGAGTGTCCTAGAGCTTTTTCTACCTAGCTATGCACCGCTTTACGGGACAAACATTTGTCAGCATAAAAAGGAAGCACTTCCTTATGAAAGTTCTTTGCAGGCAGTCCTTTTGCCCACAAAAAACGCACAACAGCATGTTGCCTTTGGTTGTACACTCTGTAAGTACAGTCGCCATTTTGTTTATGCGCTGTGCTTGCGCATGAGACACCTAGTGCCACCTGACGAAAAAAAAACCTGTTTAAGAAAACACCAACTACATTTACCTGCCATCCCACAGAACTTGTGACTTAATTATTGACTCGCCCTCATATTTGTTTGCTGATGAAGGCTAGTTGCCGCACTTCCTGTATGTGTCTTAATCCTGTTCTGCATTATTTTTCTTATTTTACATTATTTATCTCAACAACAAAAAAAGGGAAAGAAGAGGTTCCAAACTCATGCGGTTTTGTTTTTTTATCCTTGAGTACACAATCAGTGCTAACCTGGTTTGAAAGTATCGAACTCCTTCATGGCAGCCATCATGTTTGCCTCGGCTAGGGTCATCCCCTTCCACACCCCAAACCCTAAACCTGAGAAAGAAACAAATTTTAACACAAAATTTTTAAACACACTGACAGGCATAGTCCAGCAGTTCTCTTAAAGTGAGATCCTAGGCAATTAAAACAAATGGCAATCAAGGCAGAGCCATGAACTCATCTCTGGACCGACTCATGACTGCATAGGCATCTTACATTTCAATTCATTCCATGTTTTCAAATATGTATTATACATGCTGTGTTATGTTTTTATGATTGACCTCCCCCCACATTGGGGATTTCCATACATGCTTAGTCCCCCGATGCAGTAGCCATCTCAGTGTATCTCTACTCACTGTTCCCCTAGGGTTTGGGTTTTAATATCTTCTCTTTTGCCCCCGAAAATGGCATAAATGTGCTATCGCTATCGCCCGCTGAGACTGTACTGCATTGATGATTTGGGTTTTCTCTACTCACTGTTCCCCTGACAAGTTGGTTGTAATACCTTCTCTTTTGCCCCCGAAAATGGCATAAATGTGATATCACTATCAGCCAGTTGAAACTGTACTGCATTGATGATATTGGTTATCTCTACTCACTGTTCCCATAACGGGTTGGTTGTAATACCTTCTCTTTTGCCCCCAAAAATGGCATAAATGTGATATCGCTATCTGCCAGTTGAGACTGTACTGCATTGATGATATTGGTATTGCCCATGCTTCTTCCTGTTTCTCTAAAACAAAAAACCTGCCTTAAGGAGGATTTGAACACAAACCACCATGCTAGCAACTGCAGCTAAGTAGGTATCCAAATGTTATTTTACTTTGCTAGGTCTAAATAATGATACTTAATTTGCATGATTCTCAGCTGATGAAGCCTCTTGAACATGGCCAGAACACACACCAGACAACCCTTAATTTTCCGACTGGTTATTAAGAAATAAAGTGAACAAACCTTTGGTTGGTGGTACCTGGCCAATGAAGCGTACAAAGGCCCTTTTGGTTGTCACACACTACCCTGTCTCCCACCTCCGCTTAGAGCCGTCTAAACGAACAACACCTGCAATACACACTGACAGGGTTATTTAAACTACACAAGTGTAAAAGTTCTAACTCATTCACTCACAGTCTTTCCTCTTCAACACTGCGGTGTAGAAGTGTTTTATCATCTTCTAGTCTTTCCTCATCTACCTGTGATTTAAAGGTAACATATGGTTAGACATTTTTTTTTCTTCTACCCTAAAAAAATTTAAAAAAACTGGAAACTGGAAAGTGCTGACTTTTTAAGAACATGATCGCAAATGACAGAATGAACATTATGACTAGACAGCTTCATCATAAAAAAAAAAAACCACACATATTATATCATTAGATTAAAAAGCTACAAAACTGTTAGATGTTAAGAAAATGTAATGTAGTTTTTTTTTTTTTTTTGGGATTCATGTGTTTTTTTTTTTTTTTGCTGCTGAAGACTTTCTAGCTGCTACATCCATTCTTTTATTAGTGTTCTTGTAATGCTGACCCTTTCCCCTTTCCATTGTTGTTGATAGTTTCATTTTATTTTTACTGCAATTCAACTCTTTCATTTTTCGTCTATCCTGTCTATGGGGAGAGATCATCTTCCACTATGATCCTGGGGGATAGAGGTACCTTATGATTTTGTTCAGTCTTTTCCCCTTTACCATATGTAGAATGTTTTAGAGTCTTGTTTACCTTGGCATACTTATAAATACTTTCTTACTGTTCTGAACCCTTTTGGTTTAAAGGTGAAAAATTAATTTCCAAAAAAAACAAAGGGAAAATGAAAAAAACCCTTTTTTGAAAAAATTTTGGCCCCAACCATGTCTCATTTCTTCTTCTTAAGTTTTTGAAAAAAAGGGGTTCTTGTTTTCAAAACATTTAAAATGCTGAGATATTTTACTAAAACCCTTAAATTTAACAACAATCTTACCTGACATTGAGACCCTTTCAAGTGAGGCATCTAAACGGTGAGCCCCAACACCGTTCCCAAGAAAAACAGCAAACGAGGGACAACGCCCAGGCCCTGTCCCCATTTGGACCGGGGAAACCCCTTTTTTCCACCCCCCAGGCCCCCACAGCATGGGCCCTAATGTCAAAAGGGATATTTTCTTCAGCTTTTAAAACGGGCAAAAAAAAAAAATTGAAACCAAAAATTTGTTTTTTCAGGGCGAAAGCTCAAAATTCATTGAGGCCCATTTTAAATTTTAAAAACCGGGGAAAAAAGTTTTGGTGCAAAAATTGTTTTGTAGAAAATTATCCTTCAGGGGAACATAAAAAAGAAAAAAAGAAAAACCCTTCAGAAAAAAAATGCTTTAGAAAACCCATCAAAAATTTAGCGGGTTTATGTTTTCTTTTTTTCATTCTTTCATTTTTTAACACTGACTGAAAAAATTTTCACAATGAAAATCAACAGTTTTTTTTCCCTTTTTTGGGAAAGGCTCCACTTTTTTTCCAAATTTAATTTTGAATCCCGGTTCCATCTCACTCGGAAAGTATTCCCTCCTCAGCGGGGCGCCCGGGGGGAAAAATCCTGGGGGCCCCATGTGTGCAGTTAAATCATTTTCCCACAAGAACAGGATTGTGAGTCACGGGCTTTATCAAACTTCAACAAAAAACTTTTTGGAAAAGCAAAGAAAAAGGGAAAAACAGACAAATTGCCCCTCTCTTTGGAGACCTAAACAATAGATAAAAGGGGAAAGTTTTAGCGGAAAAACTCCATTCTCATATCATGGAAAAAATCTACAACATAAGATGGGGGAATTTTTAGGGGGAAAACTCCTATTCTTTTATAGGGAAAACCCTCACAACCATATAGATGAAAATGTTTAGGGGGGGAAATTCTATTTTAAATCATCAGGGAAACCTCCAAAACATTGATGAGGAATTTTTTAAAGCGGGAACTTTTCTCATCATCATGGAAACATTTTCAAAAAATATAAAATGAGGAATTTTTAGGGGGGAATCCCTTTTTCCCCATCACCCATGGAAACATCTAAAACCCTATAGATGAGGAATTTTTTTAGGGGGAAAACTCCTTTTTCTCATAAATCAGGGAAACACAAACAACAAAAAAATGGGGAAATTTTTAGGGGAACCTCCTTTTTCTCATCATCAGGGAAAACCTCTACAACATATAAGGGGAAATTTTTAAAGGGGGAAACTCCATTTTCATCATCATGGAAACATTTTAAAAACATATAGATGGGGAATTTTTTAGCGGGAACCCCTTTCCCTCATAAAGGAAAAAACCACTCCCAACATTTAGATGGGGAAAATTTTTTTAAGCAGGAACTACTATTTTTAAAATCTGGAGATATTTTTTGAATTCAAAGTATGCCCGCAGCTTTCAATATTTTATTGTCTATATGCCCACTTATTAATTTTGCCCGGGCCCCCTTAAGGTGCTAATAAATATCTATTTTTTTTTTTTCATGTCCCTTTGGTCCTTAATTTTCATACGCAAGGGTTCCCAATCTTGGTTTTTTATTTTTTACAAAAAAAGGGAAAATTTTTGAGGGACCAAAACCGGGATACCTTGGTTTGGAATCGGGCCCTAGGGGGAAAAAAAAAACCTTAAAAAAATGCACACTGAATTTTGTACACACAAACCTCTGAGGTTTTTATAAAAAGGGGGCAAACGCTTTTTTCAACAAAAAAGGGGGAAAAGGGAAAAAGAAAAACCTCCCTTTCTCCAACTTCAAAAATAAAAACCACCTTTAAACTAAACCACTTCTTAAGTTTTCTTTCTAGAAAACTCATGAACAAAAATTGTGGTCCCCCTGTCCACACCCCAATTCCCCAAACCCCACTTTTTAAAGGGTTACTTTTAGCAATTTTTTAAACAGAATGTGCTTCCGTTTCAAACCAGCATATTTAGGAATAGAGGGGGCCAGGGTCTGTATCCCCATAAACCTTGGCAGCACTTATGACGGATGTTTATCACTACCATGTCGGTTGCCCGGGTAACCCATGCGATGGGGCCCTAATTGAGCTGAGAAGCCTAGTAGTTATTTATTTAAATCGCGGGTTTCCAACTTCACGAAAAGGCCCCGCCCCCCTTTTGCTCCACCCCCTGTCAATGAATACCCACAAAAAGCTCCCCACGGCCCTTTTTTAAAAAGTGGAAAAAAGACGGGGATTCTCGAAAAAAACAAAAAAAAGCCCGCCCCAAAAACACTTTGCATTTGCCGCCGCCAAATGTTTTAAAAACCTTTAGAGCCATTTTGGACCCACCAAACACAAATCCTAAGAAAAAAGGGGGTTTTATAAAACCCGGGGACCTCAGGGGCGGGCGGTGTTTTTGCCCACATTGCAAACTTTTAAATTTTTAATTTTTTTTAAAAAAAAAAAAAATTTTTGGGGTTTTTTTTTAAAAAAACTTCTTTAAAAATCAACAGGGACTGACAATAATCTTCGAATAAAATCAATAGAAACCCTCCTGTAGTAAAATTTCTGAACTAAGTCAAAAAACAAAAAAAAACCCAAATTAAATTCCCGTAAAAATGATTTTTTTGGAATTTAAATAAAAAATTTACACAAAACCCCAAACTAACCCCCTGTAGAATAATTTTCCCGACACAAGTAAAAAAAACAGGAAACAAAACCTCTGTAAAAAACTTTCAAACAAAGTCAAAAAACAGGCAAAACCTTGTGGGAAAAAAAACTTTCTGAAAAAAAGCCAAAAAACAGGAAAAAAACCTCTTTTAGAACAATTTTTAAACACAAATCACAAACGGGGGCACAAACCCCCATGGGAAAAACTTTCTGAACTTAAAAAACCCCGGCCCCTAACCTCCGTAGAAAATTTTCGGGACACGCCCACAAACGGGGCACAAAACCCTTTTGAACATATTGACTTTCCTGCACCAACCTCTAAACCCCACAATGGGGTTCAGATACTGGTCAAGCACAAACAGCTCATCCTTGTTCACTCCGGCCTCTGCATCATTCTTCAGTCCATATCTTTCATTGACAGCTCTGACGGCCGTGATGCCGCCATCAACTTTTGTTGGTCGAACAAAAGACCCAGACCTGGGATGGACTGGGGTTGCATCATAAAATAAAAGATATCATCTAATTGAATATTGGAAGTGAATGTAAAAGAAACAAATATTGCCACCTGTGAGCTCATGAGGAGAAATGTATGAAAAGACTTTAATACCTTTAAGAAGGAAGATATCTGTTTCATGTTCATGAATCTTTTATCAAAGGATGACAGTACAACATAAGATTGCTTAACCATACATCTCTACATGGGCCACAAATGCATCACTTTGTTGCCTGGCCAGTGGTGATTAAGTGTTGTTGTTCTTGAACCTGTTATTTGTTCATTTAATCATTACCAATACAGGGACAGGCATTGCCAGTTGGCCTTGCCACATAGAGATATGAACAGAGGACCAAATGAGTCTCATTCAAACTGCACTCCCCAGGTCAGCAACACAGCTGCACAAAACGACATAGAGACATGAATAGAGACCAAAATGAGTCTCATTCAACTGCACTCCCCAGGTCAGCAACACAGCTGCACAAACGACATAGGAGACATGAACAGAGACCAAAATGAGTCTCATTCAACTGCACTCCCCAGGTCAGCAACACAGCTGCACAAACTGACATAGAGACATGAACAGAGACCAAAATGAGTCTCATTCAACTGCACTCCCCAGGTCAGCAACACAGCTGCACAAACGACATAGAGACATGAACAGAGACCAAAATGAGTCTCATTCAACTGCACTCCCCAGGTCAGCAACGCAGCTGCACAAACGACATAGAGACATGACCAGAGACCAAAATGAGTCTCATTCAACTGCACTCCCCAGGTCAGCAACACAGCTGCACAAACGACATAGAGACATGAACAGAGACAGAAATGAGTCTCATTCAACTGCACTCCCCAGGTCAGCAACACAGCTGCACAAACGACATAGAGACATGAACAGATACAGAAATGAGTCTCATTCAACTGCACTCCCAGGTCAGCAACACAGTTGCACAAACGACATAGAGACATGAACAGAGACCAAAATGAGTCTCATTCAACTGCACTCCCCAGGTCAGCAACACAGCTGCACAAACGACAGAGAGACATGAACAGAGACCAAAATGAGTCTCATTCAACTGCACTCCCCAGGTCAGCAACACAGCTGCACAACAGACATAGAGACATGAAAAAGAGACCAAAATGAGTCTCATCAACTGCACTCCCCAGTTCAGCAAAACAGCGGACAAACGACATAAGACATGAAACGAGAAAAAATGAGTCTCATTCAGCACTCCCCCCGGTCAGAACACAGCTGCACAAACAACATAAGAATGAACAGAGACCCAAAAGAGTCTCATTCAACTGCACTCCCAGGTCACAAAACAGCTGCACAAACGAATAGAGACATGAACAGAACAAAATGAGTCTCATTTAAATGCACTCCCCAGGGCAGCAACACAGCTGCACAAACGACATAGAGACCCTGAACAGAGACCAAAATGAGTCTCATTCAACTGCACTCCCCAGGTCAGCAACACAGCTGCACAAACGACCATAGAGACATGAACAGGAGACCAAAATGAGGTCTCATTCAACTGCACTCCCCAGGTCAGCAAGCCAGTTCTGCACCAAATGACCTAGAGAGACATGAACAGAGACCCAAAATGAGTCCTCATTCCACCTGCACTCCCCAGGTTCAGCAACACAGCTGCACAAACGACATAGAGGCATGAACAGAGACCAAAATGAGTCTCATTCAACTGCACTCCCCAGGTCAGCAACACAGCTGCACAAACGACATAGAGACATGAACAGAGGACCAAAATGAGTCATCATTCAACCTGCACTCCCCAGGTCAGCAACACAGCTGCACAAACGACTTAGAGACATGAACAAGACCAAAATGAGTCTCATTCAACCTGCTACTCCCCAGGTCAGCAACACAGCTGCACAAACGACATAGAGACATGAACAGAGACCAAAATGAGTCTCATTCAACTGCACTCCCCAGGTCAGCAACATAGCTGCACAAACGACATAGAGACATGAACAGAGACAGAAATGAGTCTCATTCAACTGCACTCCCCAGGTCAGCAACACAGCTGCACAAACGACATAGAGACATGAACAGAGACCAAAATGAGTCTCATTCAACTGCACTCCCCAGGTCAGCAACACAGCTGCACAAACGACATAGAGACATGAACAGAGACCAAAATGAGTCTCATTCAACTGCACTCCCCAGGTCAGCAACACAGCTAGCACAAACGACATAGAGACATGAACAGAGACCAAAATGTGTCTCATTCAACTGCACTCCCCAGGTCAGCAACACAGCTGCACAAATGACATAGAGACATGAACAGAGACTGAAATGAGTCTCATTCAACTGCACTCCCCAGGTCAGCAACACAGCTGCACAAACGACATAGAGACATGAACAGAGACCAAATGAGTCTCATTCAACTGCACTCCCCAGGTCAGCAACACAGCTGCACAAACGACATAGAGACATGAACAGAGACCTAAAATGAGTCTCATTCAACTGCACTCCCCAGGTCAGCAACACAGCTGCACAAACGACACATTAACATCAGCTAAGTAGCTTTTGTATATCTTTTAATGCAGCTGTATCAGTGTCTGTGTATTGTCCGTGTGCCGAGGAAAGCTCTAGCAATAATGACCATTTTGCCACTGGTCTCAAACTAGAAACAACTAGTGTTCTAGTACAGCCGACCAATTCTGCTTCTTTTTCGTTAGCTTACCACATAAAAACAGCTTTTGACAGCTTCACATAGTTGTTTATATGATTCCATCTCCAATCCAAAAAAAACTACACATAGAATCAGTAGGGATCATGTTGTGATGAGCATAACACAATGATATGTTTGTAAACAGACTTCATGCACAGGTTTACATCTTGTACTAGATATTAGCATATTAACGTATTAAGATGGTTTACTCAGAAAAACATATGGTGAAACAAAGTTTCAAAAAACATTTTTCATTTCTACCCTATATTTGTTCTTCTATCCTAGGGTGCAGAGGCAACTTATAATATTGCTTAGTCTTTCCTCTTATAATTGTAATAATCTGTTGTTGTTATTAATATAACAAAATTATTATCCTTATAAAAGAGGGTGGTTGACTTAGAGGCGATGACATCCAAAACCCAGTTTTTTTCAACTGGATTAATAAATGGATATATTCTGCCTCCTGGAAGCCGCAGTATAGTAGTATCTAGACCAGTGTTTCCCAACCTTTTTGTGCTATGCCCCACCTAAGCCTTTCTAAAATTCTTATCCCCCCCCCCCCCCCAACATCTGCATCATTTTTAATATTCAAAAATTGAAATGTTCACTAAAGAAACTTGAATTTTTTTTAGAAGGGCTCACGGTCTCCCCCCCCCCCCCCCCCCCCCCCCCCCCCCCCCCCCCCCTCCCGGCTCAGCGTCCCTGTGTGCCGGGTGAATTTTTAATTTTGTTTTTGGCGGTTACCCCAGACAAGCTGGTTCCCCCGCCTCCCCCTTTTTTGTGTGGATCCTTAGTCTCACTGTGAGCTATTGCCCACGGTGGTCTACCAGGCCCACATCTAAGGTGAAGATATGTGATGGGTTTTTATTTGATCATCCCGGCCCCCGACCAGACCAGGCGCACTACTGGGGGGAGAGCAGCAAATGTACCCGATCCTAGCCAAAGGACCGATAGGTTTTAGGAAGAAATCAGTAAGAAATTATTGAGCAAACACAGTAAGTAAATTTCCAAAATATATAATCCATCCATCCATCATCCATCATGTGCCATGCCGGTAAGCGTGGGCGGTCATGTTCTGCCATCTCACTCGATCAACAGAGTCGTGGATCAGTTCCGTGTTTCTGTCTCGACCATGCCACAAGGCCAAGCCATCCAGATACTTGTTTCTAGGTCTTCCCCTTGGTCTGTTCCCCTCGATCTTACCAGTTGTCACCAAGTTCTCCAAATCATTTCTTCTCATAACATGCCCAAAAAATTGTGACTGTCTACGTCTAATGTCTCTGATCAGTTTACGATCTTCATTTGTTTCTTGAAGGACTTGTTCATTGGTCTTTCTGGCTGTCCATGGTATTCTTTGCATTTTCCTCAGAAACCACATTTCTACAGCCATCAGATGTTTTTCAGCCTGGCTGCTCATTGTCCAAGCTTCACATCCATATAAAAGTACAGGTTCTATGTAGCATCTCAACACTCTTTTTCTCGTTTCAATTGACATCTTTTTATTGGTCAGTATGTTTTTCATCTTGCTAAAGGCTACTTTTGCCATGGCGATCCTTGTTCTAATCTCTTCAAGGCATCTCCCATCAAATGTTATTACTGTTCCGAGATAATTGTACCTATTCACTTGTTGAAGAATATTCCCATTTACTTGTATATTACACTGTGGTATTTCGTTCTTCCTAGTGACGACCATAATCTGTGTCTTTTTACAATTTAATTCTAACCCTTGTTGTTCACTGTGTGTAACAACCGCATCTACTAAATTTTGCAGATCCTGTTCATTGTCTGCAATCAAGACTGTATCATCTGCATATCTAATGTTATTGATGCATCGTTCCCCGAATGTTGATTCCTTCCATATTTTCAATATTTCTGAAAATATTTTCACTGTACAGGGAAAACAGATCTGGAGACATTACACATCCCTGTCTCACACCTCTCTTAATAGGCTGATATTGGCTTACTTCATTATCAACTCTTATGGCAGCTTGTTGTTTCCAATATATGTTTTTTTACAAGTCTAAGGTCTTTCCCATCAATTTGTAGATCTTCAAGCATCCTTATCATGTTGACGTGTCTCACTTTATCAAAAGCCTTTGTGTAGTCAATAAAGCAAAGGTGTAGATCTTTGTTTACTTCTATAGAACGTTCGATTACGGTTCTCAGTATATACACAGCATTTACTGTACCCTTGCCTACTACAAACCCACATTGTTCTTCTCCTATTTCAGGTTGTATTTTCCTCCTAACTCTTTGCATGATAATTCTTAGCAAATTCTTCGTGATGTGACTCATTATACTAATTGTTCGATGTTGATCACATTCCAAGGCTCCTGATTTCTTTGGGATTGCAATAAATACAGAATTACATAACTCATGAGGTATATTTCCAGTATCATATATTGTATTAAGCAGACTGGTAACTTTATCTATTCCATATTCTTCTAAAGTATTAATCATTTCTGTTGTGACGCTGTCTGGACCGGGGGTCTTGCCAGATTTCATATGATTAAGAGCATTCTGAACCTCCGTCTTCAAAATTGCTGGCCCTTCATTGTTATTTTGAACAATATATTGTTCGTCTCTGTTATCGTCATAAAGGTTTTTCACGTAATCTGACCATACATGTAAAATCTGATCTTTTTCTATTACGACTCTTCCATCTTTTGTCTTTAGGCAGCCTGCTGATGTACGTGTTCTTTGATTAGTAAAAAAAATATATAATGTAGAACTGAAATTCAAGTACAAAATAATTTTAATGAAAGATGTTTCTATATTATTTTAATTATTAGTAATTATTTAAATTTAAGGAGATCCTTGTGCTTGATGCTTGCTGCAAAGAGATTTTATGTCAGGTTCCAATTTAGTTAACTTCAGTCTCAAGTCTCCCTGTTTTGTTATATCCAACCGATTTCTTCCATTTTCGAATTGCCCCCCTTAACAATCAAATTGCCCCCCTGTGGGGCGTGGGCCCCACGTTGGGAAACACTGATCTAGACGCTCATCTGACAGCCTGGTATTTATGGGTTTGAATCCACATCACCGGGAAGGTTAACCCGGTCAACAAATGCACGCAGAAGTCGGATGTGTCGGCCTAACGGCGCAAGAACGCAGCTCTACTGTAAACAGGCACAACGCAATCACGTCCGGAAAAAAAACTCCGGATGAACGCAGAAGAAGAAGAAGAATCCACACCATAGCACAGTGGTTCTCAACCTTTTTTGGCCCATTCCCTCCTTCACCATATTTTCAGAACGCCATTCCCCCCCTTCCTATCAAAAATTTGGCCCGTTCCCCCCTTCACCGTATTTTCAGAACGTCATTCCCCCCCTTTCATATTTCCTATCTAAAAATCCCCTCACCCCTACACAGTATACGTAAAAGTGGAAGGCAAATGTAATAGCACATACTAAAACAAGTCTAGACATCCACATAAAACATGATTTGTGGGTCTACTTACTTTATAAAATGAATTTTAGAAGGACGAGACATACATAACTGTAAAGTATGAAGGGAAAAACTATGTCAAGTAATCGGTTCTTGTATTAACACGATCTTGAAATGGTGTCTTCATCCCCCCCCCCCCCCCCCCCCCCCCCCCCCCCCCCCCCCCGAAACCATGAAATCATGAAATTCCCCCCTGGGGGGGGGGGGGGGGGGAAATTCCCCACCGGTTGAGAACCACTGCCATAGCAGATGACTTGTCTACTTTGTCTTTCCTTGTCTACCTAAGTCTGCTGAGGTATTTTACTGTCTTATTTTATTCTAAAACAACATCAATCAGCTGTGTTAGTGTTCAAGTATGATATGCAGCAATGTCCATTTAGTTTGAAGGAAAATGAGATCCTTGACATACAGTAACTCTAAATAGTATATCTGTCGTACGATGAAATGCCCAGAGACAAACACAGCAACACCATACTACTGAAACACCCAGAGACAAACACAGCAACACCATACTACTGAAACACCCAGAGACAAACACAGCAACACCATACTACTGAAACACCCAGAGACAAACACAGCAACACCATACTACTGAAACACCCAGAGACAAACACAACAACACCATACTAGTGAAACACCCAGAGACAAACACAGCAACACCATACTAGTGAAACACCCAGAGACAAACACAGCAACACCATACTACTGAAACACCCAGAGACAAATACAGCAACACCATACTACTGAAACACCCAGAGACAAACACAGCAACGCCATACTACTGAAACACCCAGAGACAAACACAGCAACACCATACTACTGAAACACCCAGAGACAAACACAGCAACACCATACTAGTGAAATACCCAGAGACAAACACAGCAACACCATACTACTGAAACACCCAGAGACAAATACAGCAACACCATACTACTGAAACACCCAGAGACAAACACAGCAACACCATACTACTGAAACACCCAGAGGCAAACACAGCAACACCATACTACTGAAACACCCAGAGACAAACACAGCAACACCATACTACTGAAACACCCAGAGACAAACACAGCAACACCATACTACTGAAACCAAGAGCAGATCTATTGATGCCTTCAAACTGAGGACTGAACTTGGTTGGCTGAAATCCATTCAATTCATTCTTGGACATACAGAAGTGTGTCCATGTGTGGACAGAAAACACAGGAGAAATGTCTCATCTCCATCCATGACAGAAGCAGGGTGCTATGGCCTTCCTTCACAAAGCAGCTAGGACAGTGGTTCTCAACCTTTTTTGGCCCATGTCTCCCCCCCTCCCTTTCATCATATGTTGAGAATGCCATTCCTCCCCTTTCGTATTCCCTCCCTATAAATTCCCCCCCCCCCCCCCACCCTGCCCCTACATAGCATACATAAAAATGGAAGCTAACTTTAATAACACATACTAGAACAAGTTTAGATGTCTACATACAAACGTGATTTGTGGGTCTACTTACATTATAAGATGAATATCAGATGGCGAGGAGTACAGAACCATAAAGTATGGAGGGAAAAACAATATCAAATAATCGGTTCTTGTATTAACGCGATCTTTAAATAATCATATTCCCCCCCCCCCCCCCCCCACCCTAAAATTCCCCCCTAGGGGGGAATTCCCCACCGGTTGAGAACCACTGAGCTAGGATATGGTCTTCCTTCACAAGGCAGCTCGGAAAGGGAGTCACTGCACGGTGGTGAAGGAATACTAACAGGATATACAACAAATAGACGTGGTTATCTCAGTATAGAGCTTGAGATTCTGAGATAAGAATCAACATTGGTTTCGAGTTTTCATTTTCTCTTCATTGATTTCATTTTTTCATATTTTTATTCTTCTCATCCAACCTTATGTCTTAATGTAGTCACCAGAGGGTCTTCTCCATGACTATATGTTGTGTTTTGTGTAAGTATGAGGGAAAGTTAATAAGTAAGTCACAAATGGCTGTAGAAAAATAACTAAATATGATAACAACTTGAAACCAGTTTATTTTTTATACATACATTGTCCCTTTATTTCCCAACATAATTTCCACCAACATTGATGCACTTATCCCATCGTTTTATCAGTCCTCCCAAACCGGCAGCATAGAACTGCATGCTTTTTTTTTTTTTTTCTAAATCACGTTTTCACGTCACATTCAACTTCGGCGCCATTTGCGAAATGTCTCCCGCCAAGGTGGGTTTTCAGTGGACCAAAAAGGTGGAAATCGCTAGGGGCTAAGTCGGGGCTGTAAGGTGGATGTTCCAGAACTTCCCACCTTAGTTGGTTAATTTTCTCCTGAGTTAATCGAGCCATATGTGGTCTGGCATTGTCATGAAGAAGCAACACTCCTCTAGTCAGCAGTCCTGGACGTTTTCTTCGAATTGCATCATGAAGCATCGATAGAACCTACTGCAGATGCTACAGAGTCTATCATTACTCACCTGTCACCTCTAATCATCTCCTTCACCCGCTGCACGGATGCTTCTGTTGCAATCTCAACAGAACGACCAGATAGGATTTCATCAACAACTTTTAGAGTGTCCTTAGAGCAGTTTTTCTACCTAGCTATGCACCGCTTTACGGGACAAACATTTGTCAGCATAAACAGGAAGCACTTCCTTATGAATGTTCTTTGCAGGCAGTCCTTTTGCCCACAAAAAACGCACAACAGCATGTTGCGCTTTGGTTGTACACTCTGTAAGTACAGTCGCCATTTTGTTTATGCGCTGTGCTTGCGCATGAGACACCTAGTGCCACCTGACGAACAGGAATATAAAGTTCGATGTTGCTGTCACCTAATGACACCTGTAGAAAACACCAACTACATTTACCTGCCATCCCACAGAACTGTGTGACTTAATTATTGACTCGCCCTCATATTTGTTTGCTGATGAAGGCTAGTTGCCGCACTTCCTGTATGTGTCTTAATCCTGTTCTGCATTATTTTGTCTTATTTTACATTATTTATCTCAACAACAAAAAAGGCAAAGAAGAGGTTCCAAACTCATGCGGTTTTGTTTGTTATCCTTGAGTACACAATCAGTGCTAACCTGGTTTGAAAGTATCGAACTCCTTCATGGCAGCCATCATGTTTGCCTCGGCTAGGGTCATCCCATTCCACACCCAACCATAAACCTGAGAAAGAAACAATTTCAACACAAATTTTAATCACACTGACAGGCATAGTCCAGCAGTTCTCTTAAAGTGAGATCCTAGGCAATTAAAACAAATGGCAATCAAGGCAGAGCCATGAACTCATCTCTGGACCGACTCATGACTGTCATAGGCATCTTACATTTCAATTCATTCCATGTTTTCAAATATGTATTATACATGCTGTGTTATGTTTTTATGATTGACCTCCCCACACATTGGGTATTTCCATACATGCTTAGTCCCCTGATGCAGTAGCCATCTCAGTGTATCTCTACTCACTGTTCCCATAACGGGTTGGTTGTAATATCTTCTCTTTTGCCCCCGAAAATGGCATAAATGTGCTATCGCTATCAGCCAGCTGAGACTGTACTGCATTGATGATATTGGTTATCTCTACTCACTGTTCCCATGACAAGTTGGTTGTAATACCTTCTCTTTTGCCCCCAAAAATGGCATAAATGTGCTATCGCTATCTGCCAGTTGAGACTGTACTGCATTGATGATATTGGTTATCTCTACTCACTGTTCCCATGACAAGTTGGTTGTAATACCTTCTCTTTGCCCCCAAAAATGGCATAAATGTGCTATCGCTATCTGCCAGTTGAGACTGTACTGCATTGATGATATTGGTTATCTCTACTCACTGTTCCCATGACAAGTTGGTTGTAATATCTTCTCTTTTGCCCCCAAAAATGGCATAAATGTGCTATCGCTATCTGCCAGTTGAGACTGTACTGCATTGATGATATTGGTTATCTCTACTCACTGTTCCCATGACAAGTTGGTTGTAATACCCTCTCTTGTGCCCCCAAAAATGGCATAAATGTGCTATCGCTATCTGCCAGTTGAGACTGTACTGCATTGATGATATTGGTATTGCTCATGCTTCTTCCTGTTTCTCTAAAACAAAATACCTGCCTTAAGGAGGATTTGAACACACAACCACCATGCTAGCAACTGCAGCTAAGTAGGTATCCAAATGTTATTTTACTTTGCTAGGTCTAAATAATGATACTTAATTTGCATGATTCTCAGCTGATGAAGCCTCTTGAACATGGCCAGAACACACACCAGACAACCCATTAATTTTCCGACTGTGTTATTAAGAAATAAAGTGAACAAACCTTTGGTTGGTGGTACCTGGCCAATGAAGCGTACAAAGGCCTTGTGGTTGTCACACACTACCCTGTCTCCCACCTCCAGCTTAGAGCCGTCTAAACGAACAACACCTGCAATACACACTGACAGGGTTATTTAATCTACACAAGTGTAAATGTTCTAACTCATTCACTCACAGTCTTTCCTCTTCAACACTGCGGTGTAGAAGTGTTGTATCATCTTCTAGTCTTTCCTCATCTACCATGTGATTTAAAGGTAACATATGGTCAGACATTTTTTTCTCTTCTACCCTAAAATAATTAACAAAACTGGAAACTGGAAAGTGCTGACTTTATAAGAACATGATCGCAAATGACAGAATGAACATTATGACTAGACAGCTTCATCATAAAAAAAAAAAAAACCACACATATTATATCATTAGATTAAAACGCTACAAAACTGTTAGATGTTAAGAAAATGTAATGTAGTTTTTTTTTTTTTTGGTATTCATGTGTTTTTTTGTTTTTTTTTGCTGCTGAAGACTTTCTAGCTGCTACATCCATTCTTTTATTAGTGTTCTTGTAATGCTGACCCTTTCCACTTTCCATTGTTGTTGATAGTTTCATTATATTTTTACTGCAATTCAACTCATTTCATTTTTCGTCTATCCTGTCTATGGGTAGAGATCATCTTCCACTATGATCCTGGGGCATAGAGGTACCTTATGATTTTGTTCAGTCTTTCCACTTATACCATATGTAGAAGTGTTTTAGAGTCTTGTATTACCTTGGCATACTTATAAATACTTTCTTACTGTTCTGAACCCTGGTAAGTGAGATAATTCACACAGGAATGAACCCTAGAGTTGCACATCGGCTCTACCATGTAGAAACCTAGAATGCAGATGTACTGGGAAATATGCTGACTGAAAACACAATCCTGTACACAACATTTGGATGTTACAAGCAAAACACACTGCCTTCTGCAATAGGCTTCCTCCGTTAACTTTCTTATTACAGCTGATTTTATAATGACCCATTAAGTTGTCTTTCAACTGATACTCTGTTGCATTTCCATTTATGAGAATTTCCTTTAGAGATTGTGCCCACACTGCACAAAAGAAAGCAGAAATAAAATAAAATATTTGCTATCTTTTGGAAGAAATTTATGTGCACATTTTCATGGGGTTCTGCATGCTCTCAAGACAGCATAGCGATCACGGAACTTTAAATAGTGTCAGACTACTTTGAGATCAAAATCCCACCCAGACAGGCACCAAATCAATGCTGAGGCTGGAGTAGAGACCCCACAACACCTAGATGCTACATGGGTCTAAGAAATTAGCAGCTGAAACACTCAACTGACAATCTGCATAAAGTCAGCAAGAAGATAGCCTGGATGGCTCAGAAGAAATATTTTGACATGTCCAAGACAGATTTACCAATGAATGCAGGATAATGAACACAAATATAGCTAGTGCAAACTGCCAACATTATGAAATCCAACAGAATAAGATGATCAGGAAATGTTGATAAAATGAATGCAGACAGAGACACACAAGATACACTAAGCAAATACAAGATCATTAGAACATCCACAAGAAAGATGGAGAGATTGTGTAGATCAAGACCTAAAGGAAATAAGCATCAGACCAGAGATACATCATCAGAGAGAAATTAAACATACTGTGTGGAACAGAGACTTACAGATCCAGGAGGCTGAAGATAATCTACAACAGAAGCGACTAGTTGCATGTGCGTAATAATACACCTGTTCCTTCTGTGATGTGTTGTCTGTTATCACTTGAAGGTTTGAATACCAGTGTGTCCATAACTTTCAATGTCTCTTTTGTCTATGGTATCCACTATGGTGTCTTCTGTGAGTGCACTAATACCTGCAAATGAATTTATACTTTTTCAATGGTCTCAGAAGTTACCCAGTGACTGGAATGTTTGTCTGAGATAGCGTGATGGTAAGTGTTATGGTTAGTTATGGAATGTTAAGACTTTCGAGATCCTTGTTTTAACTCAAGTGTTCCCTGTCCTGAGCTATATGTTGTTACTCTGAAACTTGTATGCTGCATGAATAACACTTGTAAGGTGTCTAGCAATAAGAAGGCAATCAGATACAGGACATTGTTAGATACTGGACATTGCTGAATAAGCAGTTTCTTAATATTAAAAAGGGTGACTGGTCTAAAATTGAGACAGATCGTCACATAGGGATAGTGTGAGTTAGGGCCTAGTTACGAATGTGACAAAAGTAGTTTGTTTTCATGTCATACTAAAAGTGTATGAATGTCAAAACAAAAGTAACAGGTGCAGAATGCTGATCAGCTGTGTTGTTTCAGCAAGGAGTGGAAGAATTGTCAGGTCTGCTACAAAAAATGACAACAGAGAATTACTTAATTCACTGCGCCTTCATTGATTTAGCACAGGAACAGCAGGAGTTTGAGGACAATTATTAGCATTGTGTACTGCAATGTTACTACTGAACATTCATTATCTAAAGATCAGAACCTGCACCTCACAATATAGGCTGTGAGAGACAGAGCATCAATGGGCTTGCCCGGATAGCTAAATTAAAAAAATGTGGATCCTTAAAAAGTAAAGTAGAAAACCAAGAACAGTGAACACCATGTCCATCCATCATGTGCCATGCCGGTAAGCGTGGGCGGTCATGTTCTGCCATCTCACTCGATCACCAGAGTCGTGGATCAGCTCCGTGTTTCTGTCTCGACCATGCCACAAGGCCAAGCCACCCAGGTACTTGCTTCTAGGTCTTCCCCTTGGTCTGTTCCCCTCGATCTTACCAGTTGTCACCAAATTCTCCAATCCATTTCTTCTCATAACATGCCCAAAAAATTTTGACTGTCTACGTCTAATTTCTCTAATCAATTTACGATCTTCATTTGTTTCTTGAAGGACTTGTTCATTGGTCTTTCTGGCTGTCCATGGTATTCTTTGCATTTTCCTCAGAAACCACATCTCTACAGCCATCAGATGTTTTTCAGCCTGACTGCTCATTGTCCACGCTTCACATCCATATAAAAGTACAGGTTCAATGTAGCATCTCAACACTCTTTTTCTCGTTTCAATTGACATCTTTTTATTGGTCAATATGTTTTTCATCTTGCTAAAGACTACTTTTGCCATGGCGATTCTTGTTCTAATCTCTTCAAGGCATCTCCCATCAGATGTTATTACTGTTCCGAGATAATTGTACCTGCTCACTTGTTGAAGAATATTCCCATTTACTTGTATATTACATTGTGGTATTTCGTCCTTCCTAGTGACGACCATAATCTGTGTCTTTTTACAATTTAATTCTAACCCTAGTTGTTCACTGTGTGTAACAATCGCATCTACTAAATTTTGCAGGTCCTGTTCATTGTCTGCAATCAAGACTGTATCATCTGCATATCTAATGTTATTGATGCATCGTCCCCCAATGTTGATTCCTTCCATATCTTCAATATTTCTGAAAATACTTTCACTGTACAGGGAAAACAGATCTGGAGACATTACACATCCCTGTCTCACACCCCTTTTAATAGGTTGATATTGGCTTAATTCATTATCAACTCTTATGGCAGCTTGTTGTTTCCAATATATGTTTTTTACAAGTACAAGATCTTTTCCATCAATTTGTAGATCTTCAAGCATCCTTATCATGTTGACATGTCTCACTTTATCAAAAGCCTGTGTGTAGTCAATAAAGCAAAGGTGTAGATCTTTGTTTACTTCTATAGAACATTCGATTATGTTTCTCAGTATATACACAGCATTTACTGTACCCTTGCCTTCCACAAACCCACATTGTTCTCCTATTTCAGGTTGTATTTTCCTCCTAACTCTTTGCATGATAAATCATAATTCTTAGCAAAATCTTCGTGATGTGACATTATTTATACTAATTAATTGTTCGATGTTGATCACATTCCAAGGCTCCTGATTTCTTTGGGATTGCAATAAATACAGAATTACATAACTCATGAGGTATATTTCCAGTATCATATATTGTATTAAGCAGACTGGTAACTTTACCTATTCCTTATTCTTCTAAAGCATTAATTAATAATCATTTCTGTTGTGACGCTGTCTGCGATGTAACGGCAGGTTATTTTTCGATGCAACTTTTGGACAGTTTTCCCCCATTGTTTTACAAAACCATCACAAGTTATGCATTGTGTACGCTTATATATCTATTTCCCACTATAAATGAAGCTATAAACCCATTATTTCTCAAATTACATGCAACAAACATGAGTACTGCAGCGGCTGACTCACCCGTGTCAGCCATTTTCAAACAACCCAGTCAATGCAAAAATATTCATTCACATCTTTTGAGAACAAACCATTACAGCTAGAATATACTGCATATATATTCAAATTAATTATATAATTATATAAATGAGACATTTTTAACCTAATAAATTTTAATACATATATAGATACGATACATTTCTGGTGATTTACTAAAGAATTAATTTATTTTATAGGAATACTGATTTATTTTAATGAACAATAAACGACACAAATAACAAATTGGTTCAATGTTTTTATAGCTGTGATGTTGGAAGTAAACAACGGGCGAGCAGACGGCAGGATGGTCTCTGCACTTTCTGGCTTCTCTTGGACATTTTTCGCTCTTTAGTCATGTTGGTTGATTCACAGATGGTAGGTTTGATTGTTATCGGTATATTGTTGTTGAGGGAGATTTGTGACTTTGGAAATCTTAGAAAATTACGTAGCTTATCAACAAAAACTGAACGTGAAATTGGTCAGCTTTCCCGTTTACTCAATTTAGAATAGAATGCAATCAGTATCAGTATCAGTGCACTCACTTACCACACTAGGGACGCAGATGTGTTTCCAAGGCACCAGGGCCGGGTTATATACTGGCCAAGACCTACTGAAGGGTCCTCGTCGAGCGTCCTGGGCAACAGGTCCCTTCGGGGTCCTGGCTAACGTCAGTACTGTAGGTAGAACTATCACGATTTTAAATTTGAGAATTTACTAATGAATCCGCTACAGAAGATAGACCTTGAAATTCAAAATCTAATGCTACCTCAATGATGCCTGTATGTCACTTATAAGTGAAGATATTCACATTTTTGTGAAGGTTGGATGAGTTGCGATTTTCCATACTATTCACCCGTAAGTGTAGCTCTAATATGTTCCATCATGTTAAATGATTACAAAATAGTACAGGTATACAAATAAATTATTAATGATCTTTAAAATTGTGTTCTCTTTAACTTTAGTAGGTCAAATCTCACGTTTTGTGTGTTGAAAAGTGTAGCGCAATCAATATGCGCGGCCGACATGACCCATTCACAAAGTCACATCTTCGCAGAAAATCTGTTTTTCAACCACAATTTGAGCAAGTTCAGCAATGAAACTATGCTGATTCAGGTGCAATATTTTATATGGCGATTAAAATTCACATTAAACAAAGATATCTATTGGATTCACCGATTCCGATCGCGATCATTCGGCTGCCTCCGTGGTATTCGCTCCCCGGCAGTCGGCAGCTTGCACAGATCCATAGAGCACACTGTATTCACAAACTTCCAGTTTCTTAGTTCTATATAATATTTTAGTTCGTAATGTTTAATAGTTTCTATTATATCATCTAATAATTTTGTGAAAAATTAAAAAAAAAAAAATGTCCAGCCGGGAAGAGAACCCCGGTCTCCCGCGCCTCTCGCGTGACAGGCGGACTGCTTATGACTCCGCTAGCGAGAACACAATGAATTTTCCACAAAGATTTTTATATAGACAAGCCGCCGTTTTGGGTTTCATGATCGTAACACATTTTCGCCTGTTTTTCAGCCACAATTAAAGCAAGTTAGCGATTAAACTTTCCAAAACTGAAAAATCTGATGCAGAATTAAAAAAACCATCTACAATTGATGGTTTTCTATTGAAAGCGCCAGAAAAAAATTATTTACGGTTCAGCTTGCCGTTTTCATTTTTCTCCGCGCGCGAGGTTGGTCTCAACCAACACGGGTCATAGACGGATTATGAAAACTGACTTCAAAAATATGTTCCGTCATGTTAAATGATTAAAAGATAGTACAAGTATACAAATAAATTTAAACAAAAACCAAAAAAAAAAATAGTATGTTGCCAAAACAAAAGTCCTCGTCTACCAAGCCTGTGTCCTTAGTACTCTTCTTTATGGCAGTGAAACCTGGACAACTTACTCACACCAAGAGGAACGTTTAAACAGCTTTCATATGCGGTGTCTGCGAAGAATACTTGGTATTAAGTGGCAAGACAAAATCACAAATACTGAAGTATTGGAAAGATCAGGTTGTGTGACGGTGTATTCCATGCTCAGTCTTCATAGACTTAGATGGATAGGACACGTTAGGAGGATGGATGATGGTAGAATACCAAAGGACATCTTTTTTGGTGAATTACAGATAGGTAGGAGATCTCAGGGTCGGCCTCTACTACGATACAAAGATGTGTGTAAGCGGGACATGATTGATACAGGCATCGATAATGCACATTGGGAGCACATCGCCGCTGAACGTGTTGCATGGAGGGCAACTAACAGAAATGGAATAAAGACAAAGGAGAAAATGATTGCAGATAAAGCACACACAGAGCGTGAGAGACGTAAGATGGTGCAAAATGGTGGAAATGACCATGTTTTCACATGCACCTACTGTGGGCAAACATTTGCAGCAAGAATTGGCCTTACCAGCCACACTCGCCACCGCCATGGATCGTAGTTATTAAGCCTTTTTGAAGCACAATGTACCAAACTATCGTCTGTCAAGACGGAAAGGTGCCAGTGAACAAATAAATTATTAATAATCTTTAAACTTGTGTTCTCTTTAACTTTGGTAGGTCAAATTGCACATTTTGAGTGTTGAAAAGTGAAAGCGTAACATGCCACAGCGATCAATACACGCCTGCGCAGTCCCCATGGCACATGCCATGCGTTTCCCCATTCACAAAGACACGCTTTGCAGAAAATGTTGTTTTTCATCCACATCGAAAGCAATTAGCTCAATGAAACTTTCCAGATGTATTTAAAATTGTATATGATATAATATATAATTGAAGAAATTCAAACTACAGCGTCAAAAAAAATTAATTATGGTAAGTATTAAATATATTCTTGCCCGCTCCGTGGCCCAGGGGTTAGCAGCTTTCTCCACTAACCCCGAATACTCTCGTCACGTGACGCGACGAGAATTAGCAGTGGTTCGAATCACAAAAGTGACTTATGAGAGTATGGAGCCGGTCGCTCAGAAAGTCGTGGCGTGCTGATGAGCGTAATCTAGCCTAGGAATCAACATACAGCTGAAAGATGCTGGTGTTGACCGCAATATCCTGAAACTGGATGGAAACGCGGGGGAAAAAAAAAAAAAAAAAAATTCTTATTTATATAAAAGGTTACGATGATTTCAACCAATCGCTGTGCACGGAATATTAAGCATACCTTTCCTGGAAAACTCAGGATGACGTGTGTTATTGTCACATGAGATTTGAATGAATGAATGACGTCGAAAGAATGCATGGTAAATTAGATAGCGTTTTCCGGGACGAGATTTTCAATGGCGGGCTGACTCCTTACATGAATTTTGTTTTTACTTCGGGTAATGGCACGATGGAACACGCTATCAGTAGGATCGCCAATTCCTCCGAAGTCGGAGAGTGTCTGCCTGTACGGCGAGGAACCACCAGTCTGCACACCAATAAGCCAGACATGGGACAACGGATACTCACGCAAACCTCAGGTCCTGTATGACATCACACTGATGCTGGACAACAGAATGCCTTCATCCGACATACAGGACTTCGCGTTGGAGCTCAAGCCAACGAACACAAGCAAGCAAGCAAGCAACTACTACTACTACTCTATGACTATGACACACTATCTGACTATCACAAGTTACACAATGGAAGTTACAGCTAGAAAACCTTCGTCAGCACTCACTCACTCACTCATACACACACACACACACATGTGGATTGGCGTCGCAGACAGCAGGGCACATACTCCAAGACTGCCAAAATTACAATATGTCTAGGCAAAACTTCTGGCCTAGAGAGACGACAGCGGAAGGTAAACTCAATGGACCGCTGAGTGAACTAAAAAAGACAGTTGAATTCATACAAGAGACAACATTGCAGTTATAGACATATTTCAAGCGAACGAAAGAAAAAACAAAAAAAAGATAACAAAAAAGACACTGATAGAATTACATTATTTAGTGTAGTAAATATAATGCAGCCGGCTTCGTGGCTTAGAGGTTATGACTTTTCTCCGTAATCTCGTATACTCTCGTCGGTAACGTGATGACGGTTAGAATCAGCAGTGGTTCGAATCGCATCGGTAACTTACGGGGCATGTGAGCCGGCCGCTCAGAAAGCAATGGCAAACTACTGAGCGTAATCTTGCCAAGAAATCAACATACAGCTGAAAGATGCTGGTGTTGACAGCGATGTCCTGTAAAGGATATGCAAAAAAAAAATATATATATATATAATGCAATTGTGTACTATTATTAGTACTGTTACTAGTGTTCTTGTTTTTTGTGTTCTTGTGTATGCTTCTAGCTGCAACATCCATTCTGATGATTCTGTCACTTGTGGGTTTTCTTGTAGCACTTATCATATGCACATAACATTCTATGTTGATGTACATATCCCTTACATTGTAACATCTTATATGCGGGTAACAAATGATGTACACACCTCTTGTATTATATTATCTTATATGTAGGCAACAAATGATTACACATCCCTTGTATTATCTTATATGTGGGTAACAGTGATGTTCACACCCCTTGTATTATCTTATATGTGGGTAACAAATGATATACACACCCGTATAGAGTATTTTATATGTGGGTGACATTGATGTACACACCCCTTGTATTATCTTATATGTGGGTAACAAATGATGTACATACCCGTATAGAGTATTTTATATGTGGGTGACATTGATGTACACACCCTTACATTGTATTATCTTCTATGTGTGTGACAATGATGTACACACCCCTTGTATTATCTTATATGTGGGTGGGTGACATATGATGTACACACCCGTATAGAGTATTTTATATGTGGGTGACATTGATGTACACACCCTTACATTGTATTATCTTCTATGTGTGTGACAATGATGTACACACCCCTTGTCCAGAAACAAGAGACGGGTATTGCAGTTTATATTTCCAACTCGCTTAACGCCCACCGCAGGCTAGACTTTGAAACCTGTGAGATTGAGTGTGTATGGATAGAGGTTAAACTTCAAAATTGCATACCGCTAGTAGTTGGCTATCTTTATCGAAACCCCAGTGCAGGAAATATATGGTATGAAAAATTCACCACTATGATGGATGTAGTCTTTAGTAATGCTAGGGAAATAATATTGCTAGGTGACTTCAACATAGACGCTAACAAATCAAACAAAACATGGGAAAACATAATAGAGTCATATAATTTCCAACAGTTAGTCAAACAAGCCACTAGAATCACTAAATCATCTGCAACACTTATAGATCATATTTATACTACGTGTGCTGATAACATCACAGAATGTAGTGTACCTATCAATGCAATGAGCGATCACTATCCAGTATGTTGCACGTGGTCGAAAAGGGGCACCAAAACTCCCAAACACAAACATATAAGCATAAAATATAGAAATTACAAAAATTTCAATCGAGACGTCTTCTTACAAGATTTGGTCAACTCATCTCTAGATTATGTTTACCAGCTTCCTGACCCAGACGATGCTCTGGACCATTGGCTAAAGACCTTTCTAAGTATATTTGATAAACATGTTCCATTTAAGGAAGTTCGTGTTAAACATCACACAAAGCCCCCGTGGATCACACAGGAGGTAGTTGAACTTATGAGAGATCGCGACAGGGCTCACAAAAATAGAGATCTAACTATGTACCGTAGTCTGAGAAACAAAGTTCAATATGTTATTCGGAAGGAAAAGAAAAACTATTTTAAGAACATAGTAATAGATAAAACCAATACTAAAGATATATGGAAAGCAATTAATACCTTGACAAACAAACACAAATCATCACAATCATTACCATCAAATCAGGTTACATGTGATCAATTCAGTAGATACTTTCAGTCCGACATAAACCAACTGAAGGCTGCAATACCAGATGCGCCTCATGACATATATTTATTATCATCATTCTGTGAGAACAAATGCTATGGACACATTTCCTCCAACATACCGCTAATGACGACAACTGAAGTATTTACTCATCTCCGTAATCTAAAAAACAATAACTCATCAGGACTAGATGGAATTAGTAGTCGGATCCTTCGCCATGCTGCACCGGCGACCTGCGAGTCACTAACTTTTATATATAATCAATGTCTAACCAGAGGTCACTTCCCATCAGCCTTTAAAATCGCTAAAGTGTATCCTCATTTAAAAGCTGGTCCTCTAGACGATCGTCTCATGAGTAATTATAGACCAATTTCCATATTATCCTCATTATCCAAACCGCTAGAAAAGCACATCCACAAAACAACACTAGATCACTTAGTTCGCCATAAACTGATAGTTGACAGTCAGTCAGGATTTCGGCCAAAATATTCTTGCCATACGGCACTAACAAACATGATAGAAAACTGGCATCAAAATATTAACAACAATACTCTATGTGGAGCGGTGTTTATAGACTTTAGGAAAGCATTCGATATGATAGATCATACTATTCTAATTAAAAAACTAGAAACAATGAAAGTAAGTTTTAATATAGTGACATTAATAAAATCATTCTTATTAGACAGAAAGCAAGTACTATCACACAATAAAGTTTTATCTCAAGCCATTACCATTAATATTGGAGTACCTCAGGGGTCTATTCTTGGCCCTCTATTATTTGCCATTTATATAAATGATCTTCCATTAAATCTGTCGTGTCCTGCGATCTATTTGCTGATGACTGCACAGTATATACAAACGCTGTTGATCGTAATGTGCTAGAATTATCCTTGCAACAGGAAATAAATAGTGTAGTTAACTGGAGTCATGCAAACCGCATGCAAATTAACATTACTAAAACAAAGTCTATGTTAATAGGAACCAGGCAAAGACTTCACACTCTAAACTCGCAGAGAACTCTTCAGCTGCACATTGGCAGCACGCCTGTAGAAAGTGTCACCGAGCACAAGACACTGGGTGTTATCATAGATCAAAATCTAACTTTTAACTCACATGTTCATGCTCTAGTTAAACAAATAGCCAAAAAAGTATACAAACTTGCCAAAATTAAAAATTTCCTTGACGAAAACACAAGAAAGATATTCTATACTTCTCATATACAAACACATATTGATTACTGCTCCACAGTCTGGGATGGATGCTCCAAATCAATAACAAAACGCCTATATTCACTCCAGAAAAGGGCAGTGCGTTTAATTAATGGTGAAAAGCTTACCGACAATTCTAACCTATATAAACGTCTCCGGTTACTGCCACTCCACAAGCGCCTGCTTTTTAATAAGACCAAACTAATTCACAAAATCCTATTTCAAAATGCTCCAAGCTACCTTTGGCCATTGTTTAAATATAACGCTAGACATAGCGAACGACTAAATATACTTCATGTCCCTAAACCTAGGATAGACTTATATAAAACAAGCTTAGCATACTCTGCCGCTCAGTTGTGGAACAATCTTCCACAAGAAATCAAAGACACCACCAATCATGATACATACATTCGCAACCTGTTTGAACACTACCTTAGTACAGACTACATGCCCCCATAACAAACAACACAAAAAAGACAATAATGGTAACTGATCTCAAACGACAACTAGCCAAAAAATATTCCCTTATGTATGGCACGTTACACCCTTCTTAGGTATTTATAATGCCCATGTTAAACACTGCCTCAGTGAGTCATTTGTTATTGATTATTTTTCATGCGTTTTAATGTTCTTTTGTTGTCAAAAGTTGCTTCATAAGTGATGTTGAATGAAAGAATGTATGAGAGGAAATAGAGAAGAAGGGCAGAATGTCAGACGGGCCTGCGTGCCCAATTCTTAACCCTTTGAAAATAAAGACTTATTATTATTATTATTATTATATGTGGGTAACAAATGATGTACACACCCTTACATTGTATTATCTTCTATGTGTGTGACAATGATGTACACACCCCTTGTATTATCTTATATGTGGGTAACAAATGATGTACACACCCTTACATTGTATTATCTTCTATGTGTGTGACAATGATGTACACACCCCTTGTATTATCTTATATGTGGGTAACAAATGATGTACACACCCTTACATTGTATTATCTTCTATGTGTGTGAACAATGATGTACACACCCTTGTATTATCTTATATGTGGGTAACAAATGATGTACACACCCTTACATTGTATTATCTTCTATGCATGTGTGACAATGATGTACACACCCCCTTGTATTATCTATATGTGGGTAACAAATGATGTACACACCCTTACATTGTATTATCTTCTATGTGTGTGACAATGATGTACACACCCCCTTGTATTATCTTATATGTGGGTAACAAATGATGTACACACCCTTACATTGTATTATCTTCTATGTGTGTGACAATGATGTACACACCCCTTGTATTATCTTATATGTGGGTAACAAATGATGTACACACCCTTACATTGTATTATCTTCTATGTGTGTGACAATGATGTACACACCCCCTTGTATTCTCTTATATGTGGGTAACAAATGATGTACACACCCTTACATTGTATTATCTTCTATGTGTGTGACAATGATGTACACACCCCTTGTATTATCTTATATGTGGGTAACAAATGATGTACACACCCTTACATTGTATTATCGTCTATGCAGGTGACAATGATGTACACACCCCTTGTATTATCTTATATGTGGGTAACAAATGATGTACACACCCTTACATTGTATTATCTTCTATGTGTGTGACAATGATGTACACACCCCTTGTATTATCTTATATGTGGGTAACAAATGATGTACACACCCTTACATTGTATTATCTTCTATGTGTGTGACAATGATGTACACACCCCTTGTATTATCTTATATGTGGGTAACAAATTATGTACACACCCTCACATTGTATTATCTTCTATGTGTGTGACAATGATGTACACACCCCTTGTATTATCTTATATGTGGGTAACAAATGATGTACACACCCTTACATTGTATTATCGTCTATGCAGGTGACAATGATGTAACTAAAGTAAACGAGTCCTTGTCACACCATTAGCTGTACTTGTATATGGTGCTAGCCCCAATGTTTTAAACCAATCAATTCAATGGGTTATTGTGGTCTGTATCATGCCTTTACTTCCCATGCCATTTCCTGGTACCCATGTTTAGGCTGGGTCGACCGGGACCACGGGTCAGTGAGAATACAAGCAACAAATGATGTACACATCACCAACACTGTAACATCTTATTTTGTTTTATTTTTATTTCTTCAGTGAATACAACAGTATATCTGAGATTCAAGAAGTGGAAAAGACATTTTATTTGATTGTGAATCAGCTTTGTTCTTCGATTTGGATTGTCTAGCAAGTAGCAGTGTCGTTTTGGAGATTAGAGATGATCATTTTATACCACTGCTTGTGCTAATCGGTGTCCAGTTAGTGAATGCTTCAGCCACTTTGTGAAAATATGTCAGCATGTCCAGTTTGGAGAAACTGAGAAGGCAAAAAGTGTTCTTATTGGTAGCCATCTCTGTGCTGACTGCAGTTGCTTTGCTGAGTATTCGAGCTTGGCACAGCGGCACTGATGATGTGGCCTTGTGGCTGGACAATAATAAGCTTGGCTACATCACTGATGTTGTCATTCAAGCAGGTCAGTGCCATACTGATATAAATGTGGTTATTGTTGTTAATGTTCTAGGGCTTTGTCAGTTTGAATTGTTCTCTGTTGCATGAATTGAGTTGTTGCCTTCTGTACTATTTAAGTGGTTCTCTCTTGTATGAATTGAGTTGTTCTCTGTTGTATCAATTGAGTTCTCTGATGTATGATTTGAGTTCTCTGATGTATGATTTGAATTCTCTGTTGTATGATTTGAGTTGTCCTCTCTTGTATGCCGGCTCTGTGGTGAAGAGACTATGGACGCGGTTTGTGATCCCGCTTACCCATGTTAGAAACACAGCTGCACGCGATTTGGCAGCAGACCATGTTGCGTTGATTTTTTACGAAATGGTATGGGTGCCGATCGTTCAGAAAGCAATTGCAAACTACTGAATGTAAACTTGCCCAGACATCACAACAGGAAAAAATGCTGGTGTTTACTGCAACGTCCTGTAAAGAATGTGCAACTAACTATTTCTCTTGTATTATTTGACTTCTCTGTTGTATGATTTGAGTTGTTTTCTGTTGTATGATTTGAGTTGTTCTCTGTTGTATGATTTGTATTGTATGATTTGAGTTGTTCTCTGTTGTATGATTTAAGTTGTTCTCTTCTATACTGTTTAAGTTGTTCTCTGTTGTATGATGTGAGTTCTATGTTGTATGATTTGAATTCTGTACCATATGATTTGAGTTTTTCTCAGTTGTATGATTTGAGTTGTTCAATGTTGTATGATTTGAGTTGTTCTTTATTGTATGATTTGAGTTGTACACTGTTATATGATTTGAGATGTTCTCTGTTGTATGATTTTAGTTGTTCACTGTTGTATGATTTGAGTCGTTCTCTGTGGTATGATTTGAGTTGTTCACTGTTGTATGATTTGAGTTGTTCTTTATTGTATGATTTGAGTTGTTCTTTATTGTATGATTTGAGTTGTTCTTTATTGTATGATTTGAGTTGTTCACTGTTATATGATTTGAGGTGTTCTCTGTTGTATGATTTGAGTTGTTCTTTGTTATATGATTTGAGTCGTTCTCTGTTGTATGATTTGAGGTGTTCTCTGTTGTATGATTTGAGTTGTTCACTGTTATATGATTTGAGTCGTTCTCTGTTGTATGATTTGAGGTGTTCTCTGTTGTATGATTTGAGTTGTTCTCTGTTGTATTATTTGAGTCGTTCTCTGTTGTATGATTTGAGGTGTTCTCTATTGTATGATTTGAGTTGTTCACTGTTATGTGATTTGAGTTGTTCTCTGTTGTATGATTTGAGTTGTTCACTGTTGTATGATTTGAGTTGTTCTTTATTGTATCATTTGAGTTGTTCACTGTTATATGATTTGAGTTGTTCTCTGTTGTATGATTTGAGGTGTTCACTGTTATATGATTTGGGTTGTTCTCTGTTGTATGATTTGAGTTGTTCACTGTTGTATGATTTGGGTTGTTCTCTGTTGTATGATTTGAGGTGTTCACTGTTGTATGATTTGGGTTGTTCTCTGTTGTATGATTTGAGTTGTTCACTGTTGTATGATTTGAGTTGTTCACTGTTGTATTATTTGAGTTGTTCTCTGTTGTATGATTTGAGGTGTTCACTGTTGTATGATTTGGGTTGTTCTCTGTTGTATGATTTGAGTTGTTCACTGTTGTATGATTTGAGGTGTTCACTGTTGTATGATTTGAGTTGTTCTCTGTTGTATGATTTGGGTTGTTCTCTGTTGTATGATTTGAGTTGTTCACTGTTGTATGATTTGAGTTGTTCACTGTTGTATTATTTGAGTTGTTCTCTGTTGTATGATTTGAGGTGTTCACTGTTGTATGATTTGGGTTGTTCTCTGTTGTATGATTTGAGTTGTTCACTGTTGTATGATTTGAGTTGTTCTTTATTGTATGATTTGAGTTGTTCTTTATTGTATGATTTGAGTTGTTCTCTGTTGTATGATTTGAGTTGTTCTTTATTGTATCATTTGAGTTGTTCACTGTTATATGATTTGAGTTGTTCTCTGTTGTATGATTTGAGTTGTTCACTGTTATATGATTTGAGTTGTTCTCTGTTGTATGATTTGAGTTGTTCACTGTTATATGATTTGAGTTGTTCTCTGTTGTATGATTTGAGTTGTTCACTGTTGTATGATTTGAGTTGTTCTTTATTGTATGATTTGAGTTGTTCACTGTTATATGATTTGAGTTGTTCTCTGTTGTATGATTTGAGGTGTTCTCTGTTGTATGATTTGAGTTGTTCACTGTTGTATGATTTGAGTTGTTCTCTGTTGTATGATTTGAGTTGTTCTTTATTGTATGATTTGAGTTGTTCTTTATTGTATGATTTGAGTTTTTCACTGTTATATGATTTGGGTTGTTCTCTGTTGTATGATTTGAGTTGTTCACTGTTGTATGATTTGAGTTGTTCTTTATTGTATGATTTGAGTTGATCACAGTTATATGATTTGAGTTGTTCTTTGTTGTATGATTTGAGTTGTTCACTGTTGTATGATTTGGGTTGTTCTCTGTTGTATGATTTGAGTTGTTCTTTATTGTATGATTTGAGTTGTTCACTGTTATATGATTTGAGTTGTTCTTTGTTGTATGATTTGAGTTGTTCACTGTTGTATGATTTGGGTTGTTCTCTGTTGTATGATTTGAGTTGTTCACTGTTGTATGATTTGAGTTGTTCTTTATTATATGATTTGAGTTGTTCACTGTTATATGATTTGAGTTGTTCTCTGTTGTATGATTTGAGTTATTCTCTGTTGTAAGATGTGAGTCATTCTCTGTTGTATGATTTGAGTTATTCTCTGTTGTAAGATGTGAGTCGTTCTCTGTTGTATGATTTGAGTCATTCTCTGTTGTATGATTTGAGTCGTTCTCTGTTGCATAATTTGAGTTGTCTATTATATTATTTGAGTTCTGTGTTGTGGGATTTGAGTACACAGTTGTGCAGTTTGAGTAAGTTCTCTGATGTATGATTTAAGAGCTGGGGACTGATGAAGACATGGTTCCCTCCTGGTAGACAAGCTACACACTCACTCTGAGTGTGCCCGTGAACTCCCCAAGCTGTGAGTGCATGTCTTGGTACTGATTGTCTTCCTTCAGTATGAGGAAGTGTGTTGCTCCCTTGCATTTTTATAGTGTGCAAAGTCTGTAGTCTTTGACAGGCCTCATTTAAGTGAAGACCACTTATGGTCAGTCCTTTCTTCAATGGCCAGACTTGTGGATTTTCAGTATAATTCACCTGCTAGTGAAGAGAGGTCTTGGACAGTTTGCTCCGATAGGTACGCTAGCACATCAGTGTCTCTGCATCCCTCACTCTATATATTCAGTGCTATATGGATGTCAGGATGATGTCATTCTAGCAGGTGAATGTTATTTAGATGTTATGATGATGACATTGAAGCAGGTAAGTGCTTTATTAGTATCATGATGATGCCACTGAGGAGCGGTTGGCCGAGTGGCTAGAATGTCAGATTCTCCTTCGGGAGACCCAGATTCAAATCCTCGGTAAGGTGTGGAGTTTTTTTCTGTCGGGGGCAAAAACAAACCTCTAACCTGCACAGTTCGTGGTGACTGCACAAGCCAGAGGGCCTTATTTCCTCAGGCTCAAGACCCCCCTGTCATGCACCGCAAGGTACTATATTGGCTGTAAATGACATTTTTTTTACAGATGATACCACTCATGTAGATAAATATTGTATGAATGTCATGATGATGCCACTCATGTAGATAAATATTGTATGAATGTCATGATGATGCCACTCATGTATATAAATATTGTATGAATGTCATGATGATGCCACTCATGTAGATAAATATTGTATGAATGTCATGATGATGCCACTCGTGTAGATAAATATTTTATGAATGTCATGATGATGCCACACATGTAGATAAATATTGTATGAATGTCATGATGATGCCACTCATGTAGATAAATATTGTATGAACCCGGTCAACAAATGCCCACAGAAGTTGGATGTGTCGGCCTAACGGCGCAAGGACACAGCTCTGCTGTAAACAGGCACAACGCAATCATGTCCGGAAAAAAAAAAACTGGATGAACGTAGAAGAAGAAGTATGAATGTCATGATGATGCCACTCAAGCAGGTAGGTACTATACTGATATGATGATGCCACTCAAGCAGGTAGGTACTATACTGATATCATGATGATGCCACTCAAGCAGGTAGGTACTATACTGATATGATGATGATGCCACTCAAGCAGGTAGGTACTATACTGATATGATGATGATGCCACTCAAGCAAGTAGGTACTATACTGATATGATGATGCCACTCAAGCAGGTAGGTACTATACTAATATGATGATGCCACTCAAGCAGGTAGGTACTATACTGATATCATGATGATGCCACTCAAGCAGGTAGGTACTATACTGATATGATAATGCCACTCAAGCAGGTAGGTACTATACTGATATCATGCTGATGCCTACTTCAAGCAGGTAGGTACTATAACTTGAATTCTTGATGATGTCACTCACAGCAGGTAGATACTATACTGATACTCATGATGATGCCACTCAAGCAGGTAGATACTATACTGATATATGATGATGTCCACTCAAGCAGGTATGTACCTATACTGATATCATGATGATGTCCACTCAAGCAGGTAGGCTAACTATACTGATATCATGATGATATCCACTCAAGCAGGTAGATACTATACTGACTATCAATGATGATGATGCTCACTTCAAGCAGGTAGGTACTATAACTGATATCATGATGATGTCACTCAAGCAGGTAGGTACTATACTGATATCATGATGATGTCACTCAAGCAGGTAGGTACTATACTGATATGATGATGTCACTCAAGCAGGTAGGTACTGTTCTGATATCATGATGATGTCACTCAAGCAGGTAGGTACTGTTCTGATATCATGATGATGTCACTCAAGCAGGTAGGTACTATACTGATATCATGATGATGCCACTCAAGCAGGTAGGTACTATACTGATATCATGATGATGTCACTCAAGCAGGTAGGTTCTATACTGATATCATGATGATGCCACTCAAGCAGGTAGGTACTATACTGATATGATGATGTTACTCAAGCAGGTAGGTACTATACTGATATGATGATGTTACTCAAGCAGGTAGGTACTATACTGATATGATGATGTTACTCAAGCAGGTAGGTACTATACTGATATGATGATGTTACTCAAGCAGGTAGGTACTATACTGATATGATGATGTTACTCAAGCAGGTAGGTACTATACTGATATGATGATGTTACTCAAGCAGGTAGGTACTATACTGATATGATGATGTTACTCAAGCAGGTAGGTACTGTACTGATATCATGATGATGTCACTCAAGCAGGTAGGTACTATACTGATATCATGATGATGTCACTCAAGCAGGTAGGTACTATACTGATATTATGATGACACTCAAGCAGGTAGGTACTATACTGATATTATGACTTCACTCAAGCAGATAGGTACTATACTGATATGATGATGTCACTCAAGCAGGTAGGTACTATACTGATATCATGATGACATCATTCAAGCAGGTAGGTACTATACTGATATGATGATGTTACTCAAGCAGGTAGGTTCTATACTGATATGATGATGTCACTCAAGCAGGTAGATACTTTACTGATATCATGATGATGTCACTCAAGCAGGTAGATACTATACTGATGTGATGATGATGTCACTCAAGCAGGTAGGTACTATACTGATATCATGATGATGTCACTCAAGCAGGTAGGTACTATACTGATATCATGATGATGTCACTCAAGCAGGTAGATACTATACTGATGTGATGATGATGTCACTCAAGCAGGTAGGTACTATACTGATATCATGATGATGTCACTCAAGCAGGTAGGTACTATACTGATATCATGATGATGTCACTCAAGCAGGTAGGTACTATACTGATATCATGATGATGTCACTCAAGCAGGTAGGTACTGTTCTGATATCATGATGATGTCACTCAAGCAGGTAGGTACTATACTGATATCATGATGATGTCACTCAAGCAGGTAGGTACTATACTGATATCATGATGATGTCACTCAAGCAGGTAGGTACTATACTGATATCATGATGATGTCACTCAAGCAGGTAGGTACTATACTGATATCATGATGATGTCACTCAAGCAGGTAGGTACTATACTGATATCATGATGATGTCACTCAAGCAGGTAGGTACTATACTGATATCATGATGATGTCACTCAAGCAGGTAGGTACTGTTCTGATATCATGATGATGTCACTCAAGCAGGTAGGTACTATACTGATATCATGATGATGTCACTCAAGCAGGTAGGTACTATACTGATATCATGATGATGTCACTCAAGCAGGTAGGTACTATACTGATATCATGATGATGTCACTCAAGCAGGTAGGTACTGTTCTGATATCATGATGATGTCACTCAAGCAGGTAGGTACTATACTGATATCATGATGATGTCACTCAAGCAGGTAGGTACTGTTCTGATATCATGATGATGTCACTCAAGCAGGTAGGTACTATACTGATATCATGATGATGTCACTCAAGCAGGTAGGTACTATACTGATATGATGATGCCACTCAAGCAGGTAGGTACTATACTGATATCATGATGATGTCACTCAAGCAGGTAGGTACTATACTGATATCATGATGATGTCACTCAAGCAGGTAGGTACTGTTCTGATATCATGATGATGTCACTCAAGCAGGTAGGTTCTATACTGATATGATGATGTCACTCAAGCAGGTAGGTACTATACTGATATCATGATGATGTCACTCAAGCAGGTAGGTACTATACTGATATCATGATGATGTCACTCAAGCAGGTAGGTACTGTTCTGATATCATGATGATGTCACTCAAGCAGGTAGGTACTATACTGATATCATGATGATGTCACTCAAGCAGTAAATGTTCCATCGATTTCATATTGATATCCACTCAAGCAGGTAGGTTCTAAACTGATATCATAATGATGCCACTCAAGCAGGTAGGTACTATACTGATATCATAATGATGTCACTCAAGCAGGTAGGTTCTATACTGATATCATGATGATGCCACTCGAGCAGGTAGGTACTATACTGATATCATGATGATGTCACTCAAGCAGGCAGGTACTATACTGATATGATGATGATGTCACTCAAGCAGGCAGGTACTATACTGATATGATGATGTCACTCAAGCAGGTAGGTACTATACTGATATCATGATGATGTCACTCAAGCAGGTAGGTACTATACTGATATCATGATGATGTCACTCAAGCTGGTAGGTACTATACTGATATCATGATGTCACTCAAGCAGGTAGGTACTATACTGATATCATGATGATGTCACTCAAGCAGGTAGGTACTATACTGATATCATGATGATGTCACTCAAGCAGGTAGGTACTATACTGATATCATGATGATGTCACTCAAGCAGTAAATGTTCCATCGATTTCATATTGATATCCACTCAAGCAGGTAGGTTCTATACTGATATCATGATGATGCCACTCAAGCAGGTAGGTACTATACTGATATCATGATGATGTCACTCAAGCAGGTAGGTACTATACTGATATCATGATGATGTCACTCAAGCAGGTAGATACTATACTGATATGATGATGTCACTCAAGCAGGTAGGTACTATACTGATATCATGATGATGTCACTCAAGCAGGTAGGTACTGTTCTGATATCATGATGATGTCACTCAAGCAGGTAGGTACTATACTGATATCATGATGATGTCACTCAAGCAGGTAGGTATTATACTGATATAATGATGATGTCACTCAAGCAGGTAGGTACTATACTGATATCATGATGATGTCACTCAAGCAGGTAGGTACTATACTGATATGATGATGTCACTCAAGCAGGTAGATACTATACTGATATCATGATGATGTCATTCAAGCAGGTAGGTACTATACTGATATCATGATGATGTCACTCAAGCAGGTGGGTACTATACTGATATCATGATGATGTCACTCAAGCAGGTGGATACTTTACTGATATCATGATGATGCCACTCAAGCAGGTAGGTACTATACTGATATCATGATGATGTCACTCAAGCAGGTGGATACTTTACTGATATCATGATGATGTCACTCAAGCAGGTAGGTACTATACTGATATCATGATGATGTCACTCAAGCAGGTAGGTACTATACTGATATCATGATGATGTCACTCAAGCAGGTAGGTACTATCCTGATATCATGATGATGCCACTCAAGCAGGTAGGTACTATACCGATATGATGATATCACTCAAGCAGTAAATGTTACATCAATATCATATTGATATCCACTCAAGCAGTAAATGTTACATCGATATCATATTGATATCCACTCAAGCAGGTTAGTAGTTACTAAAATGTTAGAAGATACCAGTTGCAATCTGCACATTGAAGGTTGGTGGCTGGTTATAATCCTGACAGACAGCAGTTCTATCTGTCAGCATGAAACATCAAAACTGAACCTACACACTGTTCTGTAATATCAAGACAAGCAGTCCTTTCACTTTGGTCTGTAAACATTCATCCTAGTGATGGTTTGGACAAATTAGTGTGATAATTTCTCATGTTTTATTTCACACATAGGTGGAACTTCCCTGCATGATGCGTTGGCAATGCTGAAGAACGCGCAGAAGTATCGTAAGCTGACCCAAGCACTGGCTAAAGAACAGCTCATTCTTCTGGAGCAGGCGGCCAAGCGGCTGCAGGATGAACTTGAGTTGGAGATGTGGCTGGCAAGTCACAATGTTGACTTGTACATGGATGTGTAAGTTGTTTATTTGTGGTGGATTTCATTGGAGCCTCATAACCTGCTTGTTGCTTGTTGCTAGGTGATCTTTTGTCCTTCTTGCTCTCCTCTTGTTAGTTCTTTTCTTTCTTTCTGTTCTTCTAGTTCTTCTGCTCCTCTATCTACACCCATGCTCCTACTAGCTTCTTGCTAACAGTATCAGCAGTGGAGCACAGGTTCCTTATCTCTCACAATGATTCTGTGGGAAGTGATTGTGTGCTTATGGGCTTGTTCTGACACAGTGGCATTGATTCTTCACCATAATTATAACATGCTTATTATTGTCATCTACTGATGGTGTTGGAAAACAAACCAGATCTTCTCTCACTGAATATGTGGTATTATCTCAAAACTTTTCTACTGTTCTAGAATGTGGAGGTCAAGAGTAACTGCACACAGAACAGTTGAGCTGCACAGTGATGGCATCAGTGAGGGACAACAAGAGTGAATCCACACAGTTGAGCTGCACAATGATGGCATCACTGAGGGACAACAAGAGTAACTGCACACAGAACAGTTGAGCTGCACAGTGATGGCATCACTGAGGGACAGTAAGAGTAACTGCACACAGAACAGTTGAGCTACACAAGTATGGCATCACTGAGGGACAACAAGAGTGAATCCACACAGTTGAGCTGCACAGTGATGGCATCACTGAGGGACAACAAGAGTAACTGCACACAGAATAGTTCAGCTGCACAGTGATGGCATCACTGAGGGTTAACAAGAGTGAATGCACACAGCACAGTTCAGCTGCACAATGATGTGATCACCAGAAACAGCAAGAATGAATAAAGTTGCACTGTAATAAACAGCAGGCCCAATCTGTGCAAGTAATGCTCAGCTGTTATATGCAGGGCATGACGATCCATTGAGTGAGCCAGGAACCAGAAAGTGTCAGCTCTGCATTAATGGAAATCTCCTTGGATGGTGGGGAATGCCCATGTTTTGCCCTTGTCTTTGATGTCTAAATGGCGTGCACGTGACTATTTCAGATTGGCTGGGTCTAGCCCATGTGAATAGAATGGACATAGATATAAGCACCTTAAGACAGTGAAATGTCCTGTAAAACTACCCTTTACATAAATGGACACACATAGTATTATTTGGCACTCACAGAAGAAGAAGGAAATATAGATTAGAAGACGCACTAGACAACATAAAATTTGAAAGCTATAATAGTTACCAACCGTGATCGAACCTGTCGCCTCCAAATGACGATGGCGCCTCGCTGCAGGAACAAGTGTACTTCGACGCATGACCTGTAAAACTACCCTGGATGACTAACCAAGCCAATAAACACTGTAAATTGAGTTGAGCTAAGAACCGACACCTGCACTCAGGACATTCCCATACATGCTCCTTCCTCTCGTTCAACAGCAATAAACACTGTAAATAAGTCAGAAGTGTCAGTAAAAGACATACATATCACAGCTCTAATGTAAACTGGTTGTCTTCGTGGTGAAGGGGTTACGGATGCAGTTCATAATCCCACATACCGTGTTCGAAACACAGCTGCAAGCGCTTTTATCAGCAAACAGCCTAGAGTTGGCTTTTTATAAAAATGGTAATAGTGTCGGTCATTCAGAAAGCAATGGCAAAGTACTGAACGTCAACTTGTCAAGAAATTACGAACAGCCACAAAATGTTGGGGTTGACTGTGATGCCCTGTAAAGGTTATGCAACTAACTTTTAACTAATGTAAACTGACACAATACACACACCATCCAATAAACAAAGAAGGCTTTTTGTTGTCTTACAAATAACATCATAACAGACAGTCATATGAAAAAAATTGACACATAAAACCATATCTGATAGTTGTCATCTTCACATTGAAGATTGACTGTATGGAATCTCTGACATTGTCTAGTTGTCATCTTCACATTGAAGATTGACTGTATGGAATCTCTGACATTGTCTAGTTGTCATCTTCACATTGAAGATTGACTGTATGGAATCTCTGACATTGTCTAGTTGTCATCTTCACATTAAAGATTGACTGTATGGAATCTCTGACATTGTCTAGTTGTCATCTTCACATTGAAGATTGGCTGTATGGAATCTCTGACATTGTCTACTTGTCATCTTCACATTGAAGATTGACTGTATGGAATCTCTGACATTGTCTAGTTGTCATCTTCACATTAAAGATTGACTGTATGGAATCTCTGACATTGTCTAATTGTCATCTTCACATTAAAGATTGACTGTATGGAATCTCTGACATTGTCTAGTTGTCATCTTCACATTGAAGATTGACTGTATGGAATCTCTGACATTGTCTAGTTGTCATCTTCACATTGAAGATTGACTGTATGGAATCTCTGACGTTGTCTAGTTGTCATCTTCACATTGAAGATTGACTGTATGGAATCTCTGACATTGTCTAGTTGTCATCTTCACATTGAAGATTGACTGTATGGAATCTCTGACATTGTCTAGTTGTCATCTTCACATTGAAGATTGACTGTATGGAATCTCTGACATTGTCTAGTTGTCATCTTCACATTAAAGATTGACTGTATGGAATCTCTGACATTTGTCATCTTCACATTAAAGATTGACTGTATGGAATCTCTGACATTGCCTAGTTGTCATCTTCACATTGAAGATTGACTGTGTGGAATCTCTGACATTGTCTAGTTGTCATCTTCACATTGAAGATTGACTGTATGGAATCTCTGACATTTGTGTGCTCAAGTATTGTAATTGTCCAATCTTGACCATGTTTAGTCATGACTTCTCTGTTGATTCTTAGTTTGATATATGAGATAAATGTGATAAGTGAGGTGTTATAATGTGATACCATGCACTTTGTTCTCCTCGCACACAATAGGTAATGATAGGGCATACACTGCCCTTGGGTTGTCAAGTGTTATGCCTTCATACATTCTACATTATGACATATCAGTTTTGGTGACCAGTTCCCTTACTCACCACCTTTCTATTCCAGACAATTTCCAGATCATTCTGAAAATTGTCTGGTTCCTTTTTTTGTGTGAGGCTGAGTTGATCCCAAAGCTGTAGTGGTCAGAAAAACTTATCCTGCTTCTACTGGGGATGTACTTGAACCTTTGTTTTGGCAGACAAGCGTGCTAACCACTCTGCCACCATGGCTCCTACACACAGTTTGCATTCATTGTTGTGTTTTTCTGTGCCAGGTTGAGAAAGCTTGGAGTTGTCAGTTTAAGGGATCTTGTGTCACTGAAAGAGGTGGACATCTTGGATGTATTGCAGCAGTCTGACAATTCTAAAGCTTGTGATGATTGGTTAGATCCTCTCTCAGATCTCAGGCATGACCTGCACCAGGGCAAGACAGTTACTGATAGCAAGGCCTTCGTCGAGTTTGTGAAGAACAGGGGTCAGTCGAAGATACAGATGTTCTGTGAGTAGAATTTCTTTGTTGTTTTACTTTCCTCTCCTATTCCTGTTTCAGGTGAGCGACTTTAATACACAAAGTATAGTTTAGCTTTATGAAATTACAGTTACAAAAAACCGAGGATATTGCAGCTACAAGCCTTCATAAGCAAACAGCAAGAAATAAATCACAAGGACACATAAAACATGGAAATACCACTAAAGTAACTACATTAAGGCTTACCATTATGGGACAATTTGAAATAAAAATAAGGAAGTAGAATGAACAAACGAATGAATGAACGAACAAACGAACAAAAATCTTTATTTTCAAAGGGTTAAGAATTGGGCACGCAGGCCCGTCTGACATTCTGCCCTTCTTCTTTATTTCCTCTCATACATTCTTTCATTCCAACATCTCTTATGAAGCAATTCTTTAACAACAACAAAACAATAAGCATTAAAACGCATGAAAAATAATCAATAATGCATGACTTGTTGAGGCAATGTTTAACATGGGCATCATAAATACCCAAGGCGGGTACATATGGGAATGTTTTTTTTCTTCTGACTAGTCGTTCGAGATAATTTACCATTATTATTGTCTTTGTTGCTGTTTTTTTTCCTTTTCTTAAGGCGATATGTAGTCTGTCCTGAGGTAGTGTTCAAACAGGTTGCGACCATGTATAATGATTGGTGGTGTCTTTGATTTCTTGTGGAAGATTATTCCACAACTGAGTGGCAGAGTATGCTAAGCTTGTTTTATATAAGTCTATCCTAGGTTTAGGGACATGAAGTATAGTCGTTCGCTATGTCTTGCATATATTTAAACAATGGCCAAAGGTAGCTTGGGGCATTTTGAAATAGGATTTTGTGAGTTAGTTTAGCCTTATTAAAAAGTAGACGTTTGTGGAGTGGCAGTAACTGAAGACGTTCATGTAGGTTAGAATTGTCTGTAAACTTATCACCATTGATTAGACGCACTGCCCTTTTCTGGAGTGAATAAAGGCGTTTTGTTATTGATTTGGAGCATCCATCCCAGATTGTGGAGCAATAATCAATATGTGTTTGTATGTGGGAAGTATAGAATATCTTTCTTGTGTTTTCGTCGAGGAAGTTTTTAATTTTGGCAAGTTGGTATACTTTTTTGGCTATTTGTTTAACTAGAGCATGAACATGGGAATTAAAGGATAGATTTTGATCTATGATAAGACCCAGAGCCTTGTGCTCGGTTACACTTTCTATGGGCGTGCTACCAATGTGCAGCTGAAGCTCTGCGAGTTTAGAGTGTGAAGTCTTTGCCTGGTTCCTATTAACATAGATTTTGTTTTAGAAATGTTAATTTGCATGCGGTTTGCATGACTCCAGTTAACTACACTATTTATTTCCTGTTGCAAGGATAATTCTAGCACATTACAATCAATAGCGTTTGTATATACTGTGCAGTCGTCTGCAAATAGATCGCAGGATGATGACAGATATAAGGGAAGATCATTTATATAAATGGCAAATAACAGAGGGCCAAGTATAGACTTCTGTGGTACTCCAGTATTAATGGTAATGGCTTGGGATAGAGATTTATTGTGTGATACTACTTGTTTTCTGTCTAATAAGAATGAGCTTATTAATGTCACTGTATTAAAGCTTACTTTCATTGTTTCTAGTTTTTTAATTAGGATAGTATGATCTATCATATTGAATGCTTTTTTAAAGTCTATAAACATTGTTCCACATAGAGTATTGTTGTTAATATTTTGATGCCAGTTTTCTATCATGTTTGTTAGGGCCGTATGGCAGGAATATTTTGTTGGCCGAAATCCTGACTGACTGTCAGCTATTTGTGGCAAACTAAGTGCTCTAGTGTTGTTTTGTGGATGTGCTTTTCTAGCTGTTTGGATAAAGAGGATAATATGGAAATTGGCCTATAATTACTCATGATGCAATCGTCTAATGAACCAGCTTTTAAATGAGGATACACTTTAGAGATTTTAAAGGCTGATGGGAAGTGACCTTTGGTGAGACATTAATTATATATAAAAGTTAGTGACTCGCAGATCGCCGGTGCAGCATAGCGAAGGATCCGATTCCTGATTCCATCTAGTCCTGATGAGTTATTGTTTTTTAGGTTACTTAGATGAGTAAATACTTCAGTGGTCATCATTAGCGGTATGTTTGTGGGAATGTCTCCATATCATTTGCTCTCACAGAATGATGATAATGAAGATATGTCATGAGGCACGTCTGGTATTGCAGCCTTCAGTTGGTTTATGTCAGACTGAAAAAAAACTACTGAATTGATCACATGTAACCTGATTTGATGGTATCGATTGTGATGATTTGTGTTTGTTTGTCAAGGTATTAATTGCTTTCCATATATCTTTAGTGTTGGTTTTATCTATTATTATGTTCTTAAAATAGTTTTTCTTTTCCTTTCGAATAACATATTGAACTTTGTTTCTCAGACTACGGTACATAGTTAGATCTCTATTTTTATGTGCCCTGTCCCTGTCTCTCATAAGTTCAACTACCTCCTACTTAGTGTGCTGTTTAACACGAACTTCCTTAAATCGAACATGCTTATCAAATACGCTTAGAAAGGTATTCAGCCAGTGGTCCAGAGCATCATCTGGGTCAGGAAAGCTGGTAAACATAGTCCAGAGATGAGTTGAGCAAGTCTTGTAAAAAGGCATCTTGATTGAAGTGTTTGTAATTTCTATATTTTATACTTATATGTTTGTGCTTCAGAGTTTTGGTACCTCTTTTTGACCACGTGCAACATACTGGGTTGTGATCGCTCATTGCATTAATAGGTACAGTACATTCTGTGATGTTGTGAGCACACGTAATATAGATATGATCTATAAGTGTTGCAGATGATGTTGTTATTCTAGTGGCTTGTTTGACTAACTGTTGGAAGTTATATGACTCTATGTTTTTCCATGTTTTGTTTGATTTGTTAGTGTCTACGTTGAAGTCGCCTAGCAGTATTATTTCTCTAGCTTTACTAATGACTACATCCATCATAGTGGTGAATTTTTCATACCAGATATTTCTTGCACTGGGGTTCCGATAAAGATAGCCTACTACTAGGGGTATGCAATTTTGAAGCTTAACCTCAAGCCATACACACTCAATCTCACAGGTTTTAAAATCTAGCCTACGGTGGGCGTTAAGCAAGTTAGAAATATAAACTGCAATACTCGTCTCTTGTTTCTGATAGAGATCTCTTCTAATGGTTTTAAAGCATCTGATAGCGATGTCATCATCTGAGATGCTGCTATTTAATCGACTTTCGCTAACGCCGAACATGTGAAAATTTTGATTAACTATAAGTGATAGTTCAGGCAGATTCCCTAATAGATGGCAGTTATTTAAATGCCCGATTCTGAGCCCATTATTACTGAGCCAGTGTTTGTACTTATTAGACATTTTAACAATGCGTAATCATGAATTTTTTAAAAACACAAAATGAATACAACTTACGTCCCTTATAACAATAAACACTCTAAAGTACAGAGAAACAGTAATATCTCTATCAATATATATATATACACACACACACACACACACACAAAATACATATAAAGATCAGTAAGGATGATCAGTGAAGACCCCCTCACTCACAATATAAACACGATAAAATTATTATAAAAGATATCCAACTAAGTGTCAATCTCTGTGACTTCAATACGAGTCAATGTTTATAGCCACGTAAATCTAATACATTGCTATATAAAACAATAACCAAGTATGCACATAAACTTTCTAGGAGAGGCTCTTTCTTGTACCGAGGTCCGGTGTTGCTTTGTGCTGAATTGCTAGTAAATACCAGGCTGTGTTGGTCCTTGGTACAGCGACATCATAAGTGCCTGACGAAGTGAAGCTGGGCTAAAACGTGTGAGGTATAACAACTCTGGGTTACAATGGAATGGATACTGTTGATTTCTCATGGGTGTGTAACGACTTCCAACTACAGGCTCTGATTTGTGGCTAACAGGAGGCTGTGGTGGCACGTTGTTGTTACTGCTGGATTGATCCTTGCTGTGGAGAATAAGGAACGTATCTTCATAATTATCACCCTCCTGTGTGAAAGAGGGCATATTGTATGGATTTGGTTTGGTGGAAATGTTCCGTCTGGCTTGGATATCAGGTGCCGTGGTTATGAGTGGTTTGCTCTCTTCTGGCCTATTGGTACTTGATGTTGTGGAAGTATGTCGTCTAGCTTGAGTTTGAGGTGGTGTAGCTAAAAGTGTCCTACGCGATCCAGTATTGGATGTAGGTTGTGTACATTCTGGGTATTTGATATTTTTGGCGAGCAAGCTGGTGCCCAATGTAGACAAATGTACTTGATCCTTATAAAGTCGCTTTTTAGGTGCTCCTGACTGTGAAGTAAACACCGGTGTGTTGTTGATGAACTGTATGTTGTTGTGAGAACAAAACTTCTGCAATATGTTGTTATTTATGTCAGCTAGAATCTGATGGAATCCATAACTCGGTGATATGATGGAGGAGAAGAAAATGGACGAGTTAGGAAAAGTGTGGCGTAATCCGTTCAAGAGCGCCAGCAGTTGAGATGCTGTAATTTGCTGGTTGTTCATGGTGTCATTAATACCAATATGAACGCTTGCCTTTGTAACGTTACGATTTACAGCCAACCTTCTAATCTTGTCTGTTAGCCGGTCAACACCAGCCCCAGGCAATGGAATTATGGAAACAATGTCTTTGTCTGAAGTGGCCATCCGGTCGCTGTATAGACCTTTCATTAGAGAGTCGCCTATTATAATGTATGTACAGTCGGGTCGTGCTGTCTGCAAATGTTTGTTGTCTGTACGTCTCCATGTGACTCTCCCTGTGTTTCCTGGAGGCGTGTGTTGTCTGTTGGCAGTGCACTATATATAGCACTGTACGTTTTCTGACGAAATTTCTTGAAGAACTTCGAATCTGTTGCTTATTTTTACACCAATGGGGTAGACTGCTTGTAGTGTTTTATCTTCCTCTGCACATTGAGGTTTTTTCACGTCTTGTTTAGTTATTTGTTTTTGGTGAAACTGGGCTTCAAGATTCTCCGAAGTTGATACAGCTGCTTGGGAGTTACACGTTTGTTCAGTAAGGTTGGTGGTGGACTCGTGCTGTAAAGTTTCTATTGTTTTTCTTAGCAATAGATTTTCCTCTCTCAGGAGCGTGATTTGTGCTTTGAGAGCAGTGTAGTCACTGCTGGTCTTGTTATTAGCTTCAATGTTCACTGTAACAGCAGCAGTGAGTGCCTTTAAGGATTGTTCTATTACCTCAATGTGCCTATGACAATCACACGATTGTCCATTGATAGTTGGTGTGTTATCTAAGGCTGGTATTTCTTCTGCTACTCTTACGTTGGTCTCTACATTGTTTTGGAGGTGCTCCATTGGATATTCAATGGCCAAGAGTACTGATGGGGTAGCTGGCATCGTGTTGATGGTATTGTCCTGTTCATTCATTGTATGTGTTAGTTGAGAAACATTGTCTGCTGTGATGTCCACAGCTGTAGTTGTGGGCTGTGTAAATTCTGATTCCTCACTCGAGACGAGCATGTTGATATCTTGTGTCTTTGATATGCCTCTACTCGTGAATGTATGTATTGAATTCTCCAGCTCGACAAAGTCTAATTTTAGCCAAGAGTTAATGTTTTCAACGCCGCCCTGAGCTAATAATTTGTTCTTCGAGTGATACAAGTGTATTGTAAGGACTGGCATCGAAATCAGGTCTTCCATGTAGGCCCCGCTCCTATCTTGTCTGTGTTGAATTCGATCAGGCTTGTAATAATTGATGAGGCACGTTCGAAATGCCTCATAATGGAGTGTATTGTTAAAGGATACTGTAACACATTGGCCAGAGTTGGTGTGTTGGACGACTTGGCCGACTGGGTTCACACACCTGGCTAGCTTGGTCTTCACCGCCTTCTCTTTGTTTAGTGTGTATGGTTTATTCATGGCCGATCGTACACCGGATCTTGTTTTAACACCAGTCACCTCCAGAGAGGCCTCTCCTATCGATGACATTACTGCATCATGTTATCAAACCCGTTTGAAGAATGCAGCGAACTTATTGTAGTCTAGACGCGCCGCTTGCAATTTGAGGTCATGTGTTGTGGTTTGTTTGTTTTGATAATTGAAACAAGAACACAGAACTGATCAGGGACTTGTGATATTGTGTGCTTGGCGACTTACCACGCGCTAGTCACGCATGGTTTAATCACACGTTGTCGTTAATCGATAATTGATAGTTTTCAAAATTGAATTACCTTACCGTCCATTTATCAAAGGAATCCTTATTTCACTACACCACAGTCACATAAACTTAAGATATTAATTCATATTAGATCCAGTTTTAGAACTAACACAATGATACACACAGCATCTCGACTGAAACAGGCAAAACTTTGATAAATTCTATAAAAATTTGTTCTGGGGTGAGCACGTTGCGCAACTTATTTTATTTTTGCACCTACTGCTTGTTCAGTGGTGAGCATGTTGCGCAACTGATGTTATTTATGCCCCAACTGCTTGTTCTGGGTTGAGTACGTTGCGCAGCTGATGTTATTTATGCTCCAACTGCTTGTTCAGGGGTGAGCACGTTGCGCAACTGATGTTATTTATGCCCCAACTGCTTGTTCTGAGTTGAGTACGTTGCGCAGCTGATGTTATTTATGCTCCAACTGCTTGTTCAGGGGTGAGCACGTTGCGCAACTGATGTTATTTATGCCCCAACTGCTTGTTCTGGGTTGAGTACGTTCCGCAGCTGATGTTATTTACGAACGAACGAAAGAATGAAACAAGTGGCATGTTTGTGTAATAGTTAGGATATTATGCTGATGACGGCATGAGCATAGCCAGGCGAGAGTTCAATGTCAGCACTCTTCGCCTGCTGTGGAACTTTATTATTATTTTGTAATGAAATAGAATATGTGGTACTTAACTCAGAGGCTGCAAATACAGAAAGTGGTAAATCCTGTTAGATTTATAACAGACAGTGTGGCTGGTTGCAAGTGGGTTGCAGATGCTGTCATGTCTGAGAAGGAGAGAGGCGTGGGTATGATCAATTGGAAAGGTGAGACTGGGAGTGAAGAGGAGTTACTGACAGGAGGAAAATGTGAAAAGAGGCAGGAGGACTGGATTATTATGGCATGAAAAAGTGGGAAGAAATTTAGATGGTAGATTGTGAGCCTTGTAAAAGTCCACATGGATGCATCAACTATGTGTTTGTAACAACCATAACGAGTTGTGATGTAACTGAGATGGATGAAAGTGTAACAACTGTAACGAGTCGTGATATAACTGAGGTGGATGAAAGTGTAACAACTGTAATGAGTCGTGATATAACTGAGGTGGATGAAAGTGTAACAACTGTAACGAGTCGTGATATAACTGAGATGGATGAAAGTCTAACAACTGTAACGAGTTGTGATATAACTGAGATGGATGAAAGTCTAACAACTGTAACAAGTCATGATATAACTGAGGTGGATGAAAGTCTAACAACTGTAACGAGTTGTGATATAACTGAGATGGATGAAAGTCTAACAACTGTAACGAGTCGTGATATAACTGAGATGGATGAAAGTGTAACAACTGTAATGAGTTGTGATATAACTGAGATGGATGAAAGTGTAACAACTGTAATGAGTTGTGATATAACTGAGATGGATGAAAGTGTAACAACTGTAATGAGTTGTGATATAACTGAGATGGATGAAAGTGTAACAACTGTAATGAGTTGTGATATAACTGAGATGGATGAAAGTGTAACAACTGTAATGAGTTGTGATGTAACTGAGGTGGATGAAAGTGTAACAACTGTAACAAGTCATGATGTAACTGAGATGGATGAAAGTGTAACAACTGTAACGAGTCATGATGTAACTGAGATGGTTGAATGTTACTGTTCAGGTACATGGGATAGTCTTAGTGAGTAGCATAACAGCAAAGAAACACAGATAGAGGAGGACAGAGTGAGTGAATATGCAAACAAAAAGTTGCCTAAAGAGTCTAGCAAAACTGCCACATGTGTAAGTCATGTAAAATAAAGGGGTATTATGATGTGCAGCGTCTCTCTTTCTTTTCAAGATAAAATAGAGATAGTAAGGATAGTTGTTATACAAAATATCATCAGATCCAATACACAAATACAGTACCCATATCCAGCTTACCATCGAGATTGCAAGAAATGGGTGCTAAGCTGTGTTATTGGGAGTGTTCATAATATAACTGCTCCAGATTCACCTAATGTAAGATGAGACAAGGATAATTGTTATACATTGTTGCACTGAAAGACACAAGATGACTTCTCTCTTGTTATGTATGAGTGCATCTGCATCATAGAAAGCATAAATCCATGCCTAATAGAGATGGTTGATACTGTGGGTGGGATCATGTGTTAGCAGTGTAGATCCTAGCTTCTCTCACTGCTGCTTATATATTACATGAAACAGCTATACATTACTCAAAATAACAATATCGGGGTTTGATATCTGATCATAGTGGTGCTCTTTGAACAACATCATTGGGAAAACTTACCTGTATAGTATATCTCTATATGGGCAGACAGCTGAAAGAAGTGATAAGTTACAATATCACGTTTGATATCTGATCGTAGTGATGCTCTTTGAACAACGTCATTGGGAAAACTGACCTGTATATAACATCTCTCAGACAGCTGAAAGAGGTGATAAGCTACAATATAGAGGTTTGATATCTGATCCTAGCCTGTCATATAAGCTTCATGTGCAGCCGACTTTTATTGAATGCAAAAGTGACCTAGCACACAATGGTGGTTGGTCACGTGAAACTGACAACTTGTCTTACTGTAATCTTGATTAAATCAAACAAAGCAAGCAAACATTCTTCTAGGAGCACACAAGGATGTTGAAGAAATACAATGGCGACATTTTGTTCAACCACCGCGGTTATAATCAACTCATTCAGGCCCACACAGTTTTATAGTAGATGCCCCAGGGGGAAATAAGCACTGAAAAAAAAAAAAACAGTGAATGGCGATCACATCATCGCAGAGGCCAAACACAAAATGGGGTGGTCATTCGGAAAGCCCAATTTTTGTCCTGTGCTTTGAACCAAATGTATACTATGTAAGAGAACATAAGATGCGATTGTTGGGGATGCGATTGTTGGGATGCGATTGTTGGGATGCGATTGTTGGGGATGCGATTGTTGGGATTCGATTGTTGGGATTCCAGGGAGAGCTGATCCTGTCCGTCAAGAGACACAGTGAAAATCAAACTGTTCCTGAACTTAAAGAAAACAAAAATAATGTCCACAGACATAATTGCTTGTCAACCAAAGATCACAGTCAACAATGAAGGAATCAAAAATGTCACGAACAGAATATCTCGGCTCCGTAATCAACCCAATGGGAACTATTCAAAACAAGTCCTAAACGGGCATTAGCAATTCAGAGGTTCAACAGTATTCAGAATCTATGGCACAACAAACAAGTTAAAGTTACACTTTTCGGCTCATGCATCTTTCCTGTGGCCACGTACGGATGTGAGCAGCAGACCACTTCACAGTCACTACAGAAGTCAATTGGGGATTTAGAGCTTAAACAGGTGCTTAGGATATTGTGCAGCAAGAAAAAGGATAATGCTTTCATTGTACAAGATCTGAACATGGAAGAATACTGGCTCATAGACAGCGTTTTGTCTCAGAAACTGATATACTTTGGCCATATTAAATGCTGCAGTGGCTTGGAGAGAACAGTGGTGGGAGGCCTGGTTCCTGGAAGAGGGGGGCACGAGTCGACCAGCAACAGGATGGGCACAGGACATTGCAGACAACATGGACATGGGGCTGCAGGCAAGAGATCAAGACACTTGTTGGTGGGCCGTGATGACAGTGAGTTGACCAGCACCAGGATAGACACAGGATATTGCAGACAACATGGATATGGGGCAGCAGGCAAGAGATCAAGAAACTTGTTGGTGGGCCGTGATGACAGTGAGTTGACCAGCACCAGGATAGACACAAGACATTGCAGACAACATGGACATGGGGCAGTAGGCAAGAGATCAAGAAACTTGTTGGTGGGCCGTGATGACAGTGAGTTAACCAGCACCAGGATGGACACAAGACATTGCAGACAACATGGACAAATCAAATCAAATCAACTTTATTAGGGTCACAAATTGGGCGCGCAGGCCCGTCTTACATTCGGCCCTTCCAATCACTCGTCTTTCGTTCATCAAGAGCATTGTGAAATGAATATTGTAAACATAAACAAGGCTAATAATTACCATGTTATGAAGCCCATCTCCCACCTATCCATACATCACTCCACCCACACAACAACCCCACCTACCCACACACATGCGCACCAAGGGACACATACACACCCCACCTACCCACAAACACCCACACCAAGGGACACATACATACCCCACCAACCGACCCATCCCCCTCCCGCACATCCCCCACCCACACACACTGCCCTCACCTGATCCCCCAACCAAAACACACTCGCCACCCACAAACATTCCCATACCAACCCACACATCCCACGCCCATCCACATACACATCCTAACCCACACATCCTCTCCCCACCCACACCTCAAACCACCCACCCCCCCAGCCATATCTCCATCGACAACATATTCCCCACCCATGCACACAATCCCCCACCAACCCACACATCGCACATCCACTCACACATCCCCAAACCATACACACACATCCCCACCAACTAACATGTCCCTACCCCCCCCCCCCCCCCCCCCCACACACACACACATCTCCCTAACCACCCATACATCCCCAATCCACTCACACACACCCCACCACCCACACATACAACTTCCACCCACCCACACATGCCATAACCTAATCCCCCACCACACAATCCCCCACCCGCACATCACATACACCCCCTACCACGCACTATTCCCAACCCACGCACCACACACACATCCCTCAGCAACACATCCCCACTTACACACCACACACATATCCCCCACCCAGATACCACACAATATTCCCATCCACACAGATACCCTTACCCATCCACCCCACATACCCCCACTCCAGTAGGCAAGAGATCAAGAAACTTGTTGGTGGGCCACGATGACAGTGAGTCGACCAGTACCAGGATGGACACAGGATATTGCAGACAACATGGACATGGGGCAGTAGGCAAGAGATCAAGAAACTTGTTGGTGGGCCGTGATGACAGTGAGTCGACCAGTACCAGGATGGACACAGGACATTGCAGACAACATGGACATGGGGCAGTAGGCAAGAGATCAAGAAACTTGTTGGTGGGCCGTGATGACAGTGAGTCGACCAGTACCAGGATGGACACAGGACATTGCAGACAACATGGACATGGGGCAGTAGGCAAGAGATCAAGAAACTTGTTGGTGGGCCGTGATGACAGTGAGTCAACCAGTACCAGGATGGAAACAAGACATTGCAGACAACATGGACATGTTGCAGCAGTCATGGCTAGAGGTCAATAAATTTGTTGGTAGCTGTGAGGACAGTGAGTTGGTTGAGAGATGATGCCCCAGTGGGGGATAAAGGGTGAAAGACAAAAAAATGAACAAACTTTATTTTCAAAGGGTTAAGAATTGGGCACGCAGGCCAGTCTGACATTCTGCCCTTGTTTTCTGTCTGCTCTCATACACATTATTTCATTCATACATCACTTATGAAGCTAATCTTAGACAACAACAGACACAATATGTGCATTACATGGAAAATGTGCAATAATCAATACTACATGACTCACTAAAACTAATTTTTACATGGCAATTATCACTAGCTAATGTGGGTGAATCGTACCAGTTACAAAAATGTTTATTATACGTGAGTGCAGGGATTGGGCAGCGGGCCGCACTGAGTTTGAAGTGCAACAGCTGATCCAGAGCAGCACACATCAAGGTGACATAGTCATCTACACCGATGGATCAGTGGTGAGAAACAGACGTAGTGGCTGGAAAAAGGCTAATGGGCGAGTCTTTAAAAAGGAGAGTCTGGCATACGAGACTATGTCCTCCAGCATGAGAATGGAGGTGGAGGCAAGTAACAGCAGCCTTCCGGTGGCTAGAGGAGACTACTGCAACATATGTTGTATTCATTACGGATTCAAAGAGTATGCTTAGCAAGGTGAAGAAGGAATGTTTCGTGTGGAATGGCTCTCATCGCTTCAGAGGTCACAGATCATGAGAATTGTGTGGGTATTTTGCCCTGGCCATGCGGATGTACGAGGGAATGAACAGGCTGACAGGCTAGCAGGGAGGGCACCTCTTGGTGGTATTTTGCCTATGGACAAGGGGGAGGTGGTCGTGTGCTTGTGGGACTAGGTAGAGAAGGTGGAGGAACAGATTGAGAGCCCATATGTGGAAAGATGTGATTGCAGGGGATTGGCAGGGGTTCTGGAAGAATCTCAAAACTGAGAGGGAAGACCAGGAGAACTTTTAATCAGATAGCGGTGGGAACGATTAGTAGTATGAGTCTTCGCTGGCTGTTGAACGAAGGGACGGAGCATGTATGGGAATGTCCTGAGTGCAGTGATGTCGGTTCTTAACTCAACTCAACTCAACTCAACTTATTATATGTGGGGCCTTCAATTGAAAACCTTAAAAGTTTTTAACAACATATACTCTCAAAAAGTAAAGAACAAATCAGGAGTGCACATAGAATACCCAAATAATACTAGGGACATAGCCAGAGTACCAACAGGAAAGTACTGCCATAACTATGATGCTGAAATTGAGGCAATCAAGATAGCAACAGAGAAATTACTAAATACCAGCCATGGTACACAACCTGTATTGCTATTGACAGATGCAAAATCAGTACTCGAGGTGCTCCTGTCTGGGAAATTGCCAGCATTAAGGACAGTACTGTCTGAACTTAGCAGTCAGCATAAGGTCACCATAGAGTGGATACCATCCCACTGTGGAATACCCGGAAACGACAGAGCTGATCGATTGGCTAAGGAAGGAGCAAAAGAAGAACAGCCTGATGTGCCCGTTACATACCACCAAAAGAAAAGAATGATCGAATCAGTCAGAAAGCCACCAAAACCTGCTCAAGATGATAACCACATTATGGACAGACCAGAACAAGCCATTATTCTGCGCCTCAGAACAGGACACAATAGATTACGCAACCACATGTATACAAAATTCAAGATTAGTGAATCAGCCATGTGCGCATGAGGATTTGTGTCGCAGACAACAGAGCACATACTCCAAGACTGCCCAAAATACAGCATATCTAGGCAAACCTTCTGGCCTAGAGAGATGACAGTGGAAGATAAACTATGTGGACCACTGAGTGAACTAATAAAGACAGTTAAATTCATACATGAGACAACATTACAGTTATAGACATATTTCAAGCTAAAGAAAGAAGAAGAAGTAGGGAACAAATGTACCATTTTCTGTTAATGTAGTCACCATTGCGTCCAATGCAGATAAAGTGCTTGGACTCCTGTAGAAAACAGTGCCCTTGGTCACTACTCGGTGTGCCTGGGCCCCAAAGGGGGAGTAAAGAAGAGTAACTCTGTAGACCTCCTGTGCCTGTAATAAAAGGTGACCAAAGAGGGTTTGTCTTCTCTTTTTTTTTAATATCCTATTTACAGGACATTGCAGTCAACACCAGCATTTTTCAGCTGCTGTTGATGTCTTCGCAAGTTTTGTTTTAACGGTCAGTAGTTTGCCATTTGGTCTTTTCTACCTTGGAGAAAAAACCATCTAACAACCAACATCCAGTCAACTGTGAACTGGCCTACAAAGGGCTGGGCACGTGTGGCTGGGGGACTATACTCCACTGGCATTCTCAGAGGTGACAGAAGTATACAGGATGTTTATCATCTGTTCTATTTGACATTTTATTATTTTGTGAGAGTAACAGGCTGGGATGACAAAGGCGCATTCACAAACAGTGCGCTACTCAGTCAATATCTGCACACTTCAACATCTGACAAGAGACAGAGCACACATCAGTGCAGTGACATCATTTCTAGTAAATTAGTAAATCATGCAGTTATCAACAGTTTGGCCCCATCGGTTGAATGTTACAAGTTACCGTGTAAACAAACTGTATTGTAGAATGGAAGGTTTCATAACTTTATCATTTCATGATGCCACAGATGAAAATTAATCGTTATGGTGCTAATCCCGCGAAGTCCCATCAGGTGGTGATAGTGCCGGGCCCCCAGCCTCTAGGGGGTCCACCCATGACTACTGGTGGTCACCTTCCCCTGTGCTGTGGAGTCAAGGCACAGAGGAGTAGGTTAAGAGCTATTGACCAAATACCCAGGACACTCAACATACTACAGTGGAATGCCGAAGGAGTTTATAACAAGAAAGTCTCCCTAACACAGCGTCTTCATAAAGATAGAATAGATGTGGCATGCATTCAAGAGACACACCTCAACGCCAATCGCAAATTCTCAGTCAGAGGATATCAGGCCACACGTTTCGACCGCAAAGGACACAAAGGAGGAGTTCTAATACTTACACGAAATACAATACCTTGCAGTGAAGTATCTGTGATCTCTGACAACCAAACGGAAATTATATGTGTTGATATAATGATAAAGGACACGAAAATAAGAATTTACAATCTGTATAGCCCAGCAGATAAGGACCTTACACTCTCAAACATGAAAATAACTGACACAAACTGCATTATTGTCGGAGACTTTAATAGCCGTTCAGAAAGATGGGGATACCCAGATACTGACAAAAGAGGAGATGAAGTGGAGGACTGGGAAATAGACTCAAATCTCCATCTACTCAACAAAGCGGATGACACACCGAGCTTCTACTCCAGAAGATGGTTTACCACTTCTACTCCAGACTTAGCTTTCTGCACAGGAGACATCCTCCACAAAATCGATCGCCATGTGCTTGACCAATTAGCAGGTAGTGACCACAGACCAATCAAGCTTGTAATGAATATGGAGTATGTTCCACAGGAGCAAAAGCCTTTGCCCCGCTGGAATTACAAACGAGCAGATTGGGACAGATTTGCCATACTAACAGACAAATATTGTGAAAACATAAATACACGATATGGCAACATGAAGCAAATGGTGGAAAGTCTAAACAGAGCAATAATACAGGCGGCCACTGAGTCTATTCCAAGAGGAGCGAGGAAAAATTACAAACCATACTGGACTGAAGAACTACAAATTTTGGAGGACAAAGTTGAAGATGCCAGGAAGACAGCAGAGAGAGAACAAACAACTGAAGCGAACATCTCTCTCAAAGCCATCTCAGCAAAATATAAAAGAACAGTAAATCAAACAACAAGAGATTGTTGGAGGGAAAAAACAGAAAACCTGAATTTTGACAGGGATGGAAACAAACTATGGAAACTAGTGAAAGCCATGAACAATGAAGGACCTAGAAACAAGCAAATAACAATTAAACAAGGAAATGCCTTGCTTACAGGAAAAAAGGCTGCAAATGCACTAATGGAACACTATGCAAGTGCAAACCACATTGATATTACAACCGAACAGAAGAAAGCAATCAAAGACAAACAGATACATCATAGTAAATACAGAGACAGCAGCAGAATATATGATGGCAAATCTAACAATGGAAGAAATGGAACAGGCAATGAACACACTAAAAAAGAAGAAATCACCAGGAAAGGATGGAATCACAAATGAAATGCTAATAGGACTAGGCACCAAGGCAAAACAGAAACTACTAGCAGTCCTAAATCACAGCTGGAAGAGAGGAATAGTCCCACAGGAATGGAAGAAAGCTATACTAATACCAGTCCCAAAGAAAGGAAAAGACCTGGAAGAACCAAATGGCTATCGACCTATCAGTCTACTTAGCTGTGTAGGAAAATTAATGGAATGCATTATCAGTGGCAGGCTAACATGGCATCTGGAAGAAAACCAACTCTTAACACCACACCAAGCAGGATTCAGAAAGTACAGATCCACTGAAGATCAAATAACCTATATAGCTCAGGAAATAGAGGATGCCTTCCAAGAGAAAAAGCACACACTAGCGGTCTGGATAGATTTAGAAAAAGCATTTGATAAAGTATGGAAGGAAGGACTGAAAGTAAAACTGCAAAAAATGCATGTTTGTGGGAAAATGTATAAATGGATCAGCCACTACCTTGAGAACAGAACTGCCAGGACAAAAGTACAAGGACAAACCAGCAAAATGATGCTGTTGGAGCAAGGTGTTCCCCAAGGAGGAGTTCTTTCACCAGCATTATTCCTAGCATATATAAATGACATCACGGAAAATTTTCCAGCCAGAGTACACACATCCTTCTTTGCAGATGACCTAGCCATATGGACATCTGAAGAATATATTAGTACAGCTAACAGCAGAATACAGCAAGCCTTATTAGCGCTAGAGGACTGGTCAAAATCATGGCTAGTGAAGATAAGTGAGGAGAAAACAACATGCACAGTGTTCTCCCTCTCAAATAAAACTCAGCAACCTAAGCTGGTATTGAATGGAAAAATATTGCGCCATGAAGAAAATCCAAACTATCTAGGAGTCACCTTTGATCGTTGCCTGACATGGAAGACACAGGTTGAGAAACATCGAACAAGAGCAAGGCAAAGGATGACAATCATGAAAAAGCTTGCTGGTACAACGTGGGGAGCAGATGAGAAAGTTCTCAAGAAGTTATATACTGGACGGGTGAGGCAAGTACTGGAATATGGCATTGCAGCTTGGGCAACAGCAGCTAAGTCAAACTTTAACAAAATAAGTAGAGTCCAAAACCAAGGAATGCGAATCATAACTGGAAGCCTGAAGACAACACCTATTAATGAACTAGAAAAGATCACTTGTTTACAACCAATGCAGGACAGAAGAGATAGCAGAGCCCAGCAACAAGCAGAAAAATTTAGAAGATTGACAGACCACCCTATGTATAACAGGTTTAATGGTTTTGGAAAGGGAAGACTGAAGCGTAGCAACTTTGTAGAAACTGCAAAACGAAAGATTAGGGCAGATCCCATACTTAACATATCAACAGTCAAACCCATTTACAATACACACAACTTCCCAGCTTGGAGACAGCAGCAACTGCCCGAGATGATAGAAAACATTCCTGGTATTGAGAAAAAGAACACTCAGAATGAAACAAAAAGAAAAGAAATAACCCTAAATTACATAAAAGAACATTACCCAAGCAGCAATTGGACCCATGCATATACAGATGGATCAGCCAAAAATTCAATAGAAAATGGAGGAGGAGGAATTCTCCTAAATTTAAAAAATGGAGTGAAAAAAACACAGTCAGTGGCAACTGGAAAATTTTCAAGTAACTTCAAAGCGGAGGTAGAGGCTTTGAAAACTGCAGCAGAATGCTCTTGATGGAGGCAAATAAAGAGAAACAAATAGCTATCTTCACAGATGCAAAGTCAGCTGTCTCAATACTGGAGAGCAAAAACAGCACAGAACTAGCTGACCTAAGAGCAGCACTCCATGGTCTATGCCAGAAATCTGCTTCATTTGAGGACAAGCTCTATGGAGATATCAACAAGCTCAAGTTGACTGCAGCTTACTTTAACTACATTCAGGTTGACATTTAAAAGTGCATGAAGAAGTATTTAAACTGCCACACTTGATACCACAGACATGTCGGTTACACAAGCCTCCCAGAGGCATGAAATGGAATATTGCTTGGATAGCAAATCCATTACGTGGAAAGTCCGAATCGAAAGCTCACTATGTGGATGTCATCTGCAGACTGCATTCTTCTGGCTTCCAGAAGAACAGCCTATGGTGAACGGAAGGCCCAATATACGGAAGTGAGGCTAAGCAGCCATGTGCAGGACGTGACGATTCCTTGGGTGAGCCCAGTACCAGAGCGCTGTGTGTAGGCTCTGCAATTATGGAAGCCTCCTTGGATGGCGGGGAATGCCCATGGTCTGCCCCTGCCTTCCCTTGAGGGCTGACCAGGATGCCTTTGGCTGTTTTATATGGGCCAGCTGGGATGGGAGATAACACCACAACAGTGAGAGTCTAACGTCCTAAGAAACCCCCGGGAAGGTTAGCCCGGTCAACAAATGCCCGCAGAAGTCGGATGTATCGGCCTAACGGCGCAAGAACGCAGCTCTGCTGTAAACAGGCACAACGGAATCACATCTGGAAAAAAAAACTCCGGATGAACGAAGAAGAAGAATAAGAATGGAAGGTTTATTTATATGGGCTGTTTTATCCAATAATTTGGATGTTATGAGTTACCTTGTAAACATACTGTATTGTAGAATGGAAGGTTTATTTATATGGGCTGTTTTATCCAATCATTTGGATGTTATGAGTTACCTTGTAAACATACTGTATTGTAGAATGGAAGGTTTATTTATATGGGCTGTTTTATCCAATCATTTGGATGTTATGAGTTACCTTGTAAACATACTGTATTGTAGAATGGAAGGTTTATTTATATGGGCTGTTTTATCCAATCATTTGGATGTTATGAGTTACCTTGTAAACATACTGTATTGTAGAATGGAAGGTTTATTTATATGGGCTGTTTTATCCAATCACTAGCTGACCCGGCCCGGCTTCGCCCAGCACCTGGCGGGGAACGTCTCATTGAATTCATATAAGTAGTCATTATACATTCAAATACATTTCTCTAAGCGCACAGAGTACACGTTCGGCCCCTGCTCCCGTTCCCGTTGCTCGTCTGTTTCTGATGTTTCTGTTCCCATTTCTCGTCTGTTTCTGATGCTCCCGTTCCCGTTACTTGTCTGTTTTTTATTGCTCATTCCCGTTCCCATTTCTCATCTGTTTCTGAAGCTCGTAATGCCTTTTTCTTTCGTGCTTGAGGAAAAATTGTTGATTTTAAACTAACTAAATATTTAAGTTGGATCCGCGGGAGTGAGAACAACATCTGTACAAAATTTCATCTCAATCGGATAAACCGTTCGGGAACACATAAAATACAAATAGAAAATTAAATAAAAATTAAAATTGATTTTAATCTGTTTCTGAAGCTGGTAATGCCTTTTTCTTTCGTGCTTGAGGTGTAGATCCACCAATCGCTTTTCTTTTGGGTGGCATAACTGATTTAGTTTTGGACCCTAATCTCAAATATGTAAATAAAAATAGAAAATTAAATAAAATTAAAAATTGATTTTAAACTAACTATTTCAGTTGGATCCGCGTGAGTGAGAACATGTGTACAAAATTTCATCTCAGTCGGATAGACCGTTCGGGAACGCATAAAGGACACACACACAAACAAACATTCTCTTCTTCTACTAAGCAAAATATTGGAAGAGAACTATTTTCATTCCAATAACTAAAACGGGCAACCTGAAACTACTAATGTAAACTTGCCAAGATATCACGAACACCCAATAAATTTTTGTTTTTTTTCCAAATATTTATTTCATACAAAGCAATGTATATTTACAAGGTGTAATGCGTGTTTCTTTTGTTTGTGTATTACAGAGCGTTGCCATTTGTTTGTGTTAAATGTCACATGCGTTACATTTTTGGCACCTTTCCGTCTTGACAGACGATAGTTTGGTACATTGTGCTTCAAAAAGGCTTAATAACTGTCATATGGCAATAACTACGATCCATGGCGGTGGCGAATGTGGCTGGTAAGGCCAATTCTTGCTGCAAATGTTTGCCCACAGTAGGTGCATGTGAAAACATGGTCATTTCCACCATTATGCACCATCTTACGTCTCTCACGCTCTGTGTGTGCTTTATCTGCAATCATTTTCTCCTTTGTCTTTATTCCATTTCTGATAGTTGCCCTCCATGCAACACGTTCAGCGGCGACGTGCTCCCATTGTGCATTATCAATGCCTGTATCAATCATGTCCCGCTTACACACATCTTTGTATCGTAGTAGAGGCCGACCCTGAGATCTCCTACCCATCTGTAATTCACCAAAAAAGATGTCCTTTGGTATTCTACCATCATCCATCCTCCTAACGTGTCCTATCCATCTAAGTCTACGAAGACTGAGCATGGAATACACCGTCACACAACCTGATCTTTCCAATACTTCAGTATTTGTGATTTTGTCTTGCCACTTAATACCAAGTATTCTTCGCAGACACCGCATATGAAAGCTGTTTAAACGTTTCTCTTGGCGTGAGTAAGTTGTCCAGGTTTCACTGCCATAAAGAAGAGTACTAAGGACACAGGCTTGGTAGACGAGGACTTTTGTTTTGGCAGTAAGCTTCCTGTTCTCCCAGACTCTTTTTGCTAACATGTTCATTGTTGTTGCTGCCTTGCCAATCCTGATGTTGATTTCCTGATCGAGGGATAATTTGCTATTTACCTCTGATCCAAGATATGTAAAATGGTCTACTATCTCCAGTTCGGCGTCGTCAATAAAGATTGATGGTACACCATGTGCACCTTGTGACATAATCTGTGTCTTCTTTTTGTTAATTGTTAAACCAAATTCAGAACAAGCATTGGAGAATGCAGATAGTAGATGTTGTAATTCTTCCTCAGAGTGGGTCGTAATCGCAGCATCATCCGCAAAAAGCAACTCTCTGATTAGTACCCTGCTAATTTTGGTCTTGGCCTTCAATCTCTGAGCATTATAGAGGCCACCATCTGAGCGTGAGTGAATGTATATACCGTCATCCTGATCACGAAAGGCATATTTCAGTAGAAGTGAAAAGTATATCCCAAAGAGGGTGGGGGCTAGTACACAACCTTGCTTAACTCCACTCTTGATTTCAAACTCTTCTGAAGTTGAGCCATCAAACTTGATTATACCCTTCATGCCTGTGTGGAACGATTCCACAATGGACAGAAGAGTTGGTGGACAGCCAATCTTCTTTAGTGCTTTGAACAGACCCTCACGACTGACCAAATCGAATGCCTTTGTGAGGTCGATGAAGGCAATAAACAGTGGCTGATTTTGTTCCCGGCATTTTTCTTGCATCTGTCGCAATGAGAATATCATATCAATGGTAGACCGGTTCTGACGGAAGCCGCACTGTGATTCGGGGTAGACTTGATCTCCCAGGACTTGAAGTCTGCGCAGGACAATTCTGGCAAATACTTTCCCAACAATACACAGAAGTGAGATACCCCTATAGTTGTTGCAGTCGCTCCGATCTCCCTTGTTCTTGTACAGCGTTATGATGTTTGAATCTTTGAAATCCTGTGGGACTTGTCCTTCTCGCCAGCATAGCTCTATTAGCTGGTGGATCTGTAGAGCGAGGGTGTCTTGCCCACTCCTGATCACCTCTATTGGAATCCCATCCTTACCTGGAGCCTTGCCAGATGCAAGCTCATTTATAGCACACTTAACTTCTGTTATAGTGGGAAGTGTGTCCAGGTGGTCAAGAGTTGGCAGGGCCTCTATGGCGTTGAGGGCATCATCCGCCAGCTTGGTCTCACTTGAGTAAAGCTCTAAATAGTGCTCGACCCATCTATCCATCTGCTGTTTCTTATCAGTGATGATTTCTCCAGTCAAGGTTTTCAGCGGTGCACTTCTTTTGATCATTGGACCACAGGCTTTCTTTATCCCTTCATACATGCTTCTGATGTTTCCCTTATCACTTGCGATTTGAATGGACTCACATAACTTGATCCAATAGTCATTCGCACACTGCCTGGCAGCCTTTTGTACATCCTTCCTCGCTTGCTTCAGCTCACTCAGAGTGTTACGCGTTGGTCTTTCCTTGTTTCTTAAGAGAGCTATCTTCTTTTTATCAATCAAGGGTTGCAGTATCTGGCTGTTTGCCGCAAACCAGTCCTGCCTCTTATGATCCACAGTGCCGTAAACCCCTACCGCTGTTTTATAAATAGTTTCCTTAAGTTTACTCCATTTATCATTTACTATACAATTTTCTGATGTATCATTGAAAGCGTCCTCAAGTTGCTGTTGAAATTCAAAGCACTTTCCAGGATCGTGAGTGTTAATAATATTAATCCTGGGGCTAGACTTGTGTTTAGCTGTGTAGATTCTCTTTGGTCTCAGTCTAACCCTTGCAACAACCAAAGAATGATCTGTATCACAGTCAGCACTGTGGTAACTTCGAGTTAATGATGTATGGTTCAGATGTTGTCTCCGTGTGATAATGAAGTCCAGCTGATGCCAATGGCCGGATCTTGGATGTTTCCATGTGACCTTATGCATCTCTTTTGTTTTAAAAAAGGAGTTTGTAATACATAGGTCATTTCTAGTGCAATGCTCCAGCAGCCTTTGCCCATTATCATTCATGCGACCGATGTTGTATTTTCCAAGGCACACTGGCCATGAACTCGAGTCCTTGCCCACACGAGCATTGAAATCACCGAGCATATAAATGTAGTCGGATTTTGGAACTGCCTTGATCGCAGAGTCTAGCTGCTCATAGAACGTATCTTTCACATCATCAGAGGAAGTGAGTGTCGGTGCATATGCAGTGAGAATGGTGGCAAATCCACAAGAGGTTGCCAAGCGCAGTGATAATAATCTTTCATTACCTCCAGCTGGGATATCAATAATTGCCTCTCCATAGCACAAAGCCTGGGCTAAAATAAAGAAACCATGTGTTGCCCATGCAGCATGATCCCTCTCTCGGCCTGCCTAGTTCACTCCAGAGGAAAGTTAACACCTATACATCTGGAACAAGACAAGCTGCAGAAGCTGCCGGATCAGCAAAGCAATGCTCTAACTGTCCGCCTGTCGGAGCTTCGATCCTAGACCAGCTGCCAACCAAGGCTTAGGGCCTGGTCTGCCCTGCCATAACTTATTTTGTCTTTGGGTTGCATTTCCTCGCACCAGGATAAGGCTAGTACCCTCCCAATTGCGCTCTTCCGCCCGAAGCCGTTGGCACAATGTGGGGTGTCGGGTTTGGTAAGCGCCGCCCAACATTCGGCGCTGACAGAAAGCAGGTAGTACCGTCTACTGTCATACGGTAGCTCAGTCATATCTGACTAAGACCTGACTTAACACATGCGTTAATAAAACAAATAAATACATATATAGTTATGATAATGTGACATTTAAGGCATAGTGCATGTAAACACACATTCCTTGCATTGCTTAATTTCCATCTCCACAAGCGGAATGCATGTTACACCTGTCAATATCTCTCTCTCTCTCTCTCTCTCTCTCTCTCTCTCTCTCTCTCTCTCTCTCTCTCTCTCTCTCTCTCTCTCTCTCTCTCTCTCTCTCTCTCTCACACACACACACACACACACATACACACACACACATTTTATCTTGATCTATCTCATGCTTTCTGAAGACAGCAGTACATTGAATGTCATGTTCTTGGGCAATAAACTTTAAATTATCATTCCCATTAAAACATGGCTTCTTTGTAATTTCTAAGCCACATAGCATAGCTACCGAGGTGAAGGTTCACATTTTTGGTGTTGTTGGCCTGATGTCAAATTACAGGGTTACCCTCTAGTGCCCTGTAAATGTCCCTGACACATTTTGTTTGAGGGACATGAATCGGGGATTTATAAACTAGCAATTAGAGTCCATGGCATGTCCCCAGGCAGATAATTGGTCCAAAGCTGTGATAGTGTCTGTGTGTGGATTACAATGGGAAGGACTTACACCTGACCACTACATGCCACCTAAGCTTACCGGGTACCTAAAGGGCTAATTTAATTTGTTTATACATGGTGGTGCATATTTTCTCTTTTCAAACATACCATTACTATATAACATCATTTTAATACTTGAGATATCGCCTTGGTTTAAAGGCTGTTACACGCGCGCACACGCACACACACACGCACGCGTACACATGCACGCCAACACATGCGCGTGCAAATACGTGCAACACACACCTCTGCACCCACACACATACGCATACCTATGTTACTGCCAACGACACAGACACTGTAACCATCAGATGTTTTTCAGCTTGACTGCACATTGTCCAAGTTTCACATCCATACAAAAGAACTGGCTCTATGTATCCCCTCAACACTCTTTTTCTCGTTTCAATTGACATATTTTTATTGGTCAAAATGTTTTTCATCTTGCTAAAGGCTACTTTCGCCATGGCGATTCTTGTTCTAATCTCTTCAAGGCATCTCCCATCAGATATTATGACTGTCCCGAGATAATAAAATCATTTTGGGAACACTAAAAAGCCAAATTTGAGCTGAAGCGAGGGAGTAAAATAGTCTTAGTACATTAATGCCTAATATTCACGTAATTTAACTCCCTTTAATACCCTGTTGAGCTTGTCTCTAGTCCGACTTTGTGAAGACATATGAAGGGTGTAGCATAGGTGGGAGCGCAAACGCAACTGTAAAACCACTACTTTTATCGTTTCTTTACTTATCCAGTCAGTTTTGTAGAGATTTGTCCGCAGCAGACGAGCAATATCTCCGGCGGGCCCATTCTCGCTGGTCGCGAGATCGGCACAGTGGAAGGATGGGAGATTTGCTCGCAATAGACGAGCGATATCTTCTGCGTTATCTCCAGCGGGCCTATTCTGGTGGTTGCGGGATCCGCTAAAGTCAGGCGGGGAGTCTGGCGATAGTGCACGCTTTACACAGGTCCAGACACTTATGATTGACAGTTGTACACGCCCTCATAGTCCAGGCGCGTACGAGGCCCTCACCTGTGGGACTTGGCTGAACGCCTCTAAGCCGGGTCCCTTGGGTTCCAGGGTCTGGCCATCACTCTCCACCTGCTCGTGGAGGCGAGGTGTCAAGGTCCTGTAGGGGACAGAGAAGAGGACAGATGATAGAGATATGGACATGGGGTGAGTACGGGGGAAGGAGAACAGTCTAGATGCTGAAGACAGGAAAGATAGGACTGTACCCGTGAAAGACAGTGTCACCTTGAACAGAAGTACGCAATACGCCTAGCCTCAACCAGGCGTATGCGAGACACCTGACTTCCCACGGGCTGCACGAGGGGCAGATACCTCGTGACCACCGTGCAGTCGAGGAGAAATCAGACGGGCTTTGAACACGACAGAGAGAGGATGCATGACTGAGAGTGTGACAGGATAGACTATACCTAGGATTTCAGGGCCATTGAATAGCTGAGCCGTTTGACTTGTGCTTGTGTGTGTGGCTGTGCTACGAGAGCGTAGTGGCTTGTATCGTAACTTAGATATTGTATGCTTCATTATTACTTAGCGCGAGAACGAACGCTGTAATGACAGATGAGACATTATGTATGATTATATCATTGAATAATAAATAATCTCATTAACTCATGTGTTTATGTCTTGTCTCATCTACCCTCGTACTATCTACCTGTCTTGAACCCTTTCCTTCCTAATACCTCTAGACGTTGACACGAGTTCTCGGAGGTCTGACGCTGAGCCGCCAGCGTCTGCAGCCTACCTTGTGCCACACGTATTGGTTACCCATTCCTCTGGAAAACACAAGAATAGGTCGAGAGAGGGAACATGTCGTTTGGGCACCACATGTTTCTCTGAAGCTCTGCCCAGGCATTGTGATGGAATATTGGCCACATTCCAACTCACATACTTTGGTCTGTCAAGATTGCAAGGTGCCACTCAATACGATTTAGTTGAAGTGAGTGACACGTGCAGGCAATACGCAATGCGTTAAAAGATTGTTTAAACAAGAATGGGCTTGAGTTGCAAAGACTTGTTGCATTCGGCACTGACAATGCATCTGTCATGACAGGTGTAAACAATGGAGTATATACAACATTAAAATCCGAAGCTCCTCATCTGGTACTAGTTAGGTGTGTACGTCATTCCCTTCAGCTGGCAGTGCCACATTTTTGTAAAACAATTGGCACTCAATGGGTGATGTGGTCAATAGCGTAGACTTCGCTTTTACTTTCCAGAACATTTCATGGTGCTTAGTTTCGGCTGAGTCAACCCGGGAGCAATAGTGGGGACTCAATTACATGATCTACGGGCTAACCATTCGCTATCGCGCTCTTGACGGCCTGTGCACTTGGTAAGCGAAATTTAAGGGGAAACAAATACCACTTTTTCACGGGACCATAATATTCATTTTATTGTTTGCAAGGGACATAAATCACCAACGTTTGTCTAAAGAAGCAATTAGTTATATTATTTGGTTAAATGTTTAATATAATGACACCACCTATTCACAGATAACACAATAATTTGACATCCTAAAGTTTAAAATTCTTTTACTGCTAAAAATGAATAAAATGTTCTTGTTAATGCAATATATACAATGTTTCATCACTGCAAGCTCTGTGCGCGATGTTAACGACTGTTCCCCCCCCCCCCCCCCCCCCCAATGGACGCCCTGATAGTGTTAATCTGGTTTCTCTTCACAACGTATAAATCTAAGTCTGCTAGCCAGTGTGGTATCTGACCGCACATTCTCGTTTCATAATATGTCCAGATTTGACGCCGCGCATCAAATTAATTTTGCATTTTCGTGCGACCTCGGTACGAGACAAAGATGGATATCTACTTTTGAAATATTTAATGACCTCGTCTGATGTTGCGCCAAAGTCTCCGCCGAGGTTATTTATAGCTTTGACAACACTTTGGACAGTAATTGGTGCCATGATGGTCAACGGCTCCACTTTTACTTTAGATTGACAAAAGAAACAAGAAACCGGTATTCGTCAACGAAACCAAGAGATATGAGAAACGGAAAAGTACGCCAAACAAGACAGATGTAGCATGGAGTGGTTGACTCCAGTCATTCCAGCTGATGTCTCTTACAATATCTCTTTCCTTTTGAATGGTGCAGTAAATCAAAAGCAGATGTTGTGGAAAGTGTGCGTGATCATCATCAACTTTTTGTAGCCGATACTGAAACAGAGCAAATATTGAGCATACCAGCGAAGTTAGACAATGTGAATCAAAACGTTTTGAATAAACAGAAGCTTGATCTGCGCTTAGGTATTAAAATCCCAGAAGTTAAATGTCAGCCACAGAATATCATTAGACAATATGTTTGAAGACACGGTGAATCATCTTTTGAAAAAAGTTAGATCAGAATTTAATTACCGAGCTTTGCTTGCCATCTGAAAGTGGTGATAGTGGAACTAATCGCTCAGCATCTTCTTCTTATAGTGCTGCTGCTTTGAATTCTCCCATGCTTGTTCGTCGTGGTCTTCGTGTCGGTGCAAATACAGTGAGCATATTTTAAACAGACAATGAAGTGTAGTCGCAAGGCATGCATCCAAGGTGTATCAGGTTTCTATTTGCTGCCACAGCAAGTAGAAGACCTTGTTGAAATGCTGTTCAAAAAGGCTGTTGTAAGACTTACTAAAGAACACAAAAGCAAAACAGACAGACTGCCTTTCAAGTTTAAAGTGTCTTCCCAAAAAAACATTGGTAATCAGTTTTGATACCAAACTCTTGCAAGGATTAGGTGGTATTGGTGAAATTACTCTGAAAATAATCCCTGCACTTAGAATATTTGTACCTCAGTTTGGCATTTTACCTCCTCTTTATGCTGTGCCATTATACAGGTATGACCAGAAAACCATTCAGAACTCATGTTCTGCATCAGGAAATATCTTGTCGAATTGTTACACTTGATGGTGTTACTGATCTGCTGTGGGAAATTGACACAGAAAAGCTTCAGTCCATAATTATCCAGAACATTGAAAACAAATTTATGTTATCTGGTGTCAGAAGCTATCATAAGTAGTGTTTGATGATTCTGAAAGCACTGTTTTCTAAAAGTGATGAAAATAACTTGATTAACAAAGGTGAAATTGATGAACACATATTGGATACTGAGCTAGTTTTCTCTTGCAAGAGAGCCCACCATCGGCATGGACACTTCACAGTCTTGCTGACCGAATTTCAGATGCTGTACATTTTCTGAAGTCGGCGTATGAAAACAGACTGCTGCCTAAATTGTTGATACATAATCCCCACATGCTTGCTAATATCGCATGCTTGCAGGCAATGACTCCTGTATTGTCTAGCCATCAACAGAACCTACTTACAGGCATCACACGTGATGCAGCCATGAAAGTTATAGAATACATAGATCATCGCCTTCATGAGACTGGGTTATTCAGGTGTGTGAATCCAGAATTCTCCTCTCATATGTGGGAGTATGAGTTTTTTTTTTATTTGGGTAACTGCAGTTACTGGTTAAATTTGCAAAAAGAAGTGTTACTATAGAAAATATGTGATTGTCTATTTGGTGTGAACACTTAAGAATAATAATATCTAGTAAAGTTCTGAAAATGACTAAAATGTCTGTGTTAGTTGTAATGTTGAGATTGTCTTCTTCTTCTTCTTCTTCTGCGTTCATCCGGATTTTTTTTCTCGGATGTGACTGCGTTGAGCCTGTTTACAGCAGAGCTGCGTTCTTGCGCCGTCAGACCGACACATCCGACTTCTGCAGGCATTTGTTGACCGGGTTAACCTTCCCGGGTCCATGTTGAGATTGAATTTCAACTGTTTAAAAAGTGATTTCCCATGTAAGAAATAACAACTCATTATTGACATAATGGGGTATTTTCCCTTGCAGTGTCTGAGCATTAAACAAAGAAAAGAAATATAGTAATGGCTTCTTCACAATGTTGAAATCATATTGGAAATTATAATAGCTTTTTCCCAATACTGGAAATAATACTGGCTTCTTTACAATATTGATTCAATATTTGCCGAGTCATCACACTATAGAGCTTCTACAGGGGGAGCTTTTTTGTGCGTGACAGAATCGCTGTGGACCACGTGTCAATGATGGGCTGGTTCAAATCTCTCCGAGGGCCTGTTGTGCTTTGTTCTGAGCCGGTCGATTTGTCTTCCCGCTTTTCAGTCTTTTTTTTTTTTTTGTGCGCGACAGAAGCGCTGTGGTCCACGTGTCAGTGAGGAGCTGGTTCAAATATGTCTGAGGTCCTCTGTAGCTTTCTTCTTCTTCTTCTGCGTTCATCCGGAGTTTTTTTCTTTTCCAGATGTGATTGCGTTGTGCCTGTTTACACATCCGGCTTCTGCGGGCTTTGTTCAAAGGCGGTCAATTTGTCTTCCCGCTTTTCAGTACATTTCTTTTTGATTTATCTGGTTGTTTCGGGATTTGAAATTTAAACATTGAGCACAACCCACCACTGGCAACGCCGATCGCATTCTGGTACGAACCCAAGGCCCATCCACGCCAATGTGGAAGCACTATTCTCGAGTTTCGCTCTCGTTTTCGCTCGCCAGCAGTGCACATCCCCGACCGGATCCAGAAACAAGCGTGGAAGCGGGTGTGCAACCACGAGCACACACTGGACACGACCAAATTATCATAACAGAACATTACAACGCCACCCATCGTAAGCTATGCTCAAGATTGCCCGATCGCCGCGACTGACGCCCGCCAATTGATGTGGACCCGAACGATCAGGACTTCTCACTGGCAAGGAACACCGGGCCTCCTAAAATCCAGTGAGCAATAATTGAATGGATTTATCTGGTTGTTTCGGGATCCGGTCGGGGATGTGCACTGCTGGCGAGCTCAAACGAGAGCGAAACTCGAGTATAGTGCTTCCATATTGGCGTGGATGGGCCTTGGGTTCGTACCAGAATGCGATCGGCGTTGCCAGTGGTGGGTTGTGCTCAATGTTTAAATTTCAAATCCCGAAACAACCAGATAAATCAATTCGATTATTGCTCACTGGATTTTAGGAGGCCTGGTGTTCCTTGCCTGTGAGAAGTCCTGATCGTTCGGGTCTACATTTCTTTTTGTTTGCCTTTTGCACTTCAGACGGTGTAGGGTAGTTGTGGTTGTTGAGGGGCAGCAGCGTGGTAACATTTGTTTGTGGGGCTGGGGGGTGTCGTGCTGTCACCGTCACACAGGCTCTCCTTCAATCAATCAATCAATCATGTGCCATGCCGGAAAGCGTGGGCGGTCATGACTCGCCATTTCACTCGATCACCAGTGTCGTGGATCAGCTCAGTGTTCCTGTCTCGTCCATGCCATGTGGCCAAGCCATCCAGGTATTTTCCTCTCGGTCTTCCTCTTGGTCTGTTCCCCTCGATCTTGCCAGTTGTCACTAAGTTCTCCAACCCATTTCTTCTCATAACATGTCCAAAAATGTTTGACTGTCTACGTCTAATTTCTCTAATCAGTCTACGATGTTCATTTGTCTCCTGTAGTACTTGGTCATTGGTTTTTCTGTCTGTCCATGGTATTCTTTGCATTTTCCTCAGAAACCACATTTCTGCAGCCATCAGATGCTTTTCAGCTTGACTGCTCATTGTCCAAGTTTCACATCCATACAAAAGAACAGGCTCTATGTATCCCCTCAACACTCTTTTTCTCGTTTCAATTGACATCTTTTTATTGGTCAGAATGTTTTTCATCTTGCTAAAGGCTACTTTCGCCATGGCGATTCTTGTTCTAATCTCTTCAAGGCATCTCCCATCAGATGTTATAACTGTTCCAAGATAATTGTACCGATTCACTTGTTGAAGAATATTTCCATTTACTCGTATATTACATTGTGGCACTTCTTCCTTCCTACTGACGACCATAACCTGAGTCTTTTTACAATTTAATTCTAACCCCAGTTGCTCACTGTGTACAACAACCGCATCTACTAATTGTTGCAGGTCCTGCGCATTGTCTGCAATTAATACTGTATCATCTGCATATCTAATGTTATTGATGTTTCGTCCTCCAATGCTGATTCCATTTATATCCTCTACATTTCTGAAAATATTTTCACTGTACAGGGAAAAAAGATCTGGAGACATCACACATCCCTGCCTAACACCTCTCTTAATTGGCTGATACTGTCCCACTTCATTATCAATCCTTATTGCAGCTTGTTGTTTCCAATATATGTTTTTTATAAGTCTAATGTCTTTCCCATCAATTTGTAGATCTGCAAGCATATCCACCATGCTGACATGTCTAACGCTATCAAAAGCCTTTGTATAGTCAATAAAGCAAAGATGTATATCCTTGTTTACTTCTATAGCACGTTCAATAACTGTTCGCAGCATATACACAGCATTTACTGTACCCTTTCCTTCTACAAACCCGCATTGTTCTTCCCCTATTTCAGGTTGTATCTTCTTCCTCATTCTTTGCATGATAATTCTTAGCAAAATCTTTGTGATGTGACTCATTATACTAATTGTTCTATGTTGATCACATTCCAAGGTTCCTGATTTCTTTGGGATTGCAATAAATATAGAGTTACATAATTCAGGAGGTATATCTCCAGTATCATATAATGTGTTCAGCAGTCTGGTGACTTGATCTATTCCAAATTCTTCTAAAGCTTTAATCATTTCTGTTGTGATGTTATCTGCACCGGGGGGCCTTGCCAGCTTTCATATGCTTAAGAACATTTCGAACCTCCATCTCCAAAATTGGCGGTCCTTCATTATTAAATCTAATATCATACTGTTCGTCTCTGTTATCATCATAAAGGTGTTTCACATAATCTGTCCATACCTGTAGAATCTGGTCTTTTTCTATTATGATTTTGCCATCTTCAGTTTTTAGACACCCTGTTGATGTACTTGTTCTTTTATTAGTAAGTTCCTGAATTCGTTTGTGCACTAATTTGGTATTTTGACTGTTGTGTTGGCTTTCAATTTCTAAGCACTTTTCCTCAAGCCATGCTTCTTTTGCCTCCTTACATAATGTTCTGACTTGTCTGTGAATTTCTTCATATTTGACAGAATTATTTTTGTTGAGTCTTCTTGTTTCCATGAGGTGTAAAATTTCTTCAGTCATCCATTTCTTACGACCCACCTTCTTTAATTTTGGAATAGTTGTTTCTGCAGCCACATTGATTGAATTCTTCAACGTTTCCCATTGATCATCCACATCCTGGAATAGGATCTCTAGATCAGACAACATTTCAAATCTGTTCTGTACTTCTATGTTGAATTTGTTTTGTATTTCCTTGTCATTACTCAATGTACACAAATCATATTTAGTGTTTCCTGTTATATACTTGACTTTCTTCAACTTTATCCTCAATGTTCCTGTGAGTAATCTGTGGTCACTATAACAATCAGCACTGGGAACTGTTTTTGCTATTGTTAATGCGTTTCTAAATCTTCTGCTAATGAGAATGTAGTCAATCTGGTTTCTAATCCTGCTATCAGGACTCCTCCATGTCCATAATCTTCTAGGGTGTTGTTTGAACCAGGTGTTTCCTACAATCATTTCCTGTTCCTTTGCCCACTCTACGAGTCTGTATCCTCTTTCATTTCTCTCTCCTAAACCATAGTTTCCTACTGTGTATCTATCTCCTTGATTTCCTTCCCGAGCTTGAAATATCTAAGTCGATAACGAGGCGTGGAGAAGAATCTGACAGGCTTCCTCGTCGTGGTGGTGTGTTGATTTTATCACTGTCTCTTCCGGTCAAGGCGCTGGTCGTTATCTATTTAGTATAATTACTTACACATTTCTTTTTGTTTGCCCTGTGCACTCCTGACGGTGTAGGGTAGTCGTGGTTGGTGAGGGGCGGCAACGTGGTAACAGGTATTGGGGGGGGGGGGGGTGCTGGAGGTGTTGAGCTCTCACTGTCAGACAGAGTCCTCAACAGGCCACTGAGACTTCGATTTTTTTTTTTTTTAAAATAAAACAAATGTGTGTTTATTTCATACATTTAAAATTATAAAACAAGTGCAGTTGGCATATCAACTAAAAATTCATTATTATGTGTGTTTTAACACAGTATCTATTCTTAAAACAAATTATTTAATAGCATAAAGAAACAGTGACAATGTTTCTGCTCAGAAAACTTTAACAAATTTAAGGTATGTCATGCAAATGGCTTGGTATGTATGGTGCTATACTTCACTTTCATTCTTTTTCACATTTTCTTCGTCCTCATCTGTACTGTTTCTTTTGTTTTCTTCTGGGCAATCATTTCTCTTCGATGACTTACTATCTTCAAATGAATCGTCTCTATTGTTGTCAGTTTCACTGTTTTTGTCATCTTCACTTTCATCAAGACGACTTCCATTCCTCAGTTGACTGTTGACCTCATCTAAAGCTTTCCTAATTGCATTCTGAGCAGCTTTATCATTCTGGTCTACTGCCAAATCCAAAGCTTGTTTGAATGACGCTGAGGCTGCTTCATACTCTCCACATTTAACCTCTGATTGGGCTACCAGAACACGTGCATGAAGCTGCCATCCGGGGTCTTCGGCTTCTATTGCTGCTTCCACAGACTTTTCTCCATGCTCCTTTGCATCCTCATAGTCACCCAGCTCTAAATGGCACGACCGATCTCATGAAACAGCCAGCTATTTTCTAATGCTGACTTGCTCTTTGGGAGTTTGCTTTTCCAGATGTCAATTGCTTCTCTAAAGTCACCCATCCTTGCATATGTTCGTCCAAGGTTATCTCAAGCTCGGGACTCTGCTTGGTCTAAATTGTTGTCTCTAGCAGTATTCAGATCTTTTGTATGAAACTTAAGTGCCTGTGAACATTTATTCATTTCCAAGTAGGCATTTCCCATGGAACTATAGAGGCTGGCAATGCCATCAGGCTTATTCTTCAATGATCCTTCAGGCAAATCTTCCACTTTTTTCATTGTGTGGTTGCATTTCTCTAAGCTATCCGAATATCTCCCTTCAGACTGTGCTTTATCAATTTCTTCAAATTTGATGAGGACATATCTCATCAGATATCCACCACAAGCTCTTCCCTTGATGTAGTCATCTGTTTTTGAGTTGCTGTTGTTTGACAAATTGTCAAAAATTTTCTCTAAGAATTCCTTGTCCTCATACAATTCTCCTAGAAGTTCTTTTGTTGTATTTGAGTTAGTGTTATGCCGTCGACGCTGGCGGTCTTTTTTCTCCTCCTTCTTTTGTAATTGACTGACTTTCGTGTACCTTACCTTGTTTTGTTTTTTTTGCACTATGCAGCCGTCGTCGGCAATCTGAACGCGAACGTGGCCGCAGGCCGCCGCCCGGGGCAGCAGATCTGTTCAGACTTATTTTTTTTTTTTTTTTTGGTTGTAATGACACAATGTTTATTCAGTACGCTAAATCAAGTTATTCTGTGGAAAAAAATCATACAGCTTTCCTGCGCTGGCTTTCCCTACGACATTGGCCAGCTCCTGAAACCTGGCACCGATGTATGAGACCATTGGCTAGGGCTTGCATGTAGCCGTCCATGTGGACTTAGACACGGAGATTCTGGTCTGTCATTGTGCAGCTGATCATCATCCTCCGAATCCGTGTCAGTGGAGCTCAGTTGGTTGTGGTTACACATAGAACATTGGCGATGGAAATTCTGACGCAACGCCAGTCTCCGGGGCCTGCAGGAGAGTTTCAATTGTGTAAAATCCTGTAAAACAAATATCTCCTGCCGCCCGCTGCAAATTGACTGTACAAACCATAAAAAACAAAAACATGGAATTGGCATGTTCAACACTTCAAACCATAACGATGGCGATAGGACATGACATCCTTGGATACGTTGCCCAGGAACTACAGGATGTGCTGGCGTCCGTGAGGGCACACATTGTATTGTGTTTGGAAGTGTGGTTCGATGGAGAGAGAGCATTCGGTCGTATAAGATCTAGCATACCACAGAGACGTAAATTTTATTATTTTTTTACGTTGTGAAGAGAAACCAGAGTAACAATATCAGGCCGTCCATTGAGGGGGACAGTCGTTAACATCGTGCACGGAGCTTGCAGTGTTGAAACATTGTATATATTGCATTAACAAGAACATTTTATTCATTTTTAGCAGTAAAAGTATTTCAAACTTTAGGATGTCAAATTATTGTGTTAACTGTGAATAGGTGGTGTCATTATATTAAACATTTAACCAAATAATGTAACTAATTGCTTCTTTAGAAAAACTTTGGCGAGTTATGTCCCTTGCAAACAATAAAATTAATATTATGTTCCCGTGAAAAAGCGGTAATTTGTTTCTCTTTAAATTTCGATTACCCAGTTATCAGGCCGAAGGGAGCGCGATAGCGAATGGTTAGCCCGTAGATCATGTAATTGAGTCCCCACTATTGCTCCCGGGTTGGCTAAGCCGAAACTAAGCACCATGAAATGTTCTGGAAAGTAAAGGCGAAGTCAGCGCTATTGACCATATCACCCATTGAGTGCCAATTGTTTTACAAAAATGTGGCACTGCCAGCTGAAGGGAATGACGTACACACCTAACTAGTACCAGATGAGGAGCTTCGGATTTTAATGTTGTATATTATACTATATACTCCATTGTTTACACCTGTTATGACAGATGTATTGTCAGTGCCGAGTGCAACTTGTCTTTGCAACTCTAGCCCATTCTTGTGTAAACAATCTTTTAACGCATTGCGTATTGCCTGCACGTGTCACTCACTTCAACTAAATCGTATTGAGTGGCACCTTGCAATCTTGACAGACCAAAGTATGTGAGCTGGAATGTGCGCAATATTCCATCACAATGCCTGGGCAGAGCTTCAGAGAAACAGCAATTATCAGTTATCAGTTGGTGTATCTTCATTGCACTCCGGACAGGTCCATAGGTGCTCAGATCCTCCCCCCCCCCCCCCCAGCATATGCACCAGCGTCCGGTGGCTAATAGTGCCAGTTCTGTGTTGGTTGACGAGGCACCTCGTTTCCCCGATGTACCTCTCGTGTCTGGCCTAGCCGATTCTTACTCCCAAGTCTTTCATCCTGGACAGTGATGTGGATTCACTTAAGTCAAAGTCCTCTGTTCTCGCCATATCTTTAAGGACGTTAATAACATCGGCACGATCTATGACAGATTTCCGCAGCGACTCAGTCCACTGTCTACGTACAGATCCAGCTTCGACCTCCTGAATCATGCTCATTGAGTCACTTAGTACACACACATTGGTATAATGCTGTGATTCCAGCCATATGAAAGCCTGTGTAACTGCCATCACCTCCATCGTCATGCTGCTCATGGTCATAAAGTGGGCACCAGTGGGTTCTTGAACAGGTTCGGCCCGCTGAACGGGCTGTAAATGCCCACGCACTTCTCTGCTGCTTTACAACAGACCCATGTGTATAGATGAGCACTTTGGGGCTATCTGAGTGTTCATAGATGAGTGCGTTGACCTCTGCATTGACAGCGGCAGGGTTCTGCTCTCTGCACCGTCTGTCGAGCGTGATAATGCAGGAGAAAGTGCACTTAAAAGCTGGAGGCACCGGCACCCATTCCTTGCCGGGGTTGATACTGGTAAGACTGCAGACCTGTCTAACGACATCTTCCGCCCATGATTTGCCTCTCTTTAGCCTGTCACGCTTTTCTCTGAATATAGCGTCATGCAGAGGGTGCTGCTCATCGGCACTTATTTTTAAGTATGCACGAGCTCTCCAGATCTTGATCCTGTGTTCCATTGTCGGGAAGTCAAGCAGGTATCTCATTGCTACACAGCTGGTGTCTCTCGTGCAGCCCAAAATGATGCACATGGCTTCGTTTTATACCTTTTCAAGTCTTTCAATCTGTGTAGGGCTGACAGTGAGGATGGCCAGGGCATACTCGATGCGTGAAAGCACCAGTTCTTGGAATAGAAGTATTAGCAGTCTTTGCTCGATATTGGCAGTCGCCATGACTCTCATTGCTGACAAACCTTTTTGCGCTTTCGTTATGACATAATCGACATGATCTCTGAAGGACAGGCTACGATCAAGCCTCACGCCAAGATATGTCATTGACTGGGTTCTACTCAAAATGCTCCCATCCATTCTTACTGCTGGCAGGTCTGTGTTCACAATATGGTTGTTTAGGGAGAACCATGTAACCGATGCCTTTGCAGGGTTGACAAGGGCACAGGCATCAGTACACCATGAGGAAATTCGATCTAGTTCGCCCTGCATATCATTGGCAGCCGCCTGTCTATCTCGACCCTGTCGATACACGAGAATGTCGTCAGCAAATGACAGAGTCCTACCCCTCCCGTCCAATTGTTGTTCAGTGATCGGCACCGTATACGCGTTGAACAGTACTGGTGACAGTGGTGAACCCTGCGGCAATCCTGGACGTATCGTTATCGGCTCAGAAGACCAACTCCCGCATCTTAGCACCACCTTCCTTTGGAGCAGAATCTGGTGCCCAAACGACATGCTCCCTCTCTCTGTCTATTTTTGTGTTTTCCAGAGAAATGGGTAACCAATACGTCTGGCACAAGATAGGCTGCAGACGCTGGCTGCTCAGCGTCAGACCTCCGAGACCTTGCCTCCACGAGCATGTGACAAGTGATGGCCAGACCCTGAAACCCAAGGGACCCGGCTTAGAGGCGTTCAGCCAAGTTCCACAGGTGAGGGCCTCATACGTGCCTGGACCATAAGGGCGCGTACAACTGTCAATCATAAGTGTCCATACCTGTGTAAAGCGTGCACTATCGTCAGACTCCCTGCCTGACTTTAGCGGATCCCGCAACCACCGGGAATAGGCCCGCTGGAGATAACGCAGGAGATATCGCTCGTCTATTGCGAGCAAATCTCCCATCCTTCCACTGCGCGGATCTCGCGACCGGCGAGAATGGGCCCGCCTGAGATATTGCTCGTCTGCTGCAGACAAATCTCTACGAGACTGACTGAGTAAGTAAAGAAACGATAAAAGTAGTGGTATTTCAAATGCGTTTGCGCTCCCATCTATGCTACACCCTTCGTGTGTCTTCACAAAGTCGGACTAGAGTCAAGCTCAACAGGGTATTAAAGGGAGTTAAATTACGTGAATATTGGGCATTAATGTACTAAAACTATTTTACTCCCTCGCTTCAGTTCAAATTCGGCTTTTTAGTGTTCCCAAAATGATTTTATTATCTCGGAACAGTCATAATATCTGATGGGAGATGCCTTGAAGAGATTAGAACAAGAATCGCCATGGCGAAAGTAGCCTTTAGCAAGATGAAAAACATTTTGACCAATAAAAAAATGTCAATTGAAAGGAGAAAAAGAGTGTTGAGGGGATACATAGAGCCTGTTCTTTTGTATGGATGTGAAACTTGGACAATGAGCAGTCAAACTAAAAAAACATATGATGGCTACAGAAATGTGGTTTCTGAGGAAAATGCAAAGAATACCATGGACAGACAGAAAAACCAATGACCAAGTACTACATGAGACAAATGAAAATCGTAAATTGATTAGAGAAATTAGACGTAGACAGTTACAATTTTTTGGACATGTTATGAGAAGAAATGGATTGGAGAACTTAGTGACAACTGGCAAGATCGAATGGAACAGACCAAGAGGAAGACCGAGAGGAAAATACCTGGATGGCTTGGCCACATGGCATGTACGAGACAGGAACACTGAGCTGATCCACGACTCTGGTGATCGAGTGAAATGGCGAGTCATAACCGCCCACGCTTTCCGGCATGGCACATGATTAATTGATTGAAAATGATTTTTAAAGTAATTTTTACCCGCACCAAAAAGCACCAACAAAATAAAAAAATTGTGAAGCACCAAATTTGCTCGGTCGCGCTAAATGCAAAATTTTGGCACTAAATGACTTGAAAAACACTAAATTTAGTGCGAAAAGTGTCAATATGGCAACACTGGTCGCAGTACGATTGCTTTTTTTTTTTTGTTATAATGTTTTTATGTACAAGGTCAAGGCATACTAAATCAGCGTACATCACTTCCGTTTTAATGATTGAACATCATTCACACACTTTTTTTTTTCTTCGTGAAGCGACAGATTTATTCGTTTGTGAAGAGAAACCAGATTAGTTTCAACGTGAACTAGTGGCAGAACAACTGGAACTTTCCCTAACACATGTGACTTTGAAGATGCCTTAAAGTTTTTAGAGGCCCAACAGATCAGAATTATCCTACTAAATGACTGCTGTTGAGTTTGTTTTTTTTTTTTTAATTCCATACAAAGCAATGTATATTTACAAGGTGTAATGCATGTTTCTTTTGTTTGTGTATATTACAGAGCGTTGCCGTTTGTTAGTGTTAAATGTCACATGCGTTAATAAAACAAATACATACATACATTACATACACATACATTGGCACCTTGCCGTCTTGACAGAAGATAGTTTGTGCTTTAAAAAGGCATAATAACTTTTACGTATGGCGGTAGCGAGTGTGACTGATAAGGCCAATTTGCGCTGTAAATGTCCGTTCACAGTGGGTGCATGTGAACACGTGATCATTTCCACCATCATGCACCATCTTACGTCTCAAACGCTCGGTGTGTGACTTATCTGCAATAATTTTCTCCTTTGTCTTTATTCCATTTCTGATGTTTGCCCTCCATGCAACACGTTCAGCGGCGACTTGCTCCCAATGTGCATTATCAATGCCTGTATCAATCATGTCCCGCTTACACACATCTTTGTATCGTAGTAGAGGCCGACCCTGAGATCTCTTACCCATCTGTAATTCACCAAAAAAGATATCCTTTGGTATTCTACCATCATCCATCCTCCTAAGATGTCCTATCCATCTAAGTCTACGAAGAGCTGAGCATGGAATAAACTGTCACACAACCTGATCTTTCCAATACTTCAGTATTTGTGATTTTGTCTTGCCACTTAATACCAAGAATTCTTCGCAGACACCGCATATGAAAGCTGTTTAAATTTTTCTCTTGGTGTGAGTAAGTCCAGGTTTCACTGCCATAGAGAAGAGTACTAAGGACACAGGCTTGATAGACAAGGACTTTTGTTTTGGCAGTAAGCTTCCTGTTCTCCCAGACTCTTTTTCTTAACCTGTTCATTGTTGTTGCTGCCTTACCAATCCGGATGTTGATTTCCTGATCTAGGGATAATTTGCTATTTACCACTGATCCTAGATATGTAAAATGGTCTACTATCTCTAGTTCGGCGTCGTCAATAAAGATTGATGGTACCCCATGTGCACCTTGTGACATAATCTGTGTCTTCTTTTTGCTAATTGTTAAACTAAATTCAGAACAAGCATTGGAGAATGCAGATAGTAGACATTGCAATTCTTCCTCAGAGTGGGTCGTAACTGCAGCATCATCTGCAAAAAGCAACTCTCTGATCAGTACCCTCCTAATTTTGGTCTTAGCCTTCAATCTCTGAGCATTGTAAAGGCCGCCATCTGAGCGTGAGTGAATGTATATACCACCATCCTGATCACGAAAGGCATATTTCAGTAGAAGTGAAAAGTATATTCCAAAGAGGGTGGGAGCTAGTACACAACCTTGCTTAACTCCACTCTTGATTTCAAATTCTTCAGAAGTTGCACCATCAAACTTGATTATACCCTTCATGCCTGTGTGGAACGATTCCACAATGGACAGAAGAGTTGGTGGGCAGCCAATCTTCTTTAGTGCCTTAAACAGACCCTCACGACTGACCAAATCAAATGCCTTTGTGAGGTCGATAAAGGCAATAAACAGTGGTTGATTCTGTTCACGGCATTTTTCTTGCATTTGTCGCAATGAGAATATCATATCAGTGGTAGACCGGTTCTGTCGAAAGCCACACTGTGATTCGGGGTAGACTTGATCTCCTAGGACTTGAAGTCTGCGCAGAACAATTCTGGCAAATTCCTTTCCAACAATACACAGAAGTGAGATACCCCTATAGTTGTTGCAGTCGCTCCGATCGCCTTTGTTCTTGTACAGTGTTATGATGCTTGAATCTTTGAAATCCTGTGGGACTTGTCCTTCTCGCCAGCATAGCTCTATTAGCTGGTGGATCTGTATAGTGAGTGTGTCTTGCCCACTCCTGATAACCTCTATTGGAATCCCATCCTTACCTGGAGCCTTGCCAGATGCAAATTCATTTATAGCACACTTAATTTCTGTTATGGTGGGAAGTGTGTCCAGGTGGTCAAGAGTTGGTAGAGCCTCTATGGCGTTGAGGGCATCATCCGCTAGTTTGGTCTGACTTGAGTAAAGCTCCAAATAGTGCTCCATCTGCTGTTTCTTATCAGTGATGATTTCTCCGGTCAAGGTTTTCAATGGTGCACTTCTTTTGATCACTGGACCACAGGCTTTCTTTATTCCTTCACACATGCTTCTTATGTTTCCCTTATCACTTGCAATTTGAATGGACTCACATAACTTGATCCAATAATCATTTGCACACTGCCTGGCAGCCTTTTGCACATCCTTCCTAGATTACCTTTGCTCACTCAGAGTGTTACGCGTTGGTCTTTCCTTGTTTCTTAAGAGAGCTTTCTTCTTCTTATCAATCAAGGGCTGAAGAGTCTCGCTGTTTGCCGCAAACCAGTCCTGCCTCTTATGATCCACAGTGCCGTAAACCCCTACGACAGTTTTATAAAGAGTTTCCTTAATTTGACCCCACTTTTCATTTACTGTACAATTTTCTGGTGTATCAGTGAAAGCGTCTTCAAGTTGCTGTTGAAACTGAAAGCACTTTTCAGGATCGTGAGTGTTAATAATATTAATCTTGGGGCTAGATTTGTGTTTAGCTGTGTAGATTCTTTTTGGTCTCAGTCTAACCCTTGCAACAACCAAAGAATGATCCGTATCACAGTCAGCACTGTGGTAACTTCGAGTCAATGATATATGGTTCAGATGTTGTCTCCGTGTGATGATGAAGTCCAGCTGGTGCCAATGGCTGGGTCTTGGATGTCTCCATGTGACCTTATGCATCTCTTTTGTTTTAAAAAAGGAGTTTGTAATACATAGGTCATTACTGGTGCAATGCTCCAGCAGCCTTTGCCCATTTTCATTCATGCGACCGATGTTGTATTTTCCAAGGCACACTGGCCATGAACTCGAGTCCTTGCCCACACGAGCATTGAAATCACCGAGCATATAAATGTAGTCAGATTTTGGAACTGCCTTGATCACGGAGTCTAACGCCTCATAGAACGAATCCTTCACATCATCAGAGGAATCGAGTGTCGGTGCATATGCAGTAATAATGGTGGCAAACCCACAAGAGGTTGCCAAGCGCAGGGATAATAGAGACCAGGGATGGAGTTATTGCCTCTCCATAGCAAAAAGCCTGGGCTAAAATATAGAGATCATGTGTTGCCCATGAAGCATGATCCCTCTCTCGGCCTGCCTAGTTCACTCCAGAGGAAAGGTAACAACCCTACATCTGGAACAAGACAAGCTGCAGAAGCTGCCGGATCAGCAAAGCAATGCTCTAACTGTCCGCCTGTCGGAGCTTCGATCCTAGACCAGCCGCCAACCAAGGCTTATTGCCTGGTCTGCCCTGCCATGACATTTTGTCTTTAGCTTGCATTTCCTCGCACCAGGGTAAGGCTTGTACCCTCCCAATTGCGCTCTTCCGCCCGAAGCCGTTGGTACAATGTGGGGTGTCGGGTTTGGTAAGGGCCGCCCAACGTTCGGCGCTATCAGAAACCAGGTAGTACCGTCTACTGTTATACGGTAGCTAAGTCATATCTGACTAAGACCTGACTGAAACATACATATACAGTTATGATAATATGACATTTATGGCATAGTTCATGTAAACGCACATTCCTCGCTTCATTCCCATCTCCACAAGCGGAATGCATGTTACACCTGTCAATCTCTCTCTCTCTCTCTCTCTCTCTCTCTCTCTCTCTCTCTCTCTCTCTCTCTCTCTCTCTCTCTCTCTCTCTCTCTCTCTCTCTCTCTCTCTCACACACACACACACACATTCTGTCTTGATCTATCTCGCGCTTTCTGGAGATAGCAGTACATTGAGTGCCATGAGCTTTGGCAATAACCTTACATTATCATTCCAAAAAAAAAAATGTGGGTTCTCTATAATTACTAAGTCACATACTAAGTCAGAGGTGAAGGATCACATGTTTGATGTTGCTGGCCTGGTTTAACTGCCGCGTATTTCAAAGGATATGCAACTAACTTTCTCTCCAAAAATAATTACATTATTCAGTATAGATGTCGATGAGAAATAAAAAGATGAGTTAGAAAATTTTTACTTATCTAAAATAGATGCATTATTTTTATGAAAACTTTGAAGATGCTTTAAAGTTTTTATCACTTTGTTTATAGCACATATGACTGTAGATAACTTCTTTAAACATTTTATAAAACTTTAAGAAAAATACAACAATTATTTAAATTACATAATATAGCAACGCTACTAAAAGTAATGTCCCTTGATATAAACATTTATGGTTAAGTCCCCTTGCAATATTTTAATTAATGTTGTTTTATTACGTAAAAAACTGTTTTCAAACTAACTAACTATGTCAGTTGGCTCCGCGGGAGTGAGAACAACATCTGTAGAAAATGTCATCTCAATCGGATGGACCGTTCGGGAATGCATAAAGGACAAACAAACAAACAAACAAACATTCTCTTTTATATATATAGATTTGTTACCATGGAAACATACTGTATTGTAGAATGTAAGGTTTATTTATATGGGCTGATTTATCCAATCATTTGGATGTTAGGATCAGTGTTGTTAAGCATGCATTATATGAAGGTAGATATGTAATGTACAATCTGAGTTTATAAGTTGTAACCCCAGTTGCTTGACTTCAGTAGATAAGTTTCAGAGTGCAGTAGTTGCTACAGGTACAGCAAATTCTTCTGTAAATACTACAGTAGTTGTCTGAAGTAATTTGGGTGCCACATATACTGGATCACAATGCTATTAAGCGGATGAGTTGTGCCATCTTTCACTGCCTTGTCTGTCCTCGGCTCAGAACTAATGAATATGATTTATAGTGAAATATCAACATCACTGCATTCGGGCAAGCCCATAAGCACTCTGTCTCACCCAGTAGACATCAAAGGGCGTGAATGCTGATTTTCGAAGCCACATCTCAAAATCTTACTGGTCTGCGGTTTTTGTGACCAGTTCTATACTTTTTCTCCCACTACAGCAGCCATAAAATAGATGTGTCACCATTCACTGAGCTGTCATTTACTTCACAAAGTATATCCTCTTTGTCCATTTGAATGTCACCTTGATGGGTGCTGCTAAAGCTAACATATCAAATCACTCATTTCTGCACACTCCTGCATGAAATGGACATTAGATCTATACAAGATCCCCAAGGTAGCAGCCACAGGTAGCAGCCACCGAGCCATAGTAATCCATTCTGAATTGTCCTAAGCATGAACTGTGAGCCAGAGACAAAAATCACCTGCTAGCGTTTGGGAATCACCTGCTAGCATTGGGAAGCCATTTCAGTGCCGCAGTGGCAGTCTCCATCTCCATTCTCATATTCAAAATTGTGATTTGATTTGCTCGATTCTGCTTGGTAATCAGTGTGTCTCTTACACTAGCCAAGAAATCCCATCCTGTTTTTTTACCATACGGCATAGATCCATCATAATTAGCCTTATCAAGAGATCGCAAGTTTGATTTCTAGGTCTGTGCTCTCATGACACCACTCTGTGCACTCTCTGCTAAGTCTGGTGATCACCTGATGCTAGATGTTGCTGTTATTATCACTGTGTATCCATTCTGCCCCCGGGGTACACGTCCTCCTATGGTAACCCTTATATCCTAGTCTGTGCTTGTATCACCCATGACCTTTCTTGCCTAATCCTGGTTTCCTTAGAGGTATCTATGTTTATATGTAGAGGATATTGGACTTCCTATTCAACGTGGCGGAGAGGCATGCAATCCATTAAGGCCGTGGCATTTCTTATTTGCGCTGATGGCTACAGTTGTGCATTTTCTTCATTTTGGACTTGAAGTACATGGTTCCATTGCCCAAACACGGAGCTTAGTGCTTGATGTGATCCTGTGAGCTGTGAATTTCATGTGGAATGCTTTTTCATGTCTGCAGTAGTTTGTGTTGTAAACTACATGTCCAGAAAAATCATGAGTGGCCAATTGCTGAACTAAGTAGTTTGCCTTTTGCAGTAATGTGTGTGCAACTGCTGGTGTTCTAGTGACCTCTGCTTCCATCAACAATGAACTGTAATTCTAGTGGCGGACTGTTGTGTTGGCATTCTGCACACTTCTATATTCATGTGCATGCTGTTTGTTGTGTTGGCATTCTGCACACTTCTATATTCATGTGCATGCTGTTTGTTGTGTTGGCATTCTGGCAGCAGCCTAATGCACACTTCTATATTCATGTGCATGCTGTTTGTTGTGTTGGCATTCTGGCAGCAGCCTAATGCACACTTCTATATTCATGTGCATGCTGTTTGTTGTGTTGGCATTCTGGCAGCAGCCTAATGCACACTTCTATATTCATGTGCATGCTGTTTGTTGTGTTGGCATTCTGGCAGCAGCCTAATGCACACTTCTATATTCATGTGCATGCTGTTTGTTGTGTTGGCATTCTGGCAGCAGCCTAATGCACACTTCTATATTCATGTGCATGCTGTTTGTTGTGTTGGCATTCTGGCAGCAGCCTAATGCACACTTCTATATTCATGTGCATGCTGTTTGTTGTGTTGGCATTCTGGCAGCAACCTAATGCACACTTCTATATTCATGTGCATGCTGTTTGTTGTGTTGGCATTCTGGCAGCAACCTAATGCACACTTCTATATTCATGTGCATGCTGTTTGTTGTGTTGGCATTCTGGCCGCAGCCTAATGCACACTTCTATATTCATGTGCATGCTGTTTGTTGTGTTGGCATTCTGGCAGCAGCCTAATGCACACTTCTATATTCATGTGCATGCTGTTTGTTGTGTTGGCATTCTGGCAGCAGCCTAATGCACACTTCTATATTCATGTGCATGCTGTTTGTTGTGTTGGTATTCTGGCAGCAGCCTAATGCACACTTCTATATTCATGTGCATGCTGTTTGTTGTGTTGGCATTCTGGCAGCAGCCTAATGCACACTTCTATATTCATGTGCATGTTGTTTGTTGTGTTGGCATTCTGGCAGCAGCCTAATGCACACTTCTATATTCATGTGCATGCTGTTTGTTGTGTTGGCATTCTGGCAGCAGCCTAATGCACACTTCTATATTCATGTGCATGCTGTTTGTTGTGTTGGCATTCTGGCAGCAGCCTAATGCACACTTCTATATTCATGTGCATGCTGTTTGTTGTGTTGGCATTCTGGCAGCAACCTAATGCACACTTCTATATTCATGTGCATGCTGTTTGTTTGTGTTGGCATTCTGGCAGCAGCCTAATGCACACTTCTATATTCATGTGCATGCTGTTTGTTGTGTTGGCATTCTGGCAGCAGCCTAATTCACACTTCTATATTCATGTGCATGCTGTTTGTTGTGTTGGCATTCTGGCAGCAGCCTAATGCACACTTCTATATTCATGTGCATGCTGTTTGTTGAGTTGGCATTCTGGCAGCAGCCTAATGCACACTTCTATATTCATGTGCATGCTGTTTGTTGTGTTGGCATTCTGGCAGCAGCCTAATGCACACTTCTATATTCATGTGCATGCTGTTTGTTGTGTTGGCATTCTGGCAGCAGCCTAATGCACACTTCTATATTCATGTGCATGCTGTTTGTTGTGTTGGCATTCTGGCAGCAGCCTAATGCACACTTCTATATTCATGTGCATGCTGTTTGTTGTGTTGGCATTCTGGCAGCAGCCTAATGCACACTTCTATATTCATGTGCATGCTGTTTGTTGTGTTGGCATTCTGGCAGCAGCCTAATGCACACTTCTATATTCATGTGCATGCTGTTTGTTGTGTTGGCATTCTGGCAGCAGCCTAATGCACACTTCTATATTCATGTGCATGCTGTTTGTTGTGTTGGCATTCTGGCAGCAGCCTAATGCACACTTCTATATTCATGTGCATGCTGTTTGTTGTGTTGGCATTCTGGCAGCAACCTAATGCACACTTCTATATTCATGTGCATGCTGTTTGTTGTGTTGCATTCTGGCAGCAAGCCTAATGCACACTTCTATATTCATGTGCATGCTGTTTGTTGTGTTGGCATTCTGGCAGCAGCCTAATGCACACTTCTATATTCATGTGCATGCTGTTTGTTGTGTTGGCATTCTGGCAGCAACCTAATGCACACTTCTATATTCATGTGCATGCTGTTTGTTGTGTTGGCATTCTGGCAGCAGCCTAATGCACACTTCTATATTCATGTGCATGCTGTTTGTTGTGTTGGCATTCTGGCAGCAGCCTAATGCACACTTCTATATTCATGTGCATGCTGTTTGTTGTGTTGGCATTCTGGCAGCAGCCTAATGCACACTTCTATATTCATGTGCATGCTGTTTGTTGTGTTGGCATTCTGGCAGCAGCCTAATGCACACTTCTATATTCATGTGCATGCTGTTTGTTGTGTTGGCATTCTGGCAGCAGCCTAATGCACACTTCTATATTCATGTGCATGCTGTTTGTTGTGTTGGCATTCTGGCAGCAGCCTAATGCACACTTCTATATTCATGTGCATGCTGTTTGTTGTGTTGGCATTCTGGCAGCAGCCTAATGCACACTTCTATATTCATGTGCATGCTGTTTGTTGTGTTGGCATTCTGGCAGCAGCCTAATGCACACTTCTATATTCATGTGCATGCTGTTTGTTGTGTTGGCATTCTGGCAGCAGCCTAATGCACACTTCTATATTCATGTGCATGCTGTTTGTTGTGTTGGCATTCTGGCAGCAGCCTAATGCACACTTCTATATTCATGTGCATGCTGTTTGTTGTGTTGGCATTCTGGCAGCAACCTAATGCACACTTCTATATTCATGTGCATGCTGTTTGTTGTGTTGGCATTCTGGCAGCAGCCTAATGCACACTTGCTGCGTTCTTCAAGTTTAGTTAGTCGTAATATTATGCAATAATGTCAGGGGAAGGAGAGTGCTCCGTATTGGAAGTGAATGGTGAAAGGACTCGCTCAGGTTTACGATCGGCTGTCAATAAAACTTACACACTAAACAAAGAGAGGGCCGTGAAGAATAAGCTATCCAAGTGCATAAATCCCAACGGCCTAGTCGTCAAACACACCAACTCAGGACAGTGTGTTACTGTTTCCTTCAACAACACACTCCATTATGAGGCATTCCGAACTTGCCTACTCAACTACTACAGGCTTGCACTAATTGAACACAGGCAAGATAAGCACGGGGCCCACGTTGAGGATCTGATTACGACGCCAGTGATTACGATACATTTGTACCACAGTAAAAATAAACTCATGACACAGGGCAGTAATGAAAACATTAATTCCTGGCTAAAAGTAGATTTTGTTGAACTTGAAAACTCGACACAGGCATTCACCGAATCTATGCAGCCCATAACTACAGCTATCGACAGCACACCAGCTAACAATGTTCGTCAATTAACTCATAAGATGAGTGTACATGACAACATCAACACGAGGCCTGCCAACCCACCAGTGCTCTTGGCCATTGAATACCCAATGGAGCGTATCCAAAACAACATAGAACCCAATGTTGACATTGTTGAAGAAGTACCTGCCTCAGATAACAATAGCATCTTAACTATCAATGGACATTCGTGCGACTGTAAACATCGCATTGAGGAACTAGAACAATCACTAAAGGCGCTCATTGTCACTGTTTCAACCAACATTGAAGCAAACAACAAGATAAGCAGTGATTACAATGCTCTCAAGACAGAAGTCGCACTCCTGCGAGACGAAAATTTGCTGCTGAGAAATACAGTTCAAATCTTACAGAATGTGTCCTCTACCAACCAAACCGAAGAAGCATGTAATTCCCAAGCAACCGCTTCATCCTTAGGAAATCTTGGGGAAGCTCAATCCCACCCAGAACAGATAAGCGCTATGAAAACACCTCAATACGCAGAGGAAGATAAACAACAACAAATACCTCAATGCGCGACGAAGATAAACAACAACAAGCAGTCTATCCCCCCCCCCCCCCCCCATTGACGTCAAAATAAGCAATAGGTTCGAAGTACTCCAAGAAAAGTCACCAGAACACCTACAGTGCTCTAACATGCTGCCAACGGGCAAGACAAGCCTACAAGATACATCGAGAGAACCACATGGAGACATAAAGACTGCTGATAATCGGAAATGGATGAAACAACGGGCGAGACGTGCTGAAAACCAACATGTACAGACAGCACGGCCGGACTGTACACATATTATACTAGGCGATTCCTTAATGAAAGGTTTATACAGCGACAGGATGGCCACGTCAGACACAGACATTGTTTCAATAATCCCACTGCCTGGGGCTGGTGTAGACCGGCTAACAGACAAGATTAGCAGGTTGGCTGTTAATCATAGCGTTAGAAGGGCTAGCGTACATATTGGTATCACCGACACCATGAACAACCAACAAATCACAGGGTCTCAACTACTGGCACTCTTGAACGGATTACGTCACACTTTTCTAACTCATCCATTTTCTTCTCCTCCATCATATCACCAAGTTATGGACAGCAGCGCCATCTAGCTGACATAAATAATAACATTTTGCAGAAGTTCTGTTCTCAAAACATGATACAATTCATCAACAATACAGCAGCATTCACTTCACAGGCTGGTGCACCAAAAAAGAGTCTTTATAAGGATCAAATACATTTGTCTACATTGGGCACCAGTTTTCTCGCCAAGAATATCAAATATCCTGAACGGACATACCATACATCCAATACGGGATCGCGCCGGACACTTTTAGCTACTCCTGAAACTCAAGCCAGACGACATACTCCCGTCACATCAAGTACCAATAGGACAGAAGTTTGCACACCACTCATAACCACTGCACCTGAAATCCAAGCCAGACGGGACACTACCATTACACCAAGTCCGTTAAATACTTTCACACAGGAGGGTAATAATTACGAAGATATTTTTCCTATTCTCCCCAGAAAGGAACCAACTCTCAGCAACAACGATGTGCCACCACAACCTCCTGTTAGCCACCAACCAGAGGCTCTAGTTGGTAGTCATTACATACCCATGAGACATCATCAGTACCCAGTTCATTGTAACCCAGAATGGTTGCACCTCACACGGTATAGCCCAGCTACACTTCGTCAAGCACTTATAATATCGCTATACCAACAACCAACACAACCTGGTATTTACTAGCAACTTAGCACAAAGCTACACCGGATCTCGGTACAAGAAAGAGCCTCTCCTTGAACGTTTATCTGCATATTTGGTTACTACTTGGTCTAGTAACGTATTAGGTTATAAGCAACTACAAACATTGACTTGTTTTGACTTTATATTAATGGATAGTACTTAGCTGTATAGCTTTTATAATACTTTTCATTGTGTTTTTACTGTGAGTGAGGGGGTCTTCACTGTTCTTCCTTCTGCTTACTGTTTAACGTTTTATTTCCCGTGTGGGATACTCCGCTTTAAACAGAGACATTGACTTGTATGGTCATTTATTAATTCTTTTGGATAACAGTTGGTTACTTAGCTTGTGAAGTAGTTTTTTTCTTCAGGTTAATTATTTGTTGTATGTTCTTTAATTCGTTTTGTTTCGTGTTTGCATTATATTCGTTGGTCTAATTAGATATATCGTTATAATATTGTCATTTACATATCTATTTGTATTACTGATATTTTGTAAGTTAATGTAATTGTGATTTTTTTTTTTTAATGATCTTGTATTTTTGCTTAACTTTGACTAATTTACACTTTCTTCATGGATGAAATGTCTGAGAAGTGGCAACACTGGCTCAATAAGTCAGGAATACGCCTTGGACACTTAAACATTTGCAGCTTATTTAACAAGCTACCAGAGTTATCTTCTATTCTTAATCTAAATTTTCATTTATTCGGCCTTAGTGAAAGTAGACTTAATGATAACATTTCAGATGAGGACATATCTATTAAAGGGTACAAAGTTTTTAGAAGGGATCCCTGTAGGAAACAAGAGACAGGCATAGTAACCTATGTTTCTAATTTACTAAATGCTCACCGTAAGCTAGACTTTGAAACTTGCGAAATAGAATGTATGTGGTTAGAGCTAAAACTTCAAAACCGCACACCCCTGATAATTGGCTACCTTTATCAAAATCCCAGTGCTGGACACGTCTGGTACGAAAACTTCACTACCATGATGGATGTGGTTTTCGCTTCCGGGAAGGAAATTATACTACTCGGAGACTTTAACATTGACACCAACAAATCCAACATAATATGGGGAAATATAATTGCATCATACAATTTCCAACAAATAGTACAACAGGCTACTAGAGTAACAAAGTCATCTTCAACAGTCATAGATCACATTTATGTAACTTGCTCAGACAACATCATAGAATGCGCTGTACCCAATTGTGCAATGAGCGATCACTACCCAATATGCTGCACGTGGTCTAAACAAGGAATTAAAACTCCTAAACATAAACACATAAGTGTAAAATATAGAAGTTACAAACATTTCAACCAAAACGCATTTTTACAGGACTTGCTCAGTTCACCTCTAGACAATGTTTGTCAGCTTCCTGACCCGGATGATGCTCTGGAATTCTGGATGAAAACATTTATTGATGTTTTTGATAGACATGTGCCAATCAAGGAAGTTCGAGTAAAACACCACGTCAAGCCACCTTGGATCACCCAGGAAATACTTCAAATTATGAGAGACAGGGATAAAGCACATAAAAAGCGGGATCTCAGCGCATACCGTACTCTTAGAAACAAAGTTCAATATACCATACGACGGGAAAAGAAAAATTACTTTAAGAACTTAGTAATGGATAAAACAAATAGTAAGGATATATGGAAGGCAATTAACACCTTGACAAACAAGTGTAACTTCCGAAATTCTTTACCATCAAATCATATTACATGCGACCAATTCAGTAATTTTTTTCAAACTGACATAGACCAGTTGAAGGCTTCAATACCTAATTCTCCTTGCAACTTATCTTTACTGTCATCGTTTTGCGAGAATAGATGCTCCCGCGATATTCTTTCCGACATACCGCTAATGACAATCACTGAGGTATTCACTTACCTCAGTAACCTAAAAAAACACAACCTCATCTGGGTTAGATGGAATCAGCAACCGGATTCTCCGTTGTGCTGCGCCAGTGATCTGTATATCACTAACCTATGTATATAATCAGTGTCTCAACAAAAGGCCACTTTCCATCAGCTCTCAAAATCGCTAAAGTGTACCCTCTTCTTAAATCTGGTTCATTGGACAATGATCTCCCGAACAATTACAGACCCATTTCCTTACTATCATCACTATCTAAGCCACTAGAAAAACACATCCATAAAGTAACATTACAGTATTTAGTTCGCAACAAGCTTATTGTTGACAACCAATCAGGATTTCGACCAAAATATTCTTGCCATACGGCCCTAACAAACATGATAGAAAATTGGCACCAGAATATAAACAACAACAGTCTATGTGGAACTGTGTTTATTCATTTCAAGAAAGCATTTGATATGATAGACCATGTTATTTTAATTAAAAAACTTCAGACAATGAAAATTGGCCCTAATGTAGTCACTCTAATATCATCTTTTCTATCAAACAGAAAGCAAGTAGTATCACATAATAAATGTCTGTCTCATACCACTACCTTCAATATTGGAGTACCGCAAGGCTCTATTCTTGGCCCTCTATTGTTTGCCATATATATTAACGATCTACCTTTACATCTTTCGTCGTCCTGCGATCTATTTGCAGACGACTGTACAGTGTACACAAATGCTGAAAACTGGATTGATTATTGGAGTCGTCTTTACAACAAGAATTAAATAATGTAGTTAGGTGGAGCTATTCAAACCGTATGCAAATTAACATCACTAAAACAAAATCAATGTTACTAACAACCAGACAAAGACTTCAAACTCTAAGCTCACACACATCACTTCAACTTCACATCGATAACATGCCAGTAGAAAGTGTAATTGAGCACAAAACATTAGGCATAATCATTGATAGAAACCTAACCTTTAATTCCCACGTTCAAGCGCTTATTAAACAAACAGCGAAAAAAGTCTACCAACTCGCCAAAATTAAAAACTTCCTTGATGAGGACACAAGGAAACTGTTCTATACTTCTCAAATACAGACCCACTTTGACTACTGCTCTACAATCTGGGACGGTTGTTCTAATTCAAACACCAAGCGACTTTACTCACTCCAGAAACGGGCCATGAGTCTAATTTATAACAAACATTTATCTGACAATCCTAGCCTGTATAAACGCCTTCAGTTACTACCACTCCGCAAACGCCTGCTTTTCAATAAAGCTAAACTAATTCACAAAATCCTGCATCGGAATGCCCCAAATTACCTTTGGCCATTGTTTAAATATAATGCTAGACACAGTAAACGTTTAAATATATTACACATTCCGAAGCCTAGGATTGACTTATACAAAACAAGCTTAACGTACTCTGCAGCTCAGCTGTGGAACAATCTTCCACAAGTAATCAAAGACATCACCAATCCCTATTCATATAATCGCAAATTACTCGAACACTATCTCAGTACGGATTATCTTCCCCCTTAATAATAATAGAGATAATAATAATAATAACAAAACCCTAGTATAACAGCCAGTTCCCTTTTGGTAGGCCAGTATATTCCACATGGCTAATAACAAGTGTCAGACCATTATCTAATTTTACTGTGTCGTGTAGTTTTGATGTTCGCATTTTGCCCATGCCTTTATAATGCATATCTTTTTTATTGTTGCTGTTCTCTGTTAGCCTTGAATGATGTGTGAATGAAATAATGTATGAAAGAGAGTGAGAGAAGGGCAGAATGTTAGACGGGCCTGCGTGCCCAATTCTTAACCCTTTGAAAATAAAGTTTGTTCGTTCGTTCGTTCGTTCGTTCTATATTCATGTGCATGCTGTTTGTTTTGTTTACATTGTTTTGTTTACATTGGGTTTGCTTTATGGAACACCCTATTAATGTGATGTTGGAACTATGACTACTGTAGAGAATGACTTTTGTCAGTAGTTACACACTTGTGAAGCTTGACGTCGGCTAGTATATGTCTGGACCTCATTGAGAAAAAGCAGAATATGTACCTTATTATCATAACGGACGTTCCCTTGTACACCCCATGATGGCTGTCATTCTTTCATTCTGAATGGGCTCCAGTCATTCACGCAGAAAATCTGTTAATATGTGTATGCCAAGTGGCAATTAGAAGACAAGTCATAGCTTATGTGGAGGCTGCGGGGATGTGGTGGCATAGAAGAATCACGAGAACAATGAGGGCCCTCAAAAAGAGGAAATTTCCTGGAAATGACGGAATTACAACTGAATTGCTAACGGCTGGGTTCTAAGGCAAATAATAGACTATTAGAAGTGCTTGCTAAATTACAGCTGGAAGAGAGGAGTAGTCCCACAGACAATGAAGATACCGAAGAGCAGAAACAGTACAGAACTAAAGGCTGCACTGCATGGACTATGCCAGGTATCCACGAGGGTGAGGTGGTCAGCGTGGCAGAATGGGTAAGAGCGCTCATTCCGATGCACTGATGCCGAGGTAGCGGGTTCAACCTCAACGCCGCTCAGTGGGACTAAACTGTTGACTTCTCATCCTTGACTTGGAGATGTAAAATACAAGTACCTGTGAAGTCACAGTGGGTTCGCCTGATGGCGAGGGACACTAGTAATAGTGAAAGCTAATCGACGCAAAAATCAGCCTAGTAAACTAGAAGTAATAGCACGTATTTGGATTACGACACGTTCAAAGCGAACGAAGGCCAACAAAAAAAAAAATAATGGGAGGGGGGATGTTGTAATACAGTGTGCAGAGATGTAATACCCAACAGCACACGGCACGGACTGTAAGAAGTAAATGCATGTGTGACAGAACTACAAGAGTCACTTTTATCCATGTCAGAAATGTTATATCGATCACAATCTGCTGTATGGCAGTGGACGAACGAATGTGTGACAGAACTACAAGAGTCACTTTTATCGATGTCAGAAATGTTAGATCCATCACAATCTGCTGTATGGCAGTGGACGAACGAATTAGCAAGGGCCTAGACACAACAGAGATGTGGTTTCTGAGACGAATATTAGACTGTCTTAGACAGCCCGAGTAACTAACAACGAGTGCCTGGGAAAGGCTAGTGAACGGAGAACATGATATGCAACCATGAGGAAGAGACGGGCCGGGTTCTGTGGTCATGTGAGGAGGGGAGAGACATAGGAGAGCATGGCGATGATTGGAGAGGTCAGCGGTAGAAAAGACAGGCGGGCAGAAACGATCTAGGTGGAGGCACGGAGAAATATCTTTAGAACTGATCCAAGGACCGGGATCTGCGGGCAGACATGAACGCCCACACTACTTGACCAGACAAAGGCAGGCCGGCAGAAACGATCTAGGTGGAGGAACAGAGATATATCTTTAGAACTGATCCAAGGACCGGGATCTGCGGGCAGACATGAACGCCCACACTACTTGACCAGACAAAGGCAGGCCGGCAGAAACGATCTAGGTGGAGGAACAGAGATATATCTTTAGAACTGATCCAAGGACCGGGATCTGCGGGCAGACATGAACGCCCACACTACTTGACCAGACAAAGGCAGGCCGGCAGAAACGATCTAGGTGGAGGAACAGAGATATATCTTTAGAAACTGATCCAAGGACCGGGATCTGCGGGCAGACATGAACGCCCACACTACTTGACCAGACAAAGGCAGGCCGGCAGAAACGATCTAGGTGGAGGAACAGAGATATATCTTTCGAACTGATCCAAGGACCGGGATCTGCGGGCAGACATGAACGCCCACACTACTTGACCAGACAAAGGCAGGCCGGCAGAAACGATCTAGGTGGAGGAACAGAGATATATCTTTAGAACTGATCCAAGGACCGGGATCTGCGGGCAGACATGAACGCCCACACTACTTGACCAGACAAAGGCAGGCCGGCAGAAACGATCTAGGTGGAGGAACAGAGATATATCTTTAGAACTGATCCAAGGACCGGGATCTGCGGGCAGACATGAACGCCCACACTACTTGACCAGACAAAGGCAGGCCGGCAGAAACGATCTAGGTGGAGGAACAGAGATATATCTTTAGAACTGATCCAAGGACCGGGATCTGCGGGCAGACATGAACGCCCACACTACTTGACCAGACACATGGCAAGGATGATAAATAGAACTGTCTCAGCCATATAGTGCTACCAAAGTGGCTGGAAATGTATTATGACCATCTTCTGTAGCAATTAGCTCATGTGAGTGATAGACGAGTGTACACGACTAGACTGCAGTTACAGCCAGGGCATGGTTGTAGAGTCTTCAACACAAGACTGTGACATCATTAGAGACCAGCGGATCTCGTAGACATGCCCAGCCCTGTGTTTGGGTTCGAACCCGGCAACTTCTGAGCCTGAGATAGAACAGTCATGCAACATCCAGAGTTGGCTGTAATCGTCGCTGGTCTGTCAAAATAACATCTGCAAGAAGTTTCCTCACAGCATAAAAGTTATAAGTGTGTATGAATTCTGCTACACGGTGGGTGTCTCTCTCTGCGGGGTGTTGATATTGCCAGCGACATATCCTACAACACCCGTCGGGGAGGGGTAGGGGTGGGTGGTGATTACCCAATTGTCGCGTGCAGAATAATTATAGGCATCAGTTTGACAAACAGTGCCAACTCGATATCTCTACACCCATTGGTACAAGGATCAGAATTCAGGACCGCGAGGTAGATTTTCTTTGTATTATGCAAGTCTTCGAGATGCCGCCCCTTACATGTTTTTTTTTCTTTTCTTTAATAATGCCGCCCCCTTATGAAGCCCCCTTACGGTGCCGCCTGATGCAGCCTCCTCTCTGCATCCTAGCACGGCACGACCCTGGGTCAGATTGTGAAAGAATGAAATATGTGATCCTCTGAGATGACAGTTTCTGGCAGCCATTTGCGACATCTGGTCACCAGAACCCCAAAATGGAGGTGGAATCAAGCAGATCTGATGAGGCGCGATGTAGCAGTCTTGCTGTGCTGCGCTTGCTTGTTCCCCTTGCCCTCCGTTGTTGTGATGCGTGGAAACAAAAACGGGACTCCGATCTTGTCTAATTGTGGCCCCAGATGAAGGAAGACAGGAATCGATTGGCGGGACAGTTTTGTGGGCAGCAGTTCTCGGCCGTGTGCTCCTTGGTTGGCGCGAAATCTCAGCGAGAGCACGAGCGGAAACCAATCTCTGCCTGTGCTGTGATACACCAACAGCCGCGTGCCTTTTGTCCCTGGTTTCCGAAGCGCGCGGTCTGCGCGTGCATATTGGATTATATATACACACACGCACACATGCACACACACTGACGTTGCTGCGACCAGTTCGATTATTGACAGCGTTAGTTTCTTGTCATTGGGCTTTGTTAATTGTCAAGTCTGCCATTCGTAAACAGTGTCCGGCGCTTGACTTTGTTCGCGGGCATGACAGGGTAGCGTTTTCTGTGCGCCGTGTGCTGTGTTATTTGGCCAAGGAATACGAGGCTTTAACTGCAAACACTTGAAAGATGTCGTTAGGTTAATCAGTTTGTCTTCTCAAATATCAAGGAATTGTGGATTTCTCTAAGTACCGCCAGCTGGATATGTTGATTGTAAGTATCTTTCTTTTGTGATCAGCCAGGTCGTGAGCAGCTGCTCTCAGCGACTTCCCTTATTGTCGAAATGAGTGAATAGAAACAAGCGCATACTGACTGTGAGAGATGGCAGCAAACTGACTGTTTGAGATGACAGTAACAGACTGACTATTTGAGATGACGATAATAAACTGACTATCTGAGATGACAATAACAAACAGACTATCTGAGATGACAATAACAGACTGACTATTTGAGATGACAATAACAGACTGACTATCTGAGATGACAATAACAAACAGACTATCTGAGATGACAATAACAAACTGACTGTTTGAGATGACAGTAACAGACTGACTATTTGAGATGACAATAATAAACTGACTATCTGAGATGACAGTAACAGACTGACTATTTGAGATGACAATAACAGACTGACTATCTGAGACGACAATAACAAATTGACTATCTGAGATTACAGTAACAGACTGACTATCTGAGATGACAATAACAGACTATCTGAGATGCCAATAACAAACTGACTATCTTAGATGGCAATAATAAACTGATTATATGAGATGACAATAACAAACTGACTATCTGAGATGACAATAACAAATCGACTATCTGAGATGACAGTAACAGACTGACTATCTGAGATGACAATAACAGACTGACTATCTGAGATGACAGTAACAGACTGACTATCTGAGATGACAATAGCAAATTGACTATCTGAGATTACAGTAACAGACTGACTATTTGAGATTTCAGTAACAGACAAGTTGAGATAACAAGAGCAAACTGACTATTCAAGATGACAGTAACAGACTGACTATTTGATATGACAATAATAAACTGACTATCTGAGATGACAGTACCAGACTGACTATTTGAGATGGCAATAACAGACTGACTATCTGAGATGACAATAACAAACTGACTATCTGAGATGACAGTAACAGACTGACTATTTGAGATGACAATAATAAACTGACTATCTGAGATGACAGTAACAGGCTGACTATTTGAGATGACAATAACAAACTGACTATCTGAGATGACAGTAACAGACTGACTATTTGAGATGACAATAATGAACTGACTATCTGAGATGACAATAACAGACTGACTATCTGAGATGACAATAACAGACTGACTATCTGAGACGACAATAACAAATTGACTATCTGAGATTACAGTAACAGGCTGACTATTTGAGATGACAGTAACAGACTGACTATTTGAGATGACAATAACAGACTAACTATCTGAGATGACAATAACAAACTGACTATCTGAGATGACAGTAACAGACTGACTATTTGAGATGACAATAATAAACTGACTATCTGAGATGACAGTAACAGACTGACTATTTGAGATGACAATAACAGACTGACTATCTGAGATGACAATAACAAACTGACTATCTGAGATGACAATAACAAACTGACTATCTGAGACGACAATAGCAAATTGACTATCTGAGATTACAGTAACAGACTGACTATTTGAGATTTCAGTAACAGACAAGTTGAGATAACAAGAGCAAACTGACTATTCGAGATGACATTAACAGACTGACTATTTGATATTTGATATGACAATAATAAACTGACTATCTGAGATGAAAGTAACAGACTGACTATTTGAGATGACAGTAACAGACTGACTATCTGAGATGACAATAATGAACTGACTATCTGAAATGACAGTAACAGACTGACTATTTGAGATGACAATAATGAACTGACTATCTGAAATGACAGTAACAGACTGACTATTTGAGATGACAATAACAGACTGACTATTGATGAAAACGGAATGACTATATGACGATGAACAAACTGACTATCTGAGATGACAGTAACAGACTGACTATTTGAGATGACAATAATGAACTGACTATCTGAAATGACAGTAACAGACTGACTATTTGAGATGACAATAACAGACTGACTATTTGAGATGACAATAACAGACTGACTATCTGAGATGACAATAACAAACTGACTATCTGAGACGACAATAGCAAATTGACTATCTGAGATTACAGTAACAGACTGACTATTTGAGATTTCAGTAACAGACAAGTTGAGATAACAAGAGCAAACTGACTATTCGAGATGACATTAACAGACTGACTATTTGATATGACAATAATAAACTGACTATCTGAGATGAAAGTAACAGACTGACTATTTGAGATGACAATAACAGACTGACTATCTGAGATGACAATAACAAACTGACTATCTGAGATGACAGTAACAGACTGACTATTTGAGATGACAATAATAAACTGACTATCTGAGATGACAGTAACAGACTGACTATTTGAGATGACAATAACAGACTGACTATCTGAGATGTCAATAACAAACTGACTATCTGAGATGACAATAACAAATTGACTATCTGGGATTACAGTAACAGACTGACTATTTGAGATGACAATAATGAACTGACTATCTGAAATGACAGTAACAGACTGACTATTTGAGATGACAATAATGAACTGACTATCTGAAATGACAGTAACAGACTGACTATCTGAGATGAAAGTAACAGACTGACTATTTGAGATGACAATAATGAACTGACTATCTGAAATGACAGTAACAGACTGACTATTTGAGATGACAATAACAGACTGACTATTTGAGATGACAATAACAAACTGACTATCTGAGATGACAGTAACAGACTGACTATTTGAGATGACAATAATGAACTGACTATCTGAAATGACAGTAACAGACTGACTATTTGAGATGACAATAACAGACTGACTATTTGAGATGACAATAACAGACTGACTATCTGAGATGACAATAACAAACTGACTATCTGAGACGACAATAGCAAATTGACTATCTGAGATTACAGTAACAGACTGACTATTTGAGATTTCAGTAACAGACAAGTTGAGATAACAAGAGCAAACTGACTATTCGAGATGACATTCACAGACTGACTATTTGATATGACAATAATAAACTGACTATCTGAGATGAAAGTAACAGACTGACTATTTGAGATGACAATAACAGACTGACTATCTGAGATGACAATAACAAACTGACTATCTTAGATGACAGTAACAGACTGACTATTTGAGATGACAATAATAAACTGACTATCTGAGATGACAGTAACAGACTGACTATTTGAGATGACAATAACAGACTGACTATCTGAGATGACAATAACAAACTGACTATCTGAGATGACAATAACAAATTGACTATCTGGGATTACAGTAACAGACTGACTATTTGAGATGACAATAATAAACTGACTATCTGAGATGACAGTAACAGACTGACTATTTGAGATGACAATAACAGACTGACTATTTGATATGACAGTAACAAACTGACTATCTGAGATGACAGTAACAGACTGACTATTTGAGATGACAATAATAAACTGACTATCTGAGATGACAGTAACAGACTGACTATTTGAGATGACAATAACAGACTGACTATCTGAGATGACAATAACAAACTGACTATCTGAGATGACAGTAACAGAATTGACTATCTGAGATGGCAATAATAAACTGATTATATGAGATGACAATAACAAACTGACTATCTGAGATGACAATAACAAATCGACTATCTGAGATGATAGTAACAGACTGACTATCTGAGATGACAATAACCAACAGACTATCTGAGATGACAGTAACAGACTGACTATCTGAGATGACAATAACAGACTGACTATCTGAGATGACATTATCAGACTGACTATCTGAGATGACAATAACAGACTGACTATCTGAGATGACAATAACAAACTGACTATCTGAGATGACAATAACCAACAGACTATCTGAGATGACAATAACATACTGATTATCTGAGATGACAATAACAGACTGACTATCTGAGATGACAATAACAGACTGACTCTCTGAGATAACAATAACAAACCGACTATCTGAGATGACAATAACCAACAGACTATCTGAGATGACAGTAACAGACTGACTATCTGAGATGACAATAACAGACTGACTATCTGAGATGACAATAACAGACTGACTATCTGAGATGACAATAACAGACTGACTATCTGAGATGACAATAACAAACTGACTATCTGAGATGACAATAACCAACAGACTATCTGAGATGACAGTAACAGACTGACTATCTGAGATGACAATAACAGACTGACTATCTGAAATGACAATAACAGACTGACTATATGAGATGACAGTAACAGACTGACTATCTGAGATGACAATAACAGACTATCTGAAATGACAATAACAGACTGACTATCTGAGATGACAATAACAGACTGACTATCTGACTATGTATGTGGACTCTGCCAGTACCAGGAAACTCGTGACTAATGATTGACTGTCTCCCGAAATCCCAACAATCGCATCCCCAACAATCGCCATCGTGTGTTCTCTTACATAGTATACATTTGGTTCAGAGCACAGGACAGAAATCGGGACTTTCCGAATGATCACCTCCAATTTGTGTTTGGCCTCTGTGATCGCCATTCACTGTTGTTTTTTTTTTTTTAAGTGCTTATTTCCCCCTGGGGCATCTACTGTAAAACAGTGTGGGCCTGAATGAGTTGATTATAACCGCGGTAGTTGAACAAAATGTCGCCATTGTATTTCTTCCACATCCTTGTGTGTTCCTTGAAGAATATTTGCTTGCTTTTATTTAATCAAGATTACAGTAAGACAAGTTGTCTGTTTCACGTGACCAACCATCATTGTGTGCTAGGTCACTTTTGCATTCAATAAAAGTCGGCTGCACATGAAGCTTATATGATGACAGGCTAGGATCAGATATCAAACCTCTCTCTATATTGTAGCTTATCACCTCTTTCAGCTGTCTGAGAGATGTTATATACAGGTCAGCTTTCCCAATGACGTTGTTCAAAGAGCATCACTACGATCAGATATCAAACCCCGATATTATAACTTATCATTTCTTTCAGCTGTCTGCCCATGTAGAACAGCACCTGGATTAATGAAGAGCCCTAAGGTAGGCCATGACATCAATGCTGTTGGTCCCATGTCCCCTAACCCAAACGGAAAACCACTGTTCTTTCCATCAGTGCAGTTGAGATCTAGCTTATCAATCAAGGGTTAATGTCAAAAGTTGCATAGTTAGTTAGTCGCGGTTCCAACTTCACGGCAACGGGGCGTCCCCATTATGGTCCGTTTCTGTGCCAGTGAATATCACACAAAATACTCCTCACTGCCCTATGTGAACAATTGAATAGACAGGAGTATCAGCAAGCCAACAGCAAAAGTTGCATAAGATATACGATGTTTGCACAGTTACAGGTATCTTGGAGATCTGTTGTCAGTGCGACTGTTCCTTGCTTGCTATGAAATCCCCCATGGCGCATGCATGTTTCCCATCACTATCTCACGTTGCCTTCGATTGCCCATAGCTGCCAGCAGGTGTCTGGTTTCAAGAATGTAACCGCATCGTGCAGCCAGGGTCGTGGTTTGAGCGGGCAAAAGAGCAAAATTTGTACGACCGTTCGACAAAGTCTCGATAAGCGCCCACTCTCTCTCGATGAGTAGTGGGCCTGCAGTCAGTAAGCTGGTATAGCTTTTTTTTCGGTTAGTCCTGCCGGCGTAGCTTGTAAGCTCGTCGGTAGGCGTCCAGTGGTTTTGCATGTATCACCTTGTACCGGGAGGGCGCGCTTTAGCGATGCTACTCTTGGCTTGCGTGTGCGTGAATAGTCCGTCTGTCCGATAGATATCTGGTTGATCCTGCCAGTAGTCATATGCTTGTCTCAAATGGCTGTGTGAGGTACACCAAAATGGGATCTTCCCAGCCAACGTGTATTAGCAAGGCAGGCGTTTCAAGAATGTAGTCATACGCTTGTCTCAGCTTTTGCGATGCTACTCTCGGTTTGCGTGTGCATGAACGTCTGTCCGTTCAGTCGCCATGTGCACATTTGCGCTGGAGAGACTCAACCGTAAATCGGGAGATCTGCTCGCAATTTAGACGAGCAGCATCTTCTGTGGGCAGACTCTCGCCTCATGTTGTGTGTGGTCTGCTCTGGCGGTCAGTCCGTCTTCGGTGAAGGAAATCGTGTTGATCCTAAAAGAAATCATACGCTCATTGCTTGTCGCTACGCTTGTCTTAAAACTGAAAATTAAAGGGATTGACGGAAGGGCCGACATAAACAGGGATAACTGGCCGTGGCAGCCTAACGTCCACTGCATCTGTGTCCGTCTTCCAGTCGTCTTGCCATGCTCGCCACTGGAGCTAGACGGTCACAGACGAGGGAGCGGGGACGAGGGTGTTGCGCGACCACCTCCTCGCTATACAAAACCAAAGCGCAAGTCATTCGTTCCTCATCAAATCAAAAAGATGTAGTGTAATGAATGGTCATCGTCAATGAATGGCCAACGTCATTCATGATGGACGAACATCGCGGGAGCACTCCACATGACATTACTTTCCTAGCCATTATTTCATGTGACCATAGGCATTCTGCGGGGCAGTGATTCTGTAACTGCTGAATTGAGAAGGGTCTCTTCCAGGGTTTGGCAGTAAAGAATACCATGGACAGACAGAAAAACCAACGAACATGTCCTTCAAGAAACAAATGAAGATCGTAAATTGATTAGAGTCATTAGACATAGACATAGTCAAAATTGTTTGGGCATGTTATGAGAAGAAATGACTTGGAGAACTTGGTGACAACTGGCAAGATCGAAGGGAACAGACCAAGGGGAAGAACGAGAAGTAAATACCTGGATGGCTTGGCCACGTGGCGTGGTCGAGACAGAAACACGGAACTGATCCACGACTCTGGTGATCGAGTGAGATGGCAAAACATGACCGCCCACGCTTACCGGCATGACACATGATGGATGGATGGAGTCCTCTGGTACCTTGGAAGTATGCATACTGAACATAAAAACCCCCATAGTACAGCATTTCTGCATCCCCCAGCTGCTTGATATGTATGATATCAGGTCCCGAGGTATTGTTACATAACGCATACTGTACATCTGTTTCAGATACAAGCTGCCCATATAGTTTTCCCTGTTGGTACTTTGATGAATCGTTTCTCTGGTGTTTTAATGGACATTTCTATCTACTGTATCTGCTGCCTGAGTAATATAATGCTTAGGGAACTCTTGGCCTACCTCTTAGTGTGTTTTAAGCATTGTGCCCCTGGCCACACCAATGACAGTTTCCCCACTTGTTCCTTGGCCTCTCTGGCCAGCGTCTGGAATATGTTAATTTTGTTCTTTCGCACTTTCTTTCACCCCTTAGTTGTCTGCTGCTTTGATATCCGGACTTTTTCAAGTCGCTCATTCCACCAAGCTGGTTTGGCAAAAGCTGTTTTGTGTGTCTTTTATCTGGCAAGATAGACACAAATTCAGTCGTGTCTCTTTGTTGACTGCATTGATACATGAAAGTATGTCTGGGCTAAGCTTGTTCAGTGGTTTGATACGAATTATGTCCTTATTCCATAGTTGTAGGTTCGTGTGTATGATAGACATGACTAATGAAGACACTTTTTTGGAGTGTCTAGTTGGTCATGCGTCGAAGTACACTTGTTCCTGCAGCGAGGCGCTGTCGTCAGTTTGGAGGTGACAGGTTCGAATCCCGGTCGGTAACTATATCTTTCAAATTTTATGTTGTCTAGTGCGTCCTCTAGTCTCTACTTCCTTCTTCTCCTTCTGTGAGCGCCAAACAATACTAGTCTGTCAATCGTTCTTCTTGTCCTTCGTTTTGCCATCTATTTTCTTTCCTCCTCTTCCCGGTCCATCTCCTTCTGCTACACATATTGTCATGTGCTGAGGGTATCGATGTCAGAGCACGGTCACCGTAGCTTCAGCGAATATTCCGCGTATTCACTTCGTGATTGGTTGTAAATAAATTGTGAATAAACAAAGGTCCACTACGTAGAGCCACCATTCCACGTAAGAGGCAGGGGGTGTCCCAGGGAAGTCCTTATGCCTGGCGCCACCCCACCTATCAAACCAGATACCAACTGTGTATGACTGCATTCCCAGTCGCCATTCAATGATAGAAACTCCGCCGTGGAGCAAGCACGACAAGAGGCTTCCGATCATCAGATGTTGTCCCCCCTCGCCGATTGTTTCAAACTCTTTACTGTCATTACACTCGGTAGGATGGGGGTTTCAATCTTTCGGCACATTGGTTCACCCATGACTCGCCGATGTGTTGTGCACGCGACATCTCTGGGTCTCCACATGATTCGAGATGTTCTGCCAGTTTAGTTCAAGTCCCGCAAGGTACCGCATATCCACGGCGCAACACGGGATAATATGGTAGAAGTTTGGCGTGTGCTTCTAGAAAAACCAGCAGTAGTGGTATGACCACAAATGTCACGCTGGTCACCTCACGGCTACTCAACGCTGATATTGACCAGTGCCATCTGGGACTCATACCCGTCACGGCAAGCGTAACGTCCTCACATCCGAGTCTATTTAGCTAGTTAGAAGGGGTTCCATCTTCACGGAAAAGAATCGCCCCATTACGCTCCGTTCCTGTGCCAGTGAATTACACCCAAAATGCTCCTCACTGCTCCATGTGAAAAGTGGAACAGACGTGGGTCTCGACAAACCAACAACCCACACAGGTATACTATGAATAATGCCGCTGCCAGAATGCCAACACAAAAGTGAGCCACGAAAAATACAGTTCATCCTCGATGGAAGTGGCAGTCACTAGAAAAACAGCAACTACACATTACTGCACAAGGCAACCCAGTTAGTTCAGCGACCGGCCGGTTGCCATTTCCCCGTGTCCATTTTCCGTGTCACATCCGTGTTTACTTGACATGGCAAAACCATTAATACGTGACTGACAAAGACAAGTAACAAGTTAGGCTCGAAACACTTCTTCTCCTGTCCTTTATTGCCCAGTACCTTCAGCCAACTCCCTCCTCACCATCTTATCCTGGGCTGCCTCTTTCACCTGCCTCCATGGCCTCTTCGTATTATTCCTATCTGTCTCAAAGCTCTTCAAGTGTTTTAGATCTCCCGCTACAACAGTCAGCTTCAGTTAGATAAGATTAATAAACATTTCATAAACAAACCTTACACAAATGAAACTCAAAAGACTAAATTAGTTAAACACCTTTCAGAAATGTTCACAGTAAAAGTTTAGTCGACGGATCAACATCACGGCACACGAGTGTAACCCATAAGTGCTCCGTTCTTCTAACTCAAGCCTGAGTCCAGAGAATCTCAGCTCAGTGCACGAACTTCGTAGCACCGGCGAGGATCCTGAAATACTTTGGATTGATATTTAACTCGAAATTTTGCCCCGGACAGCGCCGTTATACTACTACTTTTCGATTTCCAACTGCCAAGGGATTTTTTACGTGCGCAACAAGACAATACGTGGGATCTCACTACCCAGAGACCAGGGGAAATTGTGTGACTAGAAGTCCACGTGAAAAAATCCCAGCCCTCACCGGGGCTTGGACCCGGGCCCTCCAGCACTCGAGGCGGACACCATACCTCGAGACCACTCAGCCCCCTCACACTTTTTTTTTCCACAGTAAAAGTATATTAATGTAGTGTAAAATAATGGAAACAGTTAACTACAAATGTTAGAAAAGGAAATACACCCCAATGATCATTAACGGACACATGTATTACACATGAACAAAGTTGAAAATCCTGTGAGTAGTAGGTTGGAGTCTGTTTATTTTGCCCTTATACCCAACCGCCTGTTGAAATGTCCCTATGACATAAGCCAGATGTCCAGTGCAGGATTTACGTATAAGCTACACAAGCTATAGCTTGGGGCCCCCAAGAAAGTGGGGGATCCAAAAATATTGTCAGAGTGAGCAATTTGTCACTGACATAGAATATCTGGACTTATAAAGGGCCCCATATTTCAAATAGCTTAGGGCCTTATCAAGTCTAAATCCGGCCCTGCAGATGTCCGGTCTCAGTGGCTGTCATGTGTCGGTTGTCTATCACATCTTGAATACACATCCGTTGTGGTCGTTCTCTTCTTTGCTCCTCCAATGTACCTCCCTCCTGCCATGGGTTAAATTATACCTCAAGCATAGTGACGAAAAGTCACCCAGAAGGACGGGACGATCGTGGATCATGACCCATGTGGTGAGCGAGATTGTCACTGGAGCTAACACACATGATCGCGAAGGTGACAAGGGAATTCTAGCCGTGGGCGTCGTTTCGTGCTGACCACGTTCAGATAGAGTAATGGCCAACACTGCGCCACTCTTTTAGATAGTGTTTGTTTAGATACGTGTAATGTGAAATTAGTGTCGCACATCTGATTTGTATATAGGTTATGTCTACTTGAGTTTGTGTAGAATATTATACACCTGAAACTACAACTGGCGTTTGAATCGACTGCCGTTCGAGTTCATTGTCCACTACTGTTATGTTGGGTTATGGTGGAGAGTCGTAGTAACAGAAAGTGTAAGTCCACACAGGGGTTGAATTATACCTCATGGCATAGCACCTCCATCATGATCTGTTCCAGACATTCGTGTGTTGTTACCTGCCCAAAGTATTTCATTTTCCTCACTTTGATTTATCTTCAAAGCCAGTCTTCTTCAGTATAGATTTCTTGGTGCATAGATCTTTTTGTCTTTTTTTCCCGTCCAATTAATGTAAAGTACCCTACTGTAACACTTATATTCAAAGTACCTTACTGTAACACATTTATTCAAAGTACCCAACTGTAACACTTATAATATATTCAAAGTGCCTTACTGTAACACTTTTATTCAAAGTACCCAACTATAACACTTATATTCAAAGTACCCAACTGTAACACTTATATTCAAAGTACCCAACTATAACACTTATATTCAAAGTACCCAACTGTAACAATTATATTGAAGACGTATATGTGCTATTCAGCTATGTTTTGTTTAAATATCCAAGTTTTGCGTCCATATTTTGCAACAGGAAACATGTATGCTATCAGTTCTTGGACCTGTGTTGTTCTGTCTGTTCCAATCCACAAAGGGTTTCATTACTTTTGTTGTTCTGTCTGTTCCAAAAATAAAGTGTTTCATTACTTTTGTTGTTCTATCTTTTCCAGTCCACAAAGGGTTTCATTACTTTTGTTCTTCTATCTGTTCCAATCCACTGAGAGCTTCATTACTTTTGTTGTTCTTTCTGTTCCAAGCCACAACGGGTTTCAACACTTGAGTTCACGTAGAGCCATGTTTGTTCTTGTAATTTCTGTAATTATACATCCATCACCCGTTAGCAGTGGGACTAGATATTCAAAATTGCTCACTTTCTTTCAGTTCTCTCTGTTGATAAATATCAGCTCTGTATCAATGAGTTGATCCAGAACACCAAGGACCCAGATCTGCGGAGAGGCATGATCGCCTACGCTGTTTGACAATGCACATGATGATAGTGATACATGTATGGGGGATTATTTGTATTATCAGTAGTCATGTCATTTTTCAGCTGCATTGAGATATCCATGTTGGATGTACTCTTTGTTTTTGCGCTGGATTTATTAGTTTCTCAGTTTCCAATTGTGTTGATGATAGTAATACTGTGTCGTCAACATGTGGACATTGTGTCTAATACTGTGATTACAAACGGACCATGTTGTTCCTTGTCAATATCTCTTCAAACATTCTTCATCATCTTTCCACTGTCATCTACTGCCTCTAGTACCTTGCCGTGTAGGACAGGGGAGGGGTGGCGTCTTGAGCCTGAGGAATTGGTGCCGCCTGGCTAGTGCAGTCGCCGCGAACTGTGCAGGTTAGGGCTTTTAGTTACTCTCACCCCCCCCCCCCAATCCCGACAGAAAAATGTCCACACCATACCGAGGATTCGAACCCGCATCTCCCGAATGAGAACCCAGCTTTCTTAGCCACTCGGCCAGCTGTTCCTCAATTCTGTTCACTAATTAAGTTAAACATATAGGAGGACCAAATGCAATCCGGTTAGTTGTAGATTCTCTACAGGACGTCGCGGTCAGCTCCAGCATTTCCAGCATTTATTGACTGACTGTGATTTTCTAGGCAGATTTACGTTCAGTATTTTGCCAGTGCTTTCTGAACGGCCGACGCTCATATTATTGTCAAAATAAACGCAAACAGGTTCAGCCTCCAAATGCCCGCGGCTGACTTAGAATATGGGCAAGTCGGGAGTGTGAAGCCGCGTTCAGTACCCCTAACCCACAGACGCCGACAAGCTCGTTTGAGTGCCTGCTGTATATCAAACTAGTCTGCTGTTTCATCACACATTCTCACGGCTGCCTGTTGTTCGTCGTAGAACGTCTTTGTGATTTGTATTTAGTGTAATGGGAAGCCCCATCACTATCTATCGATACTGTTTATAAAACGATCATGTTTCTGTGGAAAATGGCAGATTATATATATTTTTTTTTATCAAATGTGCTGTATAAACAGTTCTGTGGAAAATGGCAGATTAGAGATACTTTGTATCCATTGTATTGTATAAACAGTTCCGTGGAAAACGGCAGATTAGACATAGTTTGTATAAAATATTTTGTATAAACAGTTCCATGGAAAATGGCAGATTAGAGATAGTTTGGATCAAATATGTTTGATAAACAGTTGAGTGGAAAATGGCAGATTAGAGATAATTTGTATCAAGTGTGTTGTATAAACAGTTCAATGAGCGAATTGGAAGCCTCTAATGGCGGCATATGTCTGCATGCGTCGATGTTGTCTGCAATCAAAGATTTATTTGTTAGACGGTGCGGGAGATACAGGATCGATGACTGTACTTTGTTTGGAAGCTGTGATGTGTGCTTATCTCACCCTGGTATATCATGTGACACAACTCGCGATTAGAACAGCCGACGGGCCGATTATTCAGCTACGGTAGCCAGTTGAAGCTTGCAGATGCTGTGTCCCTGTGATACTAAGTTAGTGGTACCGTGGCTTCAGACGAGAAGGACGTTTGAGAAGCGCTTGTAGCCATCCAGGCCAGGCTTGTTGCTGTTGTCGCTTCACTGTGAACTTCCATGAATTTAGTTGTACATTCTTGTATGATTTGGGGGGGGGGGGGGGTGTCCATGGATAAGCCGACTGTCTGGCGCTCCGAAGATTGTGGGTTCATTTCCGTGGCCAAGCCGCCTGCCTGGTGCTCCGAAAGTCCTTGGTTCAGTTCCGTGGCCAAGCCGCCTGCCTGTCGCTCCGAAGGTCCTTGGTTCAGTTCCGTGGCCAAGCCGCCTGCCTGGCGCTCCGAAGGTCATTGGTTTAGCTCTGGATTCCGTAATTCCGTTTATGTGTGCAGTCTTTCTCGTATGCTCCTGGGGGGTCGTCGCTGGCGCTACGGAGTTCGTGCATTATGCGACGGTTTCGGCAGTCTGCCCCGCGGACAGCCTGAGCTATATTAGTTAGTTAGTCTTTCCTCTTGAGCCTAAGGCGGCGCATAGGGCAGAAGTCCTGTCTCTCCATGCTTGGCGGTTCGCTGCTACCTGTTGTAGATCTTGGATATTTACTTGGCCATTGAATGAGCCTTCTCTAATGATGGTTCTACGCAGGGTCTCTCTTGGTCTTCCCCGTTTTCTTTTCCCTACTGGTGACCATATGAGGGCTTGGTAGGGGAGTCTTGACTTGTCCATTCTGAGTACATGGCCGATGTAGTTCCAACGGCGTCTTCTTATGAAATTGGATACTGTATCTTGCTTAGTCTCTTGTCTTATTTGCGAATTGGTTCTGAAGTCTGTCCAGTGGATGTTTAGAAGTCTTCTAAGACATTTGTTCTCAAAATTGTCTAATTTTTTATCTAAAGCTACCGTTGATTTCCAACTTTCACATCCATACGTTAACACTGGAATCACACAAGAGTTGAAGATTTTAAGTTTTGTGTGTTTGCTGAGTGTCTTTGACTTCCAGATGTTTGACAGCTTATTGAAGGCACTAGATGCCAGTGCGATTCTAGATGATATTTCTGGTGTTGAGTCCCCTGTAGATGTCATTTTGCTTCCTAGGTATGTAAAGCTGTTGACTTTTTCAAGAACGTAGCTGTTCAATTTGGTGTCATCTGAACTGTTGGTAAGATCAATAGTCTTTGTTTTTGTGGTGTTAATTTGGAGACCAATTTGTCCTGAAACATTTTGGAGGTGGTTTATTTTCTCTTGGGCATCCGGGTGTGTTGAACTCAAAAGCACTATGTCGTCGGCAAAGTCCAGGTCTTCTAGAATTTTGTCAACCCACTGGATACCCATATTTGTGTTGTTTGTGCATTTGCGCATGACCCAGTCGATAGCTATTCCAAAAAGCATCGGTGATAAGACACAACCCTGTTTCACTCCTGTTTCGACTGAGAACCAGTCAGAGTTGCCTGTTTCTGTTCTTACGCAGCAACGTGTTTCTTTGTAGAAAGATTTTATGACGTTGGTATATTTGGTAGGAAAACCATAGATGTTAAGTAGATTCCAAAGTGAAGGACGGTGGATACTGTCGAAGGCTTTTTGAAAGTCGACAAAGTTGGTGATTAATTTCGACTGGAATTCTACGGAGTATTCAATGATTATTCTGAGGGTGAAAATGTGGTCTATGCATGACCGTTTTGGTCTGAAGCCTGCTTGTTCTTCTCTGAGTCTTTCATCTATCGCCTTTTTCAATCTCTCAAGTAACATGCTACAAAAAAGTTTTCCTGGTACTGACAATAGAGTGATACCACGCCAATTATTGCAATCAGACATATCGCCCTTTTTAGGCAGTTTGAAAATTACACCATCTTTCCACTGTTGTGGTGGGGATTCGCTTTGCCAGATTTCATTGATCAGCTGTAACAAACGTTGTAAGGTGTTCTCATCTGCTGCTTTGAGCATTTCTCCTGAGATTTCATCTTCACCAACAGCTTTGTTGTTCTTCAATTTTTTTATGGCTGCTTTAATCTCTTCCATGGTGAATAACTCGCAGGAGGCATCTAATGGGGGCATAGTAATTTCTCCATCCAGGTTCGGAACAGTGTCAGGCTGCGGTCTATTTAATAGACCCATTAATAGATATGAGCTATATGGGATAGACCCATAAACCCGGTGCAATGAAGTTGACCCTCTCCTTTAGACCCATATAATATTTATCGGGGACTGATGAAGACTTGGTTCTCTCCTAGTAGGCAGGCTGCACACTCACTCTGAGCATGCTAGACCTGGGTGTCTGATTCGTCGAAGATAATATGACTCTCTGGCAGTCTCAGAGACTCTCGGACAGGATTCATCATAGCGGAGACCGACCGTGGTCGATCCTCCCTTCGTAAGCCAGACTAGTGGCTGCGCAAGATGCCTCGCATGAGCGTGAACAGGGGTCTTGGTCACTATAAACCATGACCATGTGACACCAGCCCCTCTATGTCCCAAGTAATACGTTCAATAAATGTATAGGTCAACAGGCACAAGTAAGGGCGCCAAATTGTCTACCATCACGGGAGTGTGATACTATAGTCTGTTTACTTTTGTCTGCCCCAGTATAAAATTCCATACCTCAGCAACTAACTGAGGGAAAATTATGAGATTTAGCATATAACCTTATCATTATGTCCACCCAGCAAAATAATATTTGTTCTGGAGATTGTACAGCAGATTTCAAAGTTTGTTTATATGCGGTATATAATTTACAGGTCAGAGATGAAGTGCACATTATTAAATGTATTACGTCTTCACATGGAAACATTAGCGTTGAATAGTTAATTTTCTCGTGATACATGGGATTGGTCTTACGACGCGTAGTGGAACGGGGCATTACTGTAAAACAAGTTTGTTAGCGAGAAATCATTAGTTTTTCACCAAAACATCAAAGAAATGTCGCCGCTTTCCATGATTTAAGTTGCTTTTGCACCTATTAAAGACATATTCCTTGGGTGGGTGGGCGGGGGGGGGGGGGGTAAATGTAAGACGGCAGGAAAAATTTCATAACGATGCAACAGACAGTTTTCACAATAATTGATCGTGAATGAAGGCATTCATATCTGGACAGACTATCCGCTTGCAATTTCTACGTTACAAGTCACTCCACGGGTCACTTGGTCTGTATTACGCCGCCGTCTTATATCTCAAACACAGGGTCGACCGCAGTGCCGTGAGTTTATAATAAAATTCCGCCTGGATGAAGATTTGAACCGAGATCTCTGAACCGGCAGGCGAGTTCATAACCAAATGGGGTAAACTCTGGCGTATGTTGACTGTGAAATCACGCCGTAGCCAGCAGATGGGCTTCCTCCACACATGATCGTGGGGTAAACTCTGGCGTATGTTGACTGTGAAATCACACCGTAGCCAGCAGATGGACTGACTCCACACATGATCATGGGGTAAACTCTGGCGTATGTTGACTGTGAAATCAGGCTGTAGCCAGCAGATGGGCTGCCTCCACACATGATCATGGGGAATATATGTGATGCTGGTGTGGTATTGAGCACACCACCCACGGAGTGTCCATGGTCTATAGGAATATGCACACACGTATTTCTGTCTGTGGTCTGCTCACGCATGTATTTTTGTATATTGTCTTATGTAAGCTCAAACGTACATAGTCTGAATGTTGTCTGCTGTATGCTCAGACGTGTATTTCTGTCTATTGTCTGATTTGTGCTGACACATGTATTTCTACCTGTAGTCTGATGTAGTCACGGACATGTATTTCTACCTGTAGTCTGATGTAGTCAAGAACATGTATTTCTATCTGTAGTCTGATGGAACATATTGTTTGAGTTGTTCTCAAAGATTGGATTTTACTGCCAGTTTTCTGATCTATCTACAAACATCTTTTTCAGCTAGTTGCGTGGTTATTTGGAGGCCGCTGTTTCCAAAACATCTGTTGTGTCACTAATGTGGTGTCATTATTTGTGTGGGGTCACTGATTCCACACATTTATAATTGTGGTTCAGTGTTTCTATGAGATCAGTGTGTGTGTGTGTGTGTGTGTGTGTGTGTGTGTGTGTGTGTGTGTGTGTGTGTGTGTGTGTGTGTGTGTGTGTGTGTGTGTGTGTGTGTGTGTGTGTGTGTGTGTGTGTGTGTGTGTGTGTGTGTGTGGAAGTGTTTCCAAACGTTTGTGTTTAGAGGTCCTCAAGCAGTTATTATTGTTTTGTAACTGGCTCTCTATCAAGTGCTGTTGTGTCGTCCTCCTCCTCATTCTCCTCCTTTCTTCTCCTTCTTTCCCTCCTCTGCTTCTCTTCCTCTTCGTCGTCTTCCCTTTATCCCACATTGGGACTCTAACAGTGGCCCGTGAAAGTAAAGCAACAGGGACAAACGTCAGTCCAAGGCCGAATATTCTTAATTCATTTTAATCGGTGATACATCGTACAAACGTTGTTGACAAAATCATTATGTGTCAGACCAGATGTTAACAAGCAACCTTCTCTGATGGTGGAACAATCCCAAACTAACACTTCCTCTCCTTGTTTCTATGTGGCTCGTCATAGCCCGACGAGCCCTACCTACCCCTTACCCCTTAGTGATGTGCCCAAGCGTGCTCATACTAATCTTCCCATTGCACGCCAGTTTTGATTCCCCTGTAGCAAGGCTACTCTGTTATAGGACATAAGTCTTCAAGCAAACCCCGCCCAGCCTGTAGTGTCCTCCTTTATAGTGTCGTCCCTGGAGTGAAGAGAGCCGACACCCACATTATAATATTTTCCTCCTTTTTAATATTCTGGAGAATCCACCAGCTTCCGTCCAACACACTCCATCAGCTCGTGGACACCTTTTCCTGTCACTCTCTCACTGTCGTACTATGCCCCCTGTCATACTTCCCCAACGCAACATACTCAACAACTCTTGCTTCTAAAAATTAATAAAGATTAATTTATTAAAAGAAAAGTGTAACGTATATGAGACGTGTATGTGAAGAAAATGTGTGACGTGTTCTATAAAGTGTGTAGAATCGGACTCTCAGACAACAACCCAGTCAGCTGATCCCAGCAAGGATAGACCACAGCACGTTACGTCAGAACATGTACATCTCACCCAGTGCCGAAACCATCCTGCTGGATACTGATTTGCCTCTGTAGACTTCTGGTAATCCCATTTCAAGATCTTCTGAAATAGACACCGGTGGTATTAACAGTTAATCATGGACCGGTTGCACCCTACACAATGTCCGTTCCTATCGTTCCTAAGAAAAATGCACATGTCCTTTGTAGTGTGTACACAGTTATTAATGTTAAGTGTTAATGTACTGGATCCTCACTCGTGTCTATCTAGCCTCAAGTATCATGTCTTGTGTTCTATTACACGAGATTTTATCACACTAGGTAACTATCATAATTAATGTTCTCAGTTAGTTACTACTGTCTGATGCTGTGTGGTGCATCAGTAATCATCACCCCTCTTTGGTGAATCATCTTCCTTCTAGCTTCAGTTACGTTCTGTACGAAACTTTATTTGACTGTTCCACTGGTGTTCTTCCGAATGGGATTTGAACCTTTCCTAAAAACTTGTTGAGTTTCCTCGGATCTGGTAGGGAACCTAGGATAGAAACAACACATCTGGTGATAGTACTAGTCACTGATCCTATCGGCTGCGTTTAAGCCTATTGCCTTGCTTAATGATCTTTAGCTAACTAAACTATGTCATAGAGCAGATTAGCTACCCACCTAGGGCCGAATCAGGCTATGACAAGGAAAGACCAATACAGAGTGCAACCTCAGTATTCTATTCACCTTAGCAGAGCCAATATCACTATTCAACTCTAACTAGTTTTCCACTAACAGTGCTAATCATCACACTATAGTTTTAACAAGGCTACAGTCTATATTAATTAGAACTAATATTATAATAGGTTATACCTTAAATGGCACTACTGCAGTCCTATCAATCATATCTACATCTGCCATTATAGGCACGTGTAAAATTAAGTCACTAATTAACACACGGTAGATATTATTTCCACTAAGCACTGCAGTGCCATTGCACTCCGACTAGAGCCACATTTCCAAGTCCCCCTAGTTGGCCCCAACTCGGGTTATATGGCAAACTACCAAAGTTGGCCACGCGACGTTATCCTTTATTCCCCCACACAGGTGGCACATTGGCAGATCATCCCCTGTCAGGGATCCATCCCCCCTCTGGCTCCATCAAGGTTAGATTTGTCATCTCTGGTTTAGACATCCAAAACAATCTAGAGAGTTACTGTCGAGTTCCAACAAAGAGTTTCGATACCAAGCTGCCAATCATGGTTTTCCAAACACCCTTACATTGTGCACGTGACGTTGTTGATGTCCGGCAGGTGTTCCACTGTATCCCATAACAAGCCCTCAACTTTATGTCATGTGGTGACAGTCAAATCCGCCATTCCGTTTGATGTCGGGAAATACCAAATGACAGTCTCACCGTTTTCTCCCTAGTCGGGCACTTCCGACCTGTTGATAAACTGTCAATCTTCTGTTCAGTGGTGACAATCCCAGCCGCCATTTCGCCTGATGTCCGGAACTATAAATGACAGACAGGGCTGTTCCATGTACTGAGATGGGCAATTCTATGTGATTCTATCTGTTATTGAACTGTCAACGCGGTGTCTGATTCAGCGCACTCACTTCCCAATGTTTACTATTTGCTGACCCGATGTAACTCGTGCAGCTGTATTTACTCTGTTAGTTAAAATCGCTGTGACCTAGAAAATATCCCGTTAATCAAACTTCTGTATTTTCATTATCTGGTTAACTCATGGCGATCTCGTGACACAGCCCTCCTGTGTTTTGCTGTGTCTAGCAGCTCCCTCCCTGCCCTCCCAATATTATTCATCTCTGTCGGTTATTCTCTTCTCAGTGTGTTGTTAGGTCTCCCGTTATTTCTTTTGTCTTGTGCCTTCCAGACAAGTGTGTCTAATTATGGTGTCCTCGGGTTTCCTTGGTGCATACGTCTCAAAGTGGTTCAGTGGCATTTGTTTAGTTATCTCCACGAGCTTTACGTCGGTGATTCTGTCATAGCATTTTATTCCCACTATTCTGCGCAGGCACCAACTAGTCAATGTTTGTAATTTTATGGTAATTCATTTAGTTGCTCTCCACGTTTCGTACCCATACAATAGCACCGATTTAACATTTCAGTTAACAATTCTGAGTTTGGTGCTAAGTGTAACTTCCTTTGATTTCCACACATTATTTAGTGCTATGAAAGCTTCTATTGTTTTTTGTATTCTTATTTTAGTGTCTCTATTTGTTCCCACATTTCTATCCACATTGTTTCTCAAATAGGTGTATGATACAGATACTTAGACTGGAGTTTCACCAAGTGAGATCGGGTTATTTCATTGGTTTAATCTCATTAACTTTGTCTTATCTCAATGAAGTCTTAGACCTAATAATTGTGACATCACTTCAAGCGTCATCCGTTTATCTGCATTTGATTACATGTGCGTACATGTGCAACTGTCGTCGGCGAAGTCCAAATTATTAAGTTGCTTTGGGAGAGTCCATTGAATTCCATTTCTTGCGGTAGCTAGTGTTGTCTTCATAACCAAGTGATGCGGAGGTTGTGCCGTTATGTTGATCCAACGACTAACCTAAACTAAACTAAGTCGATAACGAGGCGTGGAGAAGAATCTGACAGGCTTCCTGGTCGTGGTGGTGTGTTGATTTTATCACTGTCTCTTCCGGTCATGGCCCTGGTCGTGGTGGTGTCTTGATTTTATCACCGTCTCTTCCGGTCATGGCCCTGGTCGTGGTGGTGTCTTGATTTTATCACCGTCTCTTCCGGTCATGGCCCTGGTCGTGGTGGTGTCTTGATTTTATCACCGTCTCTTCCGGTCATGGCCCTGGTCGTGGTGGTGTCTTGATTTTATCACCGTCTCTTCCGGTCATGGCCCTGGTCGTGGTGGTGTGTTGATTGTATCACCGTCTCTTTCGGTCATGGCCCTGGTCGTGGTGGTGTGTTGATTGTATCACCGTCTCTTCCGGTCATGGCCCTGGTCGTGGTGGTGTCTTGATTTTATCACCGTCTCTTCCGGTCATGGCCCTGGTCGTGGTGGTGTCTTGATTTTATCACCGTCTCTTCCGGTCATGGCCCTGGTCGTGGTGGTGTCTTGATTTTATCACCGTCTCTTCCGGTCATGGCCCTGGTCGTGGTGGTGTCTTGATTTTATCACCGTCTCTTCCGGTCATGGCCCTGGTCGTGGTGGTGTGTTGATTGTATCACCGTCTCTTCCGGTCATGGCCCTGGTCGTGGTGGTGTGTTGATTGTATCACCGTCTCTTCCGGTCATGGCCCTGGTCGTGGTGGTGTGTTGATTGTATCATCGTCTCTTCCGGTCATGGCCCTGGTCGTGGTGGTGTGTTGATTGTATCACTGTCTCTTCCGGTTATGGCCCTGGTCGTGGTGGTGTCTTGATTTTATCGCTGTCTCTTCCGGTCATGGCCCTGGTCGTGGTGGTGTCTTGATTTTATCACTGTCTCTTCCGGTCATGGCCCTGGTCGTGGTGGTGTGTTGATTGTATCACCGTCTCTTCCGGTCATGGCCCTGGTCGTGGTGGTGTGTTGATTTTATCACTGTCTCTTCCGGTCATGGTCCTGGTCGTGGTGGTGTCTTGATTTTATCACTGGCTCTTCCGGTCATGGCCCTGGTCGTGGTGGTGTCTTGATTTTATCACTGTATCTTCTGGTCATGGCCCTGGTCGTGGTGGTGTGTTGATTGTATCACCGTCTCTTCCGGTCATGGCCCTGGTCGTGGTGGTGTGTTGATTTTATCACTGTCTCTTCCGGTCATGGCCCTGGTCGTGGTGGTGTGTTGATTGTATCACCGTCTCTTCCGGTCATGGCCCTGGTCGTGGTGGTGTGTTGATTGTATCACTGTCTCTTCCGGTCATGGCCCTGGTCGCGGTGGTGTGTTGATTGTATCACCGTCTCTTCCGGTCATGGCACTGGTCGTGGTGGTGTGTTGATTGTATCACCGTCTCTTCCGGTCATGGCCCTGGTCGTGGTGGTGTGTTGATTTTATCACTGTCTCTTCCGGTCATGTCCCTGGTCGTGGTGGTGTCTTGATTTTATCACTGTCTCTTCCGGTCATGGCCCTGGTCGTGGTGGTGTCTTGATTTTATCACTGTCTCTTCCGGTCATGGCCCTGGTCGTGGTGGTGTCTTGATTTTATCACTGTCTCTTCCGGTCATGGCGCTGGTCGTTATCTATTTAGTATAATTACTTAAACATTTCTTTTTGTTTGCCCTGTGCACTCCTGACGGTGTAGGGTAGTCGTGGTTGGTGACGGGCGGCAACGTGGTAACAGGTATTGGGGGGTGGGGGGGGGGGGACTGGAGATTTTGAGCGCGGATTGTCGGACAGACTCCACAGTAGACTTCGAGACTTATACTTTTTTTTTTTTGGTTATTTTTTAAATTTTTAAAAAAAATTAAACGTTTATTTTATACAAAGCAATGCATATTTATAAGGTGTAATGTTCTTTTGTTTGTGTATATTACAGAGCGTTGCCGTTTGTTAGTGTTAGGTGTCACATGTGTGAATAAAACTAATACATACATATATACAGTTATGCTAATATAACATTTATGGCATAATGCATGTAAACACACATGCCTTGCATATGCTTCATATCCACTTCCACAAGCGAAATGTATGTAACCCCTGTCCATCTTTCCCTCTCCCCTCTCTCTCTCTCTCTCTCTCTCTCTCTCTCTCTCTCTCTCTCTCTCTCTCTCTCTCTCACACACACACACACACACACACATTTTATCTTGATGTATCTCATGCTTTTTGGAGACAGCAGTGCAGTGAAAGGGCATGCTACTGAATGAATGAATGAATGAATGAATGAGTACATTGAATGCCCGTGAGCTTGGGCAGTACGCTTTAAATTATCATTCCATTTAAAATGTGGCTTCTTTGTAATTTCTGGGTCACTTAGCTACCGAGGTGAAGGTTCATACTGTTGGTGTTGTTAGCCTGATGTCAAATTACAGGATGACACTCTAGTGCCCTGTAAATGTCCATGACCCCTTTTGTTTGGGGGACAAGAATCAGGGATTTAAAACTAGCAATTAGAGTCCATGGCCTGTCCCCAGGGAGATAAATGGTTCAAAGCTGTGATAATGTCTGGGAAGGACTTAAAATCTGACCACTACCTGCCACTTTAGCTTATTGGGTACTTAAAGGGCTCATTTAATTTGTTTATACATGGTGATGCATATTGTTTCCTTTTCAACCATATCATTACCATATAACATTTTAATACTTGAGATATCGCCTTGGTTTAAAGGCTGCTACACGCGCGCACACCCACACAATCACACACTCATACACATGCGCGTGCAAATACATGCACCACACACACACACACACACACACAAACACACACACACACACACACACACACACACACACACTGTCGTGGAATACTGAGAGTTAATGATTCCCAGATAGACGACTTTATGCACCGACTAACCAGGTAGGAGAAGGGTTAACAAACAAAACAGTAAGGATAACCAACAACGGTGTGACAGGAGTCAATGACCCCTAATGTTAACGGGTTGAAGTGTTAACGTAGAAATAACAGCGGCACAGGTCAACGAGAGTGTAGGATGACGCGGTTAATTCACTGGTCAAAAACATCACGAAATGTCGGGTTGAGTGACCAGGCCATGTGTTTATAGGTCAAGACACGGAAGTGCCCGCCGACAGCACAGGTAACCTGTCGCGTGGACAAATAGGTTTGCGACAAAGGCAGACAGCATTATTGGACAGGATTGCGGTCTAGATGACTCAGAGGGAAGCAACAAAACAATGAGGGTTTTATAAAATAACGGAAAAGTTTCAGATCAGTAATTTTCCACTAACGGTGATAATGAGGTATTGACTTGAGGTGTCAAGCCAGGTCAAGGACTATGCGGCAAAAATGACCTATAAAGAGTGGCCCTTCTTTGATGTCGTCAATCCATTTTCTTCTTGGACGTTCCTCTTGGTCTTGTCGCAGATGATCTTTGATGTAAGGCCAGTGATGGTAGTTGCTTGATGTTGCATTCTAACGACATGGCTAAACCACTTGATCTTCTGTCTATCAATAAATGTGCCACAAGGTGTTGATCCCATAGTCTGTCTGATAGCAGCATTTTTTAATTGTTAGGTTGGCAGCTCCCCTCAGGCATCTCATTAATATAAGTCAAGATAATCCCACCTTTGAAATGAAGCACACCTAATATAGGTATAGATAAACTTACATATGCAATGAAACATCTTAATACACGTATAGATATTCCTCAGGCAGATACTAAGAATCCCGATGGCAAAGATAGCCTTTTGCCAGATAGAAAACATACCAATAACAAGCTGTCAGTTGTAGTGAGAACAAGAGTGTTGAAGTGCTATGTAGAACCTATACTGTTATATGCAAGCAAACATGGCAGACAATCTGAGAATCATCTAATGGCGGAGGAAATGTGGTTTCTGACAAAATACAAAGAAAGCATTGATGGGCAGCACAAGTTAGTGAGCAGGCCCTACAAGAAACACATGAAAACCGCAAACTGGTTGGAGAAATTACAAGTGGCCAGTCAAGATTTGTGGGCGCGTTATGGGGAGAAATAAATTGGAGAACTTGGTGACAACCGGCAAGATTGAGGGGGAAAAGAACAAGGGGAAGACAGAGAAGTAAATGCCTGGAGGACTTGGACACATGGTATAGTCCACGACCCTGGTGATCGCGTGAGATGTCGAACCATGACCGCCCATGCTTATCGACATAGCATACCATGATGTCATGATGATGATGAAATACTGCTGTAAGGGCTTCTGTTTTTTTTTTTTAATATTTTCACGCGTATCACGTAATGAAACAAAATGTGTAAGTGCCAAGGTCAATCCTCATCCATCCAAACATAAATGATATAATCATAGTTTCCTAAGAACCATGTTTGCATCCCTTCCATCATCTCATTGTCATCTACAAACATCTGACCCAGCAAAGGGTCCAGACAAGTGAAAATCTGTTGACGCCGAGTCTACACTGTAAGCTGAATGTTTTAAGACCTCGCATTTCCAGAGCACGTAGTGTATCCACTATATTAGAACCCGTATAAGGGTTGTTGTGTAGCAATAACACTCTTTTTGAGAGAAGTCCCGGGCGTTTCGATCGTATCGATTCATACACTACTTAGAGGGGGCTGAGTGGTCTCGAGGTATGGTGTCCGCCTTGAGTACTGGAGGTCCCGGGTTCAACCCCCGGTGAGGGCCGGGATTTTTTCACGTGGGCTTCTAGTAATAAAATTTCCCCTGGTCTCTGGGTAGTGAGATCGGACACCGTGTGTATTGTTGCGCACGTAAAAAAATCCCTTGGCAGTTGGAAATCGAAAAAGGGTAGCCTAACGGCGCTGCCCGGGCACAATTTCTAGTTAAAAATCTACCCAAAGTATTTCAGGATCATTGCCGGTGCTACGGAGTTCGTGCACTGAGCTAAGTTTCTCCGGACTCAGGCTTGAGTTAGGAGAAGAACGGAGCACTTATGGGTTACACCCGTGTGCCATGATGTTGATCCGTCGACTAAACTAAACTAAACTAAACTAAACTATACACTACTTAGACTCAAACAACCTCTTCATACTGAACCATCATTATTCTGTAGATTTCGCAAGGTTTCACACTCAATGACCACCAAAAAAAAAAAAAAAAATAACGTCTCGTTCTTTCACGGTGCAAGTCGATAGTGAGACAGCCATTTATTTATTGCTATTGAGCATGCGCAAACTGCTAAATCCTCGCGACGCCTACATGGGGTATTGCTTAAGAGCCAGTTTGTGTCCTGAAATAAGATGTTCAGGTGTCCTAACCTTTCCATACTCTTTATAATACAATTCATGGTATTTAATGACGTTTCCTCGAAGTTGAGCAAATGGATCACCATGGTCTGGCAGAAATGCGACAGCGTGGGGTGACGAGGGGATCTGTCCGATGCTCGACGCTTAGAGGAAAGGCGAGACGCATATATAATCAGATTGTTACTAGTACTGTTGGGGTTGGAACTCTTCGCTGGCTTCTGAGGATGGGGACGGAGCGCTTATGGGAATGCCCCAAATGCTGTGATATCGGTTCCTAAATCAATCAATCAATCAATCCTCGAAGTTGAATAGGTGAGAAGTTAACTTCAACATAGACGAGAGGTTTTAGATGACGTTGATGTACTCCGTTCCATATTGCTATGTTTGATCATGACACCGGGAGCAACAGACTGTGACAACAATGGCACGGGGCTCGCAGGCAACCATCTGACATAACTATTACTGCGGAATGCGTGAGACCATACCATGAACTCAGACATGTGTGATGATAGTAGATGTGCTTCTTCTTCTTCTCTCTCTCTCTCTCTCTCTCTTCTCTCTCTCTCTCTCTCTCTCTCTCTCTCTCTCTCTCTCTCTCTCTCTCTCTCTCTCTCTCTCTCTCTCTCTCAATACTTCGTGTGATCTATTTGCGGATGACTGCACTATTTACACAAGTCAAGAGAGCCTTTGTGACTTAGAGAGCTCTTTACAAGACGATCTTGACAACCTTAGTAGATGGAGCAATGAACATCTGCATGTTAATAACATCGACAAAACTAAATCCATGCTAATAACGACCAGACAAAAACTACAGACGCTAGCCATAACTGGGACACCGCTCGAGCTTCACGTGGACACGTTACCTATAATTAATGTAAATGAACATAAAAACATTTAGGTCTTTTAATTGACAGACATTTAAACTGGAGCCCTCATGTTCACGTTCCTCACCAAGAGAATAGCACAAAAAGTTACCAACTTGCTAAATTCAACACTTGTTGGATGAAAGCACACGTAAAATATTCTATGCATCCTATATCCAATCACCTCTCGATTATTGTTCCACAGTCTGGATGGCTGCCCTAAATCTAATATGAAACGATTGTGTTCGCTTCAAAACCGCGCTATACGTCTAGTTTCTAGCATAAAGCACGTTGAAAGTAATAAATTATACAGCCATCTAAGACTTCTACCACTTCAAAAGCGCTTCCTTTTAATAAAGCCAAATTAGTGAATAAAATTATATCTGAAAATACGCCAGAGTATCTTCTACCGTTAATTCAATCTAATGCAATGAACAGTAAGCGCTTAAATTTATTACAGCTTCCTAAGCCTAGATTGGACTTATACAAAACTTGTTTCGCATATTCTGGTGCTCACTTGTGGAATAGCCTTCAACCAGAACTGAAAACACCAATGAGTCCCTACACATTCAACCGAAAACTCTTTCAATACTTACTTCATACCGACTATATGCCCTCCATAAGTCACCTACTAGTAACATTTCTCCACTATCATTCTTCACTGTTTGTGTGTGAGCGAGACAGTGGGTGAGAGAGTGAGTGAGAAAGAGTGTGAGTGGAAGAATTAGTATGAGTGAGAGTGAGAGAGTATGCATGCGCATGTGCCTGAGTGAGTGTAAAAGTGAGTGAGTGTGTAGACATATGTGTGAGAGATTTAGTTAGAGAATGAGTGAATCTGAGAGAGTGGGTGTGTTGTGTGTCTGCCTGTCTGTGTGATAGAGTGTGAAAGTTAGTGAGTGAGTGTGAGTTAGAGAGTCATCGAGTAAATGAGTGAGTAAGGGAGCGTGAGTGAATGAGAGAGAATTTGTAGGTATGCGTGTATTGTGCGCGAATGAGTGAGTGTGAGAGCGAGTGAGTGTGTAAAGAGAGAGCGTGGTTGAATGAGAGAGTGCATGAGAAAGTGTGATGTATGTGTGTGCATGTCTGGATGTGTGTATGGGTGTATATGAGTGTACATGTGTGCATCTGTGTTGTGACTCTGTGTGTATGTCTGTACGTGTGTAAGGTGTGCGTTCATGTGTTTATATGCGTTTATATGCGTGTGTATGTGTGTATGGACGAGTGTGTGTGTGTGTGTGTGTGCTCGTGTATGTATTGTATATCTTTGTATGTGTATGTGTAAGTGTGCATGCATGCAGTGTATGCGAGGGAGTGTATATTCGGGTGTTATGTGAGTACGTGTGAGTAAGTATATGGATGTGTGCAGGTGTGTGTATTGCGTGGGTATGATGTGTGTGTGTGTGTGTATGTACATGTGAGTGAGAGACAAGAGAGAGAGAGAGAGAGAGAGAGAGAGAGAGAGAGAGAGAGAGAGTTGAGGGCATGCATGTCATCTAACATGCTGATCCATATGTTTTGTGTATTCTCATTTTTTTTCATATTATCATTTTGATGCACTTGATTTTAACATGCATAAAATGAATTCATGTAAATTACTGTAAAGAAAGTGAGAGAGTTAGTGAGTGTAAGTGAGAGAGAGAGAGTGAATGAGTGTGAGAGTGTGAATATGTAAAGAGAGAGAGAGAGACAGAGAGAGAGAAAGAGAGAGAGAGAGAGAGAGACAGAGAGAGTTGAGCCCACGCATGTCATGTAACATGCTATTCCATATTTTTCATGTATTCTCATCTTTCATATTACGAGGTATCGTTTAATGCCACCTGATTGTCCTGTAACATGCCATTCCATATTCTTTTCTTTTAATTCTCATCTTATCATTTTGTATGCCACTTGATTTTATCATGTATAATATAACATTACTGTGATGTGAGTGAGAGAGAGAGAGAGAGAGGGAGAGAGAGAGAGAGAGCGTGCAAGAGAGAGAGAGAGAGAGAGGGAGAGAGAGGGGGGGAGGGAGAGAGAGAAAAAAAAAGAGAGATTTGAATTGCATCACTAATTTTTACGCTACATAATGTATATGCACAATTTTTTCTCAACTCCTTGCAATTGCGAGAATTCTCACGACAATCGTCAGTGTCTAAATTGTGTGTAAAGTGTAGGAGTTTGTTCTTATTAGTTTCAGTAATCATGTGAGGCATCATGTATTTGTCTATATGTGAGGATGTATGTATGGGTGTGTATGTGAGGGATATGTGTGTGTGTGGGGGGGGAATGTGTGTGTGCATATGTAAGAGCGAGAGAGAGAGAGAGAGAGAGAGAGAGAGAGAGAGAGAGAGAGAGAGAGAGAGAGAGAGAGAGAGAGAGAGAGAATTCAGTGCTCGCATGTCCTGTAACATGCCATTCCATATTCTTTGTGTATTTTCATCTTTCACATTATCATTTTGTATGTATGACACTTGATTTTATCATGTATAATATAACATTACTGTAATGTGAGTGAGAGCGCTAGTGAGTGAGAGAGAAAGAGAGAGAGAGAGAGAGAGAGAGAGGAGAGAGAGAGAGAGAGAGAGAGATGAGAGAGAGAGAGAGTTGAATTGCATCACTAATTTTTAAGTTACAAAATGTATATGTACAATTTTTCTCCATTTTCTTTACAATTTTGCGACAATGCTCACGACAATCGTCACTGTATGTGTGTGTAAAGTGTGGGAGTTTGATCATAATAGTAGGTTGGGGATCGGGGGATGTGTGTGTGGGTGGATTCGTGATGTGTGTAGGTGCGTGCGAGATGTATGGGTGTATGGGGAGATGTGTTTGTGAGTGGGGATGTGTGTTTGTCTAGGTGGTTGTGGGTGAGTGGGTGGAGGAGGATATGTTGGTGGATGATTGATGGTGGGTTATGGGATGGGTGGGGGTATATGTGTGGGTGGGGAGATGTGGGTGTGGGGAGATGTGGTGGGTGGGAGATGTGTGCAGGTGGGGGTGGTTGTGGGTTTGGGGATGTTATGTGGGTGTGGGATGTTTGGGTGGATGGGTGGGGAGTGTGTGTGGGTGAGAGATGTGTGGGTGAATGTGTGTGAGGGATGTGTGTGGGTTGGGGGAGGGGTGCGTGATGAGTGTGGGTGATGGATTTGGAGATGTGTGTGTGGGTGGGGGATATGTCTGGCTGGGTGGGGGTGTGTGTGGCTGGATGGAGGATGTATGTGTGGGTAGTGAGGGTGACTGTAGTTGGGGGATGTGTGGATGGGTAGGAGATGTGTGGATAGATGTGTGTGTGGGTGAGGGATGTGTCTTTGGGATTGTGTGGGAGGGGAGCTGGGTGTGGATAAATGATGTTTGTGTGGGTGGGTGAAGGTGTGGTTGGGTTTGTGGGTGGGTGAATGATGTGTGTGAGGGTGGGGGTAAGTTTGCTTAGATGGGTGGTTGGGATGTGTGAGTGTGGGTGGGTAGATAGGAGATGTATGTGTTGATGAGTGGGTAAGGGATGTGTGAGTGTTAGTGGTTGAGGGATAAGTACGTGTGTCTAGGGATGTGTGAGGGGATGAATGTATGGGTTGTGTGTGCGTGGATGGGAGGTGTGTGTTTGTGAATGGGGAATGTGTTGGTGGGTGGGGATGTGTGTGAGGGATGTTTGTATGGGTGGGGAGATTGTGCGTGGGTGGGGATGTGTGTGTATATGGGTAAGAGTGTGTGGTTAAGGGATGTGTGGCTGGGGGAATGGGTGGATGGAGGATGTGTGGTTGGGTGGAGGATGTGTGGTTGGGTAGAGGATGTGTGGGTGCGTGATTGTATATGAGTAAGGGTGCGTGGTTAAGGGATGGGTGGGTAGAGGATGTGTGGGTGGGTAGAGGATATGTGGGTGGGTGAGTGTGTGCAGGTTAGGAGATGGTGGGGGATGTTTGTAGGTGTGGGCTCGGGATAAGTGAGTGGGCTGGGGGAGATGGGAGATTATGTGGGTGAGTGCGGAATTTGTGTGTGGGTAGGTGCGGAATATGTGAGTTGACGGGGAGATGTGTGTGTGGCTGAGGAATGTGTGTTTGGTTGGGTGGTTGGAGGTGTGTGGGTGGAGGAGGATATTGGGTGAGTGATTGTTGGTGGGAAATGGGACGGGTAAAGGATATGTGAGTGGGTGGGGAGATGTGTGTAGGTGGGGGATGTGTGGGTTATTGAATGTATGTGTGCTTGGGGTGTGGGTGGATGGGATGTGTGGTGGATGAGAGGTGTGTGTGGGTGGGGAGATGTGTAGGGATGTGGTGGATGGGTGAGGGAATGTATTGTATATGTGTGTGGTTGGGTGGGGAGTTGGAGTGAATGGGGGATGTGTGGGTGGGTGGTGGATGTGTCTTATAACATAGTAATATGCATTGTTTATGTTTACAAAATTCATGTGACAATGTTTTTTTCCTATGCACTGTTCATGAAAGAAAGATGAGTGATTGGAAGGGCCGAATGTAAGACGGGCCTGCGTGCCCAATTTGTTACCCTTTGAAAATAAAGTATGTTCGTTCGTTCGTTCGTTCGTTCGTTCTCTCTCTCTCTCTCTCTCTCTCTCTCTCTCTCTCTCTCTCTCTCCCTCTCTCTCTCCCCCCTCTCTCTCTTTCTCTCCCTCTCCCTCCACTCTCTCTCGTTCTCTTTCTTTTTCATTTCTCTCCATGTCTCTCTCTCGTACTCTATTCCTCTCTCTGTCTCATCCACTTTTTATCTCTTGTTCTATTCTCTCTCTCTCTCGTTCTCTCTCTCTCTCTCTCTCTCTCTCTCTCTCTCTCTCTCTCTCTCTCTCTCTCTCGTTCTCTTTCTATTTCTGCATTTTTCTCCATGTCTCTCTCTTGACCCCGAGAAAGACCAAGAAGACAGTGGAGAGATAATATATATACAGACCTACAAGCACTTGGAATCAGCGACTGGTAAGAGAAGGTCAACCAGAGAGACGAATGGAGACGGCTTGTATCTGCAGCAAAGAACCTCAATGGCTCGGAATGCTGAAGAAGAAGAAGATGTGTCTCTCGTACTCTCTCTTCCTCTCTCTGTCTCATCCGCTTTTTATCTCTCGTTCTATTCTCTCTCTCTCTCTCTCTCTCTCTCTCTCTCTCTCTCTCTCTCTCTCTCTCTCTCTCTCTCTCTCTCTCTCTTTCTCGTTCTCTTTCTTTTTCTTTATTTCTCTCCATGTCTCTCTCTCGTACTCTCTCTCTATCTCTCTCTGTCTGTCTCTCTCTCGCTCTGATTCTCTGTTTCTCAACCTGTTTTTATCGTTCTCTCGTTCTCTCCCTATTTCTATCGCCCTTCCCCTTCTCTCTCTCTCTCTCTCTCTCTCTCTCTCTCTCTCTCTCTCTCTCTCTCTCTCTCTCTCTCGTTCTCTTTCTTTCTTTTTTTATTTCTCTTCATGTCTCTCACTCTTCCTCTCTCACTCTTCCTCTCTCTCTCTCTCTCTGACGGTGACAACAATCACACCACCAACCATCTAACACAACTGTTACTAGGGGACGGACACTCTATGAACCAAAACTTTACTGGTGGTGGTGTAGATTTGTAGAAGTCGAGAACACAAACCATCATAAACGTTAGATTACACAGAGCAATAGAAACAAACAGTTCCGTGCTTATCGCTCAATGCCGGCACAAACGTATTTGACGGAGTGAAACATGAAGAAACAATCACAAAGCTGGTTCGTTTGATCATGCCCTAGTTGAGATATGAATGACAGCAAGCATTAGCAAAGGCCAGTCCGTCTGTGCCTTTCAAACGATTCGCATCCTTGTTGTTGTTGTCGAACCGGCGCCACGAGTCTCTTTCTTCTTGTGTCCCGAAGGGAACATTGAGCCGTGTTCTGTCTGTTTACAGCAAAGCTGCGATATTTGCGCCGTTCGGTCGGCATGCCCGACTTCAGCAGCGCTTTTGTTTTAAGAGTTGTCTTCACTCTTCAACACATCATCGTCGTCATCATCATCATCATCAGCTGACATGTTCTGTACTTAACTTTGCCATTAGTGAGTCGTCATCATCGCACTCCGAACAGGTCCTTAGGTGCTCCGCTATCCCCCTTACATCTCCGCTAACGTATGTCGACTGATCGCACCAGTTCTATGTTGGTTAAACAAACAATTCGACGCCAGCGCTCGTCGCCCGCCAACAGCGGAAAAGCCCGACAACCTATATTCCTGACAAAATGTTCATGTCTGGGGGATCCCCGCTTCGCTCTCACCCCGTCACCCTGGACAAGGAATCAGATTCCCAAGTGTCCTTAACGTCGTCTGTTTGTCAAGCGTCTCTTAGGGCGTTGATGACGTCAGGCCCGTCCATTGCTCTTCCCTCCTCGATCACCGAAAACCGATCGGTTGGCTTGTTGCCTTATAACTTTGCCGTGTGACAGTGACATTCTGTTGGGATCACTCTCTACCATAACCCAGATGTCCCGCTTCTGTTGTTATTATGTCTAAATTATCTATCACATCTTTAATCCATCTACCACATGGTCTTCCTCTTCGCCTCTTCCCTAATACGCCTCCCTCCATAATGATCTATCCCGGGTAGTCATGTCGCTTTACAGTCCCAAAATGTACAGTTGGTTGTGAGGTCGGAGGCATTGAGGTTCAGGTCATCAGGCCCCCGACAAGGTCTTTATCTATCAGAGTTGCTTGCTTGTGTTTGTTGGCTTGAGCTCCAACGCGAAGTCCTGTATGTCGGATGAAGGCATCCTGTTGTCCAACATCAGTGTGATGTCATACAGGACCTGAGGTTTGCGTGAGTATCCGTTGTCCCATGTCTGGCTTATTGGTGTGCAGACTGGTGGTTCCTCGCCGTGCAGGCAGATACTCTCCGACTTCGGAGGAATCTATCAGAGTTATGCTGGCCTAGAGACCAACCCCCTGCAAGGGTATCATACCGTCTCAACGGAGATTGTTGCTGTTGTCCTTTCTTCCCCAAGCTCAGAAACCAACGGTACGTACCAGACTCGTAACGGAACTTCATATCTGCGGAGAAACATGGTGAATGTAAGGTACGGGTAGCTGCACTGGAATGTGATGCTGTAGACCTTCACATATTCTAGGCAATTGCATAATGCGATCAGTTGGCTAGTTCTCTTCCTAGCTGCCTTTCCTGCCCGGACAATTCCCAGACATTGTTTTGAAAATAATCTACTACCCAGTTCATGAGACTGGGTGCACACCAAAGCTGTATTGAAGAAACCAAGTACTGTCGATGCTGGGGGATGACGGCAGACGGTTAGTGTAGTTGGTAGGGAACTACGCTAATGATATAATGAGCGCGGTGGGGCAAGGGTTCGAGGCCAACGCTCGTCGCCCGCCAACAGCGGAAAAGCCCGACCACCTATATTCCTGCCTGCATGCACGCTTATAGAGACAGATTATGAAGGCCCTGTCACGTCACAGCCCTATGACCGGCTCCTGCTTCGGACATTTTTTTTCTTAAGCCGGACAGCTGTCTTGGTGACCAGACGCCCTAACCAGTACGCCACCGGGACTCCCGTCTTGAAGGTGGGTTTTCTAGTCTGTTAACTTGTTACGGCATGGGCCAACACGGCCTACGGTTTACGAAAATATAAACCTGTAGACAGCCTTATTATGCCCCATGGCGTGGAAACAAATCCATACCTTTGTACTTGATTCATCATGGTCGTGTTCTGTGCCGGTAAGCGCGGGCGGTCGTGATTCGCTACCTCATACGGTCACCAGTCTGGGCCCCGAGTCTGTGTTCCTGTCCCTGGTTATTACATGTGACCAAGCCATTCGGGTAATTATCTTAGAGTTCTTTGTACATTTGGAATTACCGCAGGTAACAGATGTCCCAC